>OZ035862.1:7656291-8011291 GCA_964034905.1 Itoplectis maculator
CTGTCGAAAAAAAGGGCTAAATTCGATAATTTTCGTTCAAACCGCCGCCATTTTGTCAAATTTCAAAAAAAAAAGCTCTCATAGCGCGATAGCGAATTTCCTACAGATTAATAATCTTTTTGAAATTTTTGGTTCAGATCAAAATTGCGGCCGCAATCGTGGACATAATGCAGGACCTTTTTTTTACACGAGCTATTTAAACAATTTATATCATTATTATACATTAAAAAAATGCACATAAAAAAAATCATTTTGTATTCTTCAAGAATGTAATTATTTATTAAAAAAAAACCAGACCAATTAGTTCATTACAACTTAATAAAAAAAATTCGCGAAAATCATTGATTTTTCGGAGGGTCACACTGTGACGATCCCTTAATAAGATCCGCCGCACACACACGCAAACACACACACACACACACACATATTGTCATTATAACGACGTGTAATTTCGTAAATTTGTTCCATTGTGAACGCTCCATTATAAACTTCTCTTCCTCTTATCTGCTTGGCGGGCTATCTCCTTTCTTCGGCTGACAGTGTGGGAGCGCCGCGGCATGAGATCAAGTTTTTACGAGGCTTTTTCTTCGGAACGTCGTCCCTTTTGAGCCTCGAGGCTGCGAAGGGTCCGAGCGCCGCCGCCGCCGCCGCGCACAGGGTCCACCGCAGAGCGAGAGAAAGGAGGCGCGCGCGAAGCCGACAGAGGCGCGCGCGCGACTGCGACAGACAGCAGGGTCGCCGGCGAGACGGCGGCCTTTTAAATCGCCGGTCGTTGAGGGATTTAAAAATGGCCGATCCTGTCAGCTGATCTCTCTCCGGTGACGGGGTCCCGGGCCCGGCAGCGGCCGCGGCGGCGGCTCAGCCACTTCCCAACGACCCCCGAAGGCTTTGCGAGCGGAAAGCGGAAAAAATTCGCTCGAATGGAAGACTCGCCGTGGATACTTACCAACGGGGTTTGTTAACTAGGGTAAATGTACCGTTAGTGGCCATTTTTATTATTTTATTCTTCAAATAATTTTTTTCTCATAACCACACGTTGATTTTTTTAACAAATTCGTATAAATTCACTGAATGACCTATCCGACGTTTCTCTTTATACGATTAAACGTTTTTTTGATTCTTTATAAGTTGATGGCCACAACCGGCCCTAAAGTGGCCAAAAACAGTTCGTCTACTCTATACGGCAGGAGCTTTTTATCGTACAAAAATATAACTTGTTCGCTTTGCTGCTTGTCTCATCATTTTTGAATGCGTTTTCGCACGAGTCACGGATCGATTCGTCAAAACGACTATCGTGTGACGTAAAAGTTGAATAAACGCCGAGCACACATAGCCGGGCCCGTGTAAGAGAACGGGACGGGCCGGTCCGATCCGGCGCGGGGAAAAGAATGAGAAGCGAGAGGAGTGAACGAGTGACAAGGCGCGAGAAGCAGCAGCAGCAGCAGCGGTAACAGCGAGCGCCCTGTATATGCACCGCGCGCGACGGGGACAATGTACCGACTCCTTTTCGATGGCCCGCCGCGGCATTATGGTAATACGCGTTTCCTAAGGTATTTTTATGTTTGGTCCTCGGTATAGAGCAGAAGAAGAGGAGGAAGAAGAAGAAGAGAAGAAGAAGTCTCGTTGGGCCGGGAGCCCGACTGGGGCCCAACGGGGGCCCCGGCAGTTCAATTCTCGTGCACAGAGACCGACGGCTCTACCGGCGGGCGACGCCACAGCGGAAAGAACTGAGAAGAGTTGCTGACGAGAGAGAATATACCCTCGGTGAAGAACAGCCTCCGGCCAGGATGAGCTCTCTCGCTGCCCGAACAGAAATCTCTCTGTTTCGTCCCTGTGCCTCTCTCTCTGTCCGTCGGTCGCTTGGTCTGTGTGTGTGTCCGCCGCGCGGCCCACGGGGGCCCCTTAAGGAGGTTCGACCGCTCCACACTAGTCAAAAGAGTGCTACATTTTTTTTATTATATTTATACAATGTTTTATGCATGTATCGACTATAATGACTGATGATTCATATAATGTTAATCTAAAAAAAAATTAAATGCAATGCATTTTCAAAAATATTAACTGGTTTATAGTAATTTTCGCGACGCACTGAGAAAAATCCATGGGATAACAATGCCAAATAAAGCGAATTTTACTATACAATCAGGTGATGGGTACCATAATATATTGCCAGTGACATTATTTATCGTCGCGAGAACCATAAAACTATTGTTGTCCTCTCAGGCAAATATGTCGTAGGGTAGATGTACCATTAGTGGCCACTGTACCTATTGTGACCATTTTTATTAATTTATTCTTGAAATTATTCTGTCCCCATAAAAACGTGTTGACGTTTCGAACAAATTCATATCAATTTACCGATTGAGCTACTCGACGTTTTTTTTTATGCCATTAAATGTGTTGTTTTATTCCTTTGAATGTGATGGCCACAATCGGCCCTAAAGTGGCCAAAAACGGTACGTCTACCCTATAGCATAGTTGACCATATATTTTTCTGAGTGCGGTACATACAAAGTTTCGTTCAGATTTTTTATTTCTTTTTTTTTTTTTTTCTAGGTCAAGAACATATATTTTGATAAGAATCATCATAAATTATAGTCAATTGATTCATAAAACTTATGTAAACGATTTAAAAAATTAACACTCATTTGACTAGTGCGAAGCGCTCCAACCTCCTTAACGTCTTCGAAGGATCCTCACTCGCGATACGCGAACACGCGAGAGAGGGAGAGAAAAAACTAACCGGTCCTTTCCAACAGGGCCTCTCAACCCCTCCCCCCCGACACCGGGACACGCCGCGCCTCGGCTTATACTCGGCCGCCGCCTCTTTATACCCCGTCTAGGCCGGGCCGCGTTCCCGCCAAAACTTCACCCCCCCCCCCACTCGCCGGCAATGCGCGCACTATCGACAACGGTGATCACGATAAATGGTCTCGGGATCTCGTTAGTGGCGCTTCGCCCTCGTACCCTGTTATCGAGGCCGTCGCCTCCATCTTTCACTTACGGGCTGTTCTCGCTCACCGTTGGTATGCATTTATTTTCTTGACACTCTTCAAAGTGGCTCGAGTGGATGATCCGAACCGATGACAAAAGTTTTTCTTTTATTCATAGGAATATTCGTATGAAATATTCCGAGCGATTGGTCGTTGGCAACAGGGTTGGGAAATCCTCAGTTTCGAATATAGCGGACTTTGCGGAGGAATTTACAAATTTTTCGTAAACAAAAATGGATCTCTTACATTTTTGTCCGTTAAGGGGTCATGCCACTGTAGAATTTTTGAAAGATCGATTTTTTTGCTTCAAAAGGTCCCTTGGGACCTTAAAAATGATGTCCCAAAATATTATGGCCGGTCAAAATTTCGAAGTACTCGATTTTTTAATTTTAGTGCGCGGCCGCCTGGTGCAACTTTAAATGCGTTTATCTCAAAACTACTTTTTTCAATCTGGCCGGATCGATTACTCAAACAATTATGTTCCTATTCATTTGAAATTGTGCACATATCTTTAAAAATACATTGTCTTCGGCACTACGTAGCATTTTTTTGTTTGCCTTAGTTCATTTGTTATTAACAATTTTGTGACGATTTTTCAGGCAAATTTTGCACTTTTCACTTTGAAAGTGCGCCATTGTCTTAAAAATCTAAAGATTGAAAAAATCCTACGTAGTGTCGAAGACAATGTATTTTTAAAGATATGTGCAAAGTTTCAAGGGAATCGGAACATAATTCTCCGAGGAATCGGTCCGGCCGTGGAGCTTTGAAAAACGGAGACGTCAAGGCAGTAACGCCGCTCAACCGCAATTTTGTTACTAATCGCTTCAAAAAAATTATCGTATACAGTCACTGACATGTATGATAAACACCCGTTTTTTAAATCTCGATTTACATTGCAGTTTCCCTGAGAAACATTACCAAAAACAGTCTATTTTTTGGGCCTCCTCAGTGGTATAGCCCCTTAAGGGGGGAACCCACATTAGGAGGTTCAGAATTTTCCTGACCATAGCGCCTTTAGACGGAAGGAAAAAGACTTAATGGAAGTGAGTTGGTATTATATTGCGAACAATCGGGTTAACATGCTCACCGAGAAAAGTGGAAATTCCGACGGCAATAAGAACATAGCGAGGCTCGCTCGACGAGCGACCTGCGGGACGCGATTGAAGCGCCTGCGTCTCCGGTTCGATATAATTATGGGTCCCGGGGAGTCATGGGAACTTCACCTCGCGAGTGGCGCGCAAAGGGTGCAGCGGTCCTGGGACCACGGACGATCCCGCCGGACCCGTAGGAAATCTCATTCCTTCCTCGGGGGGAAGATATACACAAAACTGACTGACCAGAGACCTCGAATGGGAACTCGTGTGGCGAGAAATTCCCTCTGCGTGTTACGATCGATCTGCGGGCGACCAGCGAGCGACTCGACGGACGAGCCCAACCGGAGAGTCAAACGGCCCGTTCGAAACGCAGTCACAAAGCCGAACGAACGAAATTCTTCTACGTTGCCGGTTGCATAGAATTCGCGCTGAGAAATCGGACTTGAGACCACTCGAACATTACATTGTCACAATAATAGCGCAAACAATTAGTCCACAACTGTAGTAAAGAAAATAATAATTATTTCACGCAAGAAATAATCATGCACCAAAAAAAACGAATTAAAAGAGTTTAGAATTTAGAATGTGTGGTGAGGTCGTTATTCGTTGCTCGTAAATTCTTGTTTTCTCTTCGAGCGAACGCATTCTCGTTAGACACTGCTGCACGCGCATGCAAGCGATAAAAAGACGCAGTTAAATCGTATAGAAACGCGCGGCGCGGAGGCGGATCGACGAGTCGCAGTAAACACACGACTGGTATAAATGATCACAAATAATGTCGTTGGGTCTGGGCGAGAGAGACCGAGTGATAGAGATGCGGAGAGTAGAATTTAATGATTGGAGGCTGCGGGCTCGACGGGAGAACCAACCCGGGCGGAATGAAAGGGCCCGGGCCCGGTTTTCGTCGGGTCTTCCTCGTCGTTTTTCTTCTTCTAATTCTTCTCTCCTTTCTCGGGCTTGCTCCGAGGCGCTCGGAGGCGCGAGGGACTCGTTCTTATGTCCGGTGCCGAAGAAATCTCCGCGGCAAACTTCGATTATTCCGACCTCAACGATTTTTCGGTTATGTCATTCGTATCCAGCAGCCGCAAACGCCTCGGCGTGGCGGATTATCTCGGAAAACGTGACACCGACAAGACGCGCGTAATCACGACGGGAAAAGCGAACGTGCTGGCTCGGGAATTGAGATATTAGGGCTTGAAAAAAGTTTTCATCAGCCACGGAGAGAAATACTCATGTCAACCCATCAGAAATGTATTTGTTGCCCGTTTTCCTGCTGCCGGGGCTAATCGTAATGCTATTGTAGAAAAAATGATGTATTGATAACAAAAACACATTTGCTATGGTGAAAAAAACTGTGAAAATGTATTGTTTTTCTGGCATAGCATGGGAATTGCTCACGGAGAGAAATCCTGATGTCAACCCAACAGAATAGTATTTGTTGTCCGTTTTCCTGCTGCCACAGCTAATCGTAATGCTATTAGCAGAAATTATGTATTGATAACAAAAACACATTTGCTATGGTGACAAAAACTGTGAAAATGTATTGTTTTCCTGGCGTAGCATGGGAATTGATGCCATCACAATATGCTATTGTTATATATTTGATTTGCTAGCGGAACAAAAAAGGGTTTGCAAAGCGAACCACTCGTATATTTGTGAATCCCGCAGTGATGTTCGGAGGTTAGATTGTTAAATTGACGATATCGTTAAGCCGATGTACACGAACAATGTTGCGCGATCGAAACTACAAACAACGCGCGCTCTTTGTCTTTATTATAATAATTTTTCTCTCTTCCTTTACTATTATGCGATTTATATGGGATTTATACATTCCAAACCACCGCGTAATCAGTCATCCTCGACGCGCAAAATATTTTTATTTTTAGTTTTCATCCCGCAAATATATATATTAGCATTGACTAACGCGAAAAATAATAACGTAGCGATTGCAAATGCTCCGAGTTATGATAGCAAACAAAGCGTTGATGACAGCAAATGCTATTTGCTCGAATAGCAAATTAAACGTAGCAAACGTAGAGACCGATTGTAGCTATATTTGTGACCGCAACAAAACGATGTGTTATTACTATTTTAACAAACATATTTTGCTGCAGTAGCATAGGGCCTGCTGTAGTAACACGAATTTTTCTCCCCGTGAGTGAACCTCGAGGAGATCGTCTTGACGCGTTGCCCGAAGAATTGCGTCGGGGGGTCCTAGCCGTCGGGCATTTAAAAATGTCCGACGAGCATCCCGCAGCAGCAGCACACATTAGGCGCCGGGGATGAAACGTGCTGCCCACACGGCGAGAGTCGCGTCCCTCGCGTTCCTCCACAGTGCCTTCGTCAGTGCTCTTCCCCGAGCTCGGCGTTTCGCTCGGTCGGCTACGTGTTACGATTTGTTAAAGAACCTGTAACTCGAGACAAAGCAGACAGAGCATTCTCGTTCGGGTTTCATCCGTATGTGCTGCCAGCGTCGACAGGCGGATTCCCACGCGGTGTGGACATTTAAAATTCTCCCGACGAACGTCCACAAGTGTTTGTCTCTCGTTTCGCGCCGACAAATTGATGATTTATTCCGTGATTAACGAACATGCAAAGCAGGTTTAACGATGGGTTTTTCCAAATTTTTCTCGGCGTTAGATTCGCATTCGTTCTTGAGGAACCGTGCACGGAGAGAAAAATATGGGAAAAATCACCATACTTGTGTGGCAATTGAGAAAAATTCCGGAATTTTGGTCATTTATTCTCAATTGCCTCAAAAGTATAGTGATTTTTTCCATATTTTTCGCTCCGTGTGGCATAATATTTTTATTTGTTGCTGAATATTATAACAAAATACAAGATAGTCTGTTTTTTTTCATCACTTCTTCTTCCGCGAACACTTTTGGAAACAGAACGCGCGACTATTTTCGTTTTCCCTTTTCCATCGTCTCCGGTTATGTTTTCGTTTGTCGTTCTCGCTTTCGCGCGTCGTCATTCGCCGGCGGCTTCTTCCTCCTTTTTTCTTCGCTTCGCTTTTTTTTTGTGTACACGAATGGAGAAGCTGTGTAAGAACCTTTCGGAGAAAGGGCGGCGGCGGCGATGGCAGGTCCAGCGAGGGTTTCCAGGAAAGGCTGGCCGAGTGGCCCTGCACTTGACTGCCTCGACCTCCTCTCAACCTCACCGCGATGCTCGCCATGCGAGACAAACACCACCTACCCTTGGGTGGCGACGACGGGGAAATTGCGCCCCGACGAAGAAAAACAATAAAATCGCCCCAGATTCTTTCCGCTCGAAGCACATTTTTCCGAGCGAACTGTTGAATGGAACCAGAAAAGAGGATATACGTAGCATTCTGGAAACTTTCCAGACGTCCAATGAAATGTCTCAACGATTTTTTTTTTCATTACTTGATCTTTCGGCAATTTTTTCAGTACAAGATTCATATCTCGAGAGTCTAAATTATTTAAAATGAACTTTTTTATTTAAAAAATGTAATCTTTTTTTTTTTTTTTTTTTTTTTTTTTTTTTTTTTTCATAAGCGATTTCTCACGTAATGTAAGCGTCCCAGTAATCGACAATATGTGCTTTGATTGTAGCGTCTATATTCAAAGCACACAACGGTCGATCACTGGTACACTGTCGATTACTGGGACATTAACCTTACTTTGGTATCGGTGAAAATTCAAAGGGTCCTGTGTCGGCTATCGTAATCGCCCCAATAATCCTTTCTCCAATTGAAATGCCTTTCGAATAATGGAAAAGTGCGTCGTACGGAACGTTTATTGTTCGGAGACCGAGCGATTTCCAAAGTTTTAAGACTTGTGATTCTCAGCCGAGTCACGATTCGTGAAAAGGCTTTATTGTGTAGCACAAGTTTTGTTGCGGCGAATGACGCCGCTCTGATTGTGTTCAAGGCCCTTCGCTCCCTCGCTCTCCCTCTCTCTCTCCCCCCCCCTTCGCGTCCTGGCTGACCCGAAATTCCGACTCCCTCGCGTCGACTTAACTTATGCACGTTACAATAAAGCAGCGTTGCGAGCGAACAGCTACACCCGCACGTAAGAAGGGCTATCGCGCCTGGCCGCGCGACAACGGCACGAGGGCCGACAGGACGTGCCGCGTTTATTACAACTTCCTCTGTTTCATTCACGAAAGGCTCGATCGAGATTCGTGCGGCCGGCTCACTCGGCTGGATAAAATCGCCGTTATAAGGTAAAGCCGGTACTGGAGTTGCTTTGATTGTCACGTCTTTGTCTAGTTCAAAACACCTTCGGCCCGACAAAACATAATGAAAGCATCGTAAGACCTCAGAAATAATATTAGGGTAGATGTACTGTCGGTGGCCACTGTACCTATTGGGGTCATTTTTATTAATTTATTCTTGAAATTATTTCTTCTCCATAAAAACGTGTTGACGTTTCGAACAAATTCATATAAATTCACCGATTGATCAACTCATCTTGTTTTTACACTGTTAAAAATCCGGTGTTAAAAACAACACCAAGTCGGTGTCTATACAGGTCCACACCAATCGCGGTGATAATGAGCGGTGTTAACTGAGTCTGAAATACCGACTTTCACCTCAAAAACTCAGAAGTCTCGTTTTTCGCGAGTTATCATCGGATCGAAGCGAAAACTGAAATACAGACACCAGTAATGTGAATCTCGTTAATGAATTAGTCAGAACTTTAATTTTCGAAAAAAAAATTACAGATCAATTACCCGGTAGAGAAATCTGTAATGAAAAAAACGATTTTTTTCTTCAATTTTTCGATAAAAACTGAGAAAAGCGACTAATTCATTCACGAGATAATAAAAAATCACACATGATACTTGCATTCATGCCTTTAAAGCGAAAAGTTTTATAATGTTTCGTCGGTAACACAGGAAAAATTTAACGAAACGGCTGGTGTTAATTTAACACCGTAAAAAGTGTTAATATTAACACTGTAATAAGTAACACCAGGAAAAAGTCCACACCAGCAGCGTTTGACACCGTAGATTTTTAACTGTGTATGCCATCAAATGTGTTGTTTCATTCCATTGAATGTGATGGCCACAATCGGCCCTAAAGTGGCCAAAAACGGTACGTCTACCCTATAGTACAGTTCTTGAAAGAAACATTTATTAGTATCACTAACTGTTGATCAGGAAACACCTCAGCTAATTTCAAATTATCAATTTTAAATTAGCCTCTGAGAAATCCCCAAATCACAAAGTACAAAAGCTTTGAAAATGCTGCGGCGACGAATTAAAAAATATTCGCGTAATTGATATAATACGCAGGCCTAAATTCATAACGCGTACAATATTACGAGTATAATTGTAAATGTCATTCGCACAATGCTCGGCGACGGGGGTACAAAGGAGATTATTTGATTTCCTGTGCGAGTGAAGGACTTCCTAGAAGCGAGGCCGAAGAAGTAGCCCCCGGACGAGCCGTGGAAGGATTAGAGGCATTCAGTTGAGATCGGTGTTTCGTATACAGGTATTCAGGAGGTACATATGGACGTACTACAGGCTATATATATGGGTTAGAACCTGTGCCTGAGCCGCCGTCATCGCCGCCGCCGCCGACGCGCACCTTTGATAGTTTCGGTAGCGTCGTCGTTCGTTGGTCTCCGTACGAGCCCTCGATGTTTCCCATTCCACTCGAGACCTCGCGCGCGGTCGCCTCTATGTAGTTCACGATCAAAGTGAGCAAAGCCACCATCACCTATTACTACTTGGCCATGTACTCGCAGGTTCCGCGAACCGGCGCCGCCGGATTTCATTTGTTCGGCAACACACGCGCGCGGAACTAAGAATTCTATGACGAAAACGCGGCGGTGGCGGCGGCGGCGCGGGACCTGCGAACCACAGAGGCCGAAGAATCGGTGCGCCGCACCGCAGCAGGGAGGATGCGGTAGTCGTAGGTGCGAGACAGGGAGGTCGGTTTCTCAGCGAAACAAGAAAGAAAGAGCAGGGCGGATGCACGCCTCGACGGATCTTTTTACTTCAGGGGGATATTACGCGCGCGGTGGCAGAATTTGTCGTAGGTGTATATGCCGGGGTGCGTATGTGTTGCGAAAAATGAGCCAATCGGTCTCTAATAGTAGTAGTAAAGGTGGTTTATTGATAATACAATATACATTACAATTGTTTTTTTTTTCCTTCTATACTATCGTATATTAATGTTGTATTATCGTTGTATTATCAATGGGCCATCGACCGAGGTCCTTCAGCCCAGGGTCTCTAATAATTTCTGCACATTTGGGAAAGGACGGTTGGCAAATGTGCAATTTTTTTTTACTTCAGGGGGATATTACACGCGCCGTGGCAGAATTTGTCGTGAGTGTATGTGCCGGGGTGCGTATGTGTTGCCAAAAATGAGCCAATCGGTCTGTAATTGTAGTAGTAAAGGTGGTTTATTGATAATACAATATACATTACAATTGTTTTTTTTCCTTCTATATTATCGTTTATTAATGTTGTATTATCGTTGTATTATCAACGGGCCATCGATCGAGGTCCTTCAGCCCAGGGTCTCTAATAATTTCTGCACATTTGGGAAAGGACGGTTGGCAAATGTGCAATTTTTTTTTACTTCAGGGGGATATTACACGCGCCGTGGCAGAATTTGTCGTGAGTGTATGTGCCGGGGTGCGTATGTGTTGCCAAAAATGAGCCAATCGGTCTGTAATTGTAGTAGTAAAGGTGGTTTATTGATAATACAATATACATTACAATTGTTTTTTTTTCCTTCTATACTATCGTATATTAATGTTGTATTATCGTTGTATTATCAATGGGCCATCGACCGAGGTCCTTCAGCCCAGGGTCTCTAATAATTTCTGCACATTTGGAAAAGGACGGTTGGCAAATGTGCCATTTTTTTTTTCGGCGAGAAAAATAAATGGAACGCAATTGCGCGGATGCGGCATCTTTTTCCGCGGAGAGGACATCGCGGCGAGCAAGGTCTTTCACTTGCTTTCTTAATTCGCCGTCTGGATCTGCAGCGGTCCGAATGATTCGGGTCACTCGATAAGGCAACGCGCGCTGGTCGGCGAGAGGAGGGTGGGGGGGGGGGGGGGGGGGGGGGGGAGCCCGGCGGTCTCAGCCGAGGCGAAATTCCACGCGCGGGACGTGCGGACTGCGCGCGTCGCTGCTGTGGGTCCTGTCGCGGAGCGCCGGCAACGCGCGCGGGACGCCCGACTCATTTCTTTTCCCTCTATTTTTCGCGCGAAGGCGCGCACACTGTTAGCACGCTTCCCGCGCTTTCTCGCTCGAACGATAACAGCGCCAGCGCTCGCTCATCCCGCGCGCGCGCGCGCGCGCTCTCTTCGGTCCAACCGACGGTTGGGCATTGCGCAACTTCCTCTCTCCTCTCGACGTCGTCGTCGTCGTCGTCGCCGTCGTCGTTCTTCTTCCTTGTCCACGCGGTTCGCGCCAAATCTCCCCACTCTTCCGTCTCACCATGCCCATCGCTCTTTTTCTCTCTCTTCGGCTGCTTTTGCTCGGTTCGCGCGCGCGCGAGCCTCGCCTCCACCTCATTTCTCTTTTCTCTTTCATTTTTGTTTTCTTTCTTTCTCTCGGTCTCCCGCCGACCGAGCGACCGACCGACCGGGGATATCCCACGTAGCCGCTTGTGGGCTCTGCCTCGCAACAGCAACGGTTTCTCGAAGCTGCTGCTGCTGCTGCTGCTGATGATGCTGCTGCTATACACTGTGTACCCGATACAGGATACATCTCATGATTTACCGATCGATACAATCACTCAGAGAAATCGTGTCAGCTCGGTCGCATTCGCTGACAACCGAGGTGACAACCAATTACATTTGTCACGTTTTATTTATTTATTTATTTATTTTTATTTTGTTTATTTTGCGGGACATGTCCTTTTTACAGTACAATATAGTTTCTTTATTGTCTTGCTTTAAAGATTTGTAGAGAAAATTCGAATTTTATTCATTTAAGGTAAACGTACCAATGGCGGGACAGGTCCCAGTTGCGGGACACTAAGAAGATATTTGTAAATAATAAAAGTTTGATGGACAAAATATAAAACGTAACTCTTACAATAGCATCTGTTATATATCATTGACGCACATGAAAAAGTTTCACATTTTTCATCGTCAATTGAATATTTGCATCAAAAGTATTTTTGCGCCCGCGCCAATATGTGTCCACAAACTGGGACGAGACTGTCATCTTGATAAGGATCTTGGGTTATGTGGCAGCTACTTGGATAACGAGAACGTAAGAATATCGCAAGGATTCCGCGATAATTTATAAACCGTCACCATACATATAAAACATGTTTCAACAATTGTCCCCATGCAGATGAATTCAAATTTACATATTTCTAGCGGTACGTACGTTTGATGTCCCGCCATCGGGACATGCACAAAAATAGCTGTCCCGACACGGGTGCATGTGCACTTTGCAGCATTTTATTCAATAAATATATTTAAAAACATCCGAAACATGTTTATTCTATGGTTTTCGGGAACAAGAAACTCCAACCTTGCGATTCGCTACCGCTATTTCCTAAAATAATCAATATAAGCGGACGAAAATTGACATACAAAACAGACATTGTCTTAAACGTCCCGCCATTGGTACGTTTACCTTAAGTCAGTTACGGTGAAATGAATTGTTGATTTAATTGCCAATGAAATGATGGTGCGACGTCTTAGATCTACGATTCTCGGGACACCCTGTATAGAAAAGTTGGTGGTGAATCTGCCTGGCGTTACTCGACAAGAGGCTCGGATGCTCGGCTTGCCGCGAGCCACAACACAGAGTTCGCGAGAGGGACAGAGAGACAGAGAGAGAGAAAGACAAGTGCGAGATAGGCGAGAGGCGCACTTCTTATCGCTCTAAAACGTGCGGCGAGGCGAGGTCGTTTCTCCTTCGTCGCTTCAATCTCGTAGATGTGAGCCAACGGCTTTGCAACTCTAACCAATCTTTCTATATAACAAACTTAAAAAGACATTTGTATATAAGAAAAACATAAATCGTGAACGACAGCCTCTAAAAATTTGAAAAAAAAAAAAAAAAAAAAAAAAAAAAAAAAAAAAACCTCATGCACCCATCTCCAATAATAGAACAAACTGACGAATTAAAAAAAATATCCGGGAGGTAGACCGAAAAAAGTGGCCCAGCTGATAAAGAATACCTTATATACGAGATGCAGATGCAGAGATCCTAAAAAAAAACAGAAACAAAAACAAAACAGAAGGGACTTTGGGGAGTGTCTTCGGCGCGTTCACACAATTTAAAAGTCTCGCAGCAGCCGCTTGCGAAACAGCAACGACGTTGGGTCGGTGTTGGATTATGTCGGGAGGCTGCGTAGAGAATTCCACCAATTATTTACCTTCGCGCTTCGGCATATTGGCCGTCTCACCGTACACTCCGGGCTTTCTCTTTGGCTCAGCTTGTTTCGAAGCGAATTTCCGTCCTTTCGCTGCGGTGCAGTGGTCAGCGCGCGCGAGAACCGAATAAGGGTGAAGGTGCTTTCGACGCGAGTATTCCGAGTATCCGCGGCCAGCCACTGCGGTGAACTTCGAGCAGCCACCCTAATGATTCTCGGATCTGTGGGCCGCGGTGCCAGAGAGCGCGTGAAAAGGCGAAAGAATGGGGAAAAAATGGTGATGGGAGGGTTGGCCTCGAGGCCGCAGAGGTGAAATCCTAAATAGGGGCAATTTTTCTACGATCGTGACACGTCGGCTCTGCCTCTCATCCTTCAAATTATATTTTCTCACCCTCGTGAG
Organism: Itoplectis maculator; assembly: GCA_964034905.1. Taxonomy (NCBI): domain Eukaryota; kingdom Metazoa; phylum Arthropoda; class Insecta; order Hymenoptera; family Ichneumonidae; genus Itoplectis; species Itoplectis maculator. The sequence goes on from OZ035862.1 coordinate 7,670,113, forward strand.
ACTTTGCGAGAAAAATACTAAACACGCTTCTGCATAGCGTTTTTTTTTTTTTTTTTTTTCCCGAAAATGCCTGCATAGGGTAGAAGTACCATTTTTGGCCATCTTAGGACCCTTTGTGGCCACCACTTGTTCCATTTGTGGCCATACTTATTACACGTAAATTTCGGGATGGCCACAAATGGTGCAAAAGTGCTTTGAACGCTTTAAACATTATTTATTAAATAATTATGTATTTCAAGCCCAGCATTGTTCAATGTAAAATTTGCTTCAGTTCGTGAAGAATAATGTCATGTATTAATTTGATTAGATTGATAGTATGATGAATTAATATATCCGTTTTTCATGTGGCCATTAATGGTACAGTGGCCACAAACGGTGCGTCTACCCTATTTTGTGGAAATACACGGAACGGAGCAGCACAGAGACGCACCGAGTGTTCGTGCTGCTCCTTCTTACCTTCTGGCCTTCCTCAAGAAGGTCAGGCATCGCCGCGTCCGACTTCCGCAGGTTTTCCGTACAATTACACCTGTACGATAACCATATGTCGTCTCTAGGCAAGCGCAGGCGCACGCACACTTATGCTCCGTCGCGCGCGTTTCATACGCCGCGTCCGGCGGCTTCCTCGAGCCTGTTTCCTCGTGCACGCTTCCTTCCTCGAGCCTCGAGGTTCGTTCGCGCTTGACTTATCGACTCCGGTACGAAGCAAAGTCTTGAACGACAAATTCTTGAAAATATGCTTGTTCTTCACCAATTAACCTTACCATGCTTGGGGGGGGGGGGGGTAATTCGTGGAAAAAAGCACATTTTTGTGCATTTTTTTTACGACAGTTGAAATCTATGTAATAAAACCAATGGTACATCAAAGTATAACATTCGACAAATATTGTGTAATATTTTCATGAAGAAATATTAAAAAATACGCCAATAGCAGCATTTATTAGGATGCCTCTCGGAAAAAAGTAGAATTGCGGTGCCCCTCATAACTCGGTGCTGGATCATCCGAATTAAAAAAATCAAAGTTCTTTCGTTAGATAATCGCTTTCCCCAGGTAACGCCGAAGGGGTTTTTCGAAATTTCAATTTTTCACTTTTTGGAAACACTTTGAAGGGAAAAACGCGATATTTGCGAAAAAAATCGGCTAATATGGTATTGTAAAATAAAAAATATTTAAAAAATCGAAAAAAAACTCTTCACTGTTACCTCGTAAATTATGTCCAGAAATAGTGTCAAAACTTGAAAAGGATTGGTGCAGTAGTTTTCACGTTATGAAGGGCACCGACTTTGAAAACGTGAGTTGTGGGAAAAACGCTTTAAAGTCGCAATCGGGCCAGGCAGGCGGTATAACAATCCGCGAGTATAAAAATACTCATAACGTCGTCAATTTTGCTCCGATTGACTTGAAATTTTGACACAATATTCTTGAGGTATTATTCATTCAGTTAAAGATATAAAATAAAATTGTAAAAAAAAATGTTTAATACCCCACCCCCTCCTTAAGGGATCGTCACAGTGTGAAATAAAAAAAAATCGATTTTTTTTTTTTTCATTATCGGATAGTATACACGGTTATAAACATTCTGTTAAATTTTTTTATCGAAATTCGAATTATTTCAGTCGCTACAGCCTTTCTTAGAGAAAGGGATTGCAGCGTGACAGTGGCGTGTGCAAACTTTAAACGCACTTTTCTCGGAATGTTGTTTTTCAAAACGGTGTCCACTCTCAAATGAAGAGTTATGACGATATCGATTTCAAATTTGGAGAGAACATTTCTAACGTCATTCTCTATAGCGCTATGAGAGCTTTTTTTTTTTTTTTTGAAATCTTCCTATTTTTTTTTACGAAAAACTGTCGAAAAAAGGGCTAAATTCGATACTTTTTGTTCAAACCGCCGCCATTTTGTCAAATTTCAAAAAAAAAAAAAGCTCTCATAGCGCGATAACGAATTTCCTACAGATTAATAATCTTTTTGAAATTTTTGTTTCCGACAAAAATTGCGGCCGCAATCGTGGACATGATGGAGCATTTTTTTTTTGCACGAGCTATTTGAACAATTATTTTCATTATTATAAACTAAATAAATCCACATAAAAAAATAATTTTGTATTATTCATGAATGTATCTATTTATAAAAAAAAAACCAGACCAATTAGTTTATTACAACTTAACAAACAAAATTCGCGAAAATCATTGATTTTTCGGAGGGTCACACTGTGACGATCCCTTAACGGTCACCAGCCATTCGACGATTCCCGTGCACGCGGGTGTCAAGACGACGAGGCGAAACTGCGCAGTTTGGCATATAGCAAATCGCAAGCGGGCATTCGATTTTGCGGGCCCTACGGCCGCACAGTGGACTCTTTGTTCCATTGCTGCTGACGAACCGAGCAAGTGAGCAACGGTCTCCGCTCGCGTGGCCTTGTTGTGCTCATGCGCGTCGTCGTCGTCGGCGTCGTCGGCGTCGTCGTTGCGCGTTGTCCTGTGCAGCAGCAGCAGCGAGAGCCTCCTTCGCCGGACACAAAGAGACGCCGAATCCGCGACGGACCGTGAAGCGAGAGGAGAAAGAGGAAGGACGAGCGAATGAGAGCCGGATAAAGAGAAAAATAAAGCAACGAATCGAAGACTCGAGGACAAAAGAAAGTGATAGAGCGCCGCGAGAGCAGCTCGGACGCGCGGACGGGAAGTGTCCGACCGAGCGCGAGGAGGATTTCCGGTGGCCGGCATGCAACAACGCGGATTCGCGGTTAGCCAGCAGCCAGCGGAGATTGAAATCGCTTCTTCGCGTTTTCCTTCGCTGTTATTGTTCCGCTCGAATCCCAAACACGTGCTAATCTTATTTTGGCAAATTTGTCGCTTCGTCGGATTTGCCAATTCTACCAGGGAAAATAAATCATTCGCTCCATCGAATCGAGACTCGAGTCACTTTGCTCGGTTTCCCGATCGTTCGTTGTCGAGACAAAAGTTGCAGTTAAAAACCAGCGAAAATAAAAAAATAATAATAAAAAAATTAAAGCGAACCAGCGAAAAAAAAGTTATAACGATTGATCGTTATAATGAAAATTCTTAGTATCGCTGGAATACTTTTGGAATCGTTGGAATCATTTTTTTTTTACGTTGCATCCCAACGATGCCAACTTCAACATCATATTATTTTTAAATTCTTGCCCAAAGATGAAATCTGAAAGTCTGCGCTTCAGTAATATTGGCCTTAAAAAAGAGCAAATGCAATCGAGTGATTCGACGTTGATAAAGTCTCTCGGAACTATGAATATCGCGCGAAGAAACCCAAGAACGGGATGTGCATCGCCAACGGGGACGATTTCCGGTAAACACGATACACACCGTGGATTCCAACAGTCACCGGTTAGTGGTATACTAGGAACCTGGTCAGATAGCCGCGCGGCCCGGCGACTCGGCTCTCGAGCCTCAGCACTGAAACGTACGTCTCGAAGGTGCGGCCGTGCAGCTCAACGACTGCCTCGACGAACGTGCGCTGCCTCTCAAAGTATCAACTTTTGGTACATCAACGAGAGAGACCAGCGACATGCAACAATCCGGATAGTCTGTGGAAGCCTATGAAACCCACGCGTGATAACTCTCCGGGTCCTCCAACCGAGCGAGAAGCGAGCGCGCCGAGTCCGTTGCACCGCCTCCGCTCTGTTGTTGTTGATGTTGATGCCGATGTTGTTATCATTATTCCCGTGGAGGGTGGGGGGAGGCGGAGAGCGTATCCTCCGGAATAGCATTCCTCAGCCGGAGAACCGAGGAAGGAAGAAGGAGGAGGAAAGAGAGAGGGAGAGGCAGTCGTAAAAGAAGCAGTCGCGGCGGCGGCGGCGCAGAAGGACGGATGGAAGGAGAGGAAGTGGAGAAGGAATGAGAAAAAGCAGCGAGGGCTCGCCGCCCGGCGAGATCGGCGCGAAGGGCCAGCAGCGAGGCGCAGGCAGCGAGCCGGAGGAACCTCCGAGAGTCGAGAGACGGTTAATGTACCGCTACCACCAACGAGCTTCGCGCAGCACCGACGCAACGGAAAACACTGCACACTAAGTATGAATTACTATTAGGATTGATAATAAAGGCTTGAGTCTTGCGATACATCGGTAGGCAACATCGAGTTCTGTCACGAAAGCTACACTGAGAAAAAAAATAGCTAAATACAACAAAATGTGCGGTTGCGGGCGGCGAAATATATATTTTGCAAATTAGATAAAATATTTAATTGATGGAATAAAAAAATCTCGATTAGCATTGTCGAATATTTTGTTCAATCTGCAAAATATTTATTTCGCCGCCCGCAACCGCACGCTTTGTTGAATTAAGCAATTTTTTTTCTCGGTGTAGAATCTCGCATCGCAACATGGAACCAGTTTCGTCTAATGATCGACCAAATCCGTAATACGGGATCAGCGTTATGTATGTAGGACACGCCAAGTGCCAGCTGAGGCAGACGAGCGGCGGTCCTGTCGTTTGCCGAATTCGCACAGACGCTGCGCGCACGATTCGTTACGTTTCATAGTGCGAGTGGAATAGGTAATATCCGAGGCGTCAGCAGTCGTCGACCTTCGTCCACTGCTTCGGCCACGAGTACGTGATACACGTGATCTACAGTCACGTTAGATCTTTTCATTTGGTGCGGATTTCTTCACAGTTACCTCTCGCCGGAGACAACAAACGACCGAAGGATATTCGTGTCTAACGGTAAATGGGTTACAGACCCAGTGATCGCGAAAAATTTCAATGGCCTTAGAGCGAACATTCTGGTCCCTTGGCAACAGAATAGCGAAGCGTCCATTTTAATCAATTATTTTTCATTCCAATTCCTGCCATCTTAATAAATGTAAATAAATTCTGTTATATTAATTAACCAAACGGGTTATCCTCATAATTTATTAAAAAAAAAAACTACAGCATGTAACAAATAGCGATGTGAGGGTTGAAATGCTGTTTTGTATATTAAAATAACTGTGAACACTTATATTCCTGTTGGCTTTCCTTGTCTCGATTTGTCGGCTCGAAGGATACCGCAAAGGACTTCGAGAAACGTCAAAACCGTCCGGTTAGCCTGGGATCGGGATTCCTTCGGGACCGGGAGCGGAGAGTCCTTAATTGGATCCGATTTACGCCCCGAACGATAACAGCAAGATCAGATCTACGATCTCCAAAGTTTTTTTTTTCGTCCCGAGAAAAACGGACCCAGGAATAGCCGCAAGTTCTCAGGTGTAATCTATTCCCGTTGGGACTGCGGGACACCGTAATCTCGTGGGAAGTCGAGTAGAAGCCCGGACCTCGGCGATTCCAACGACCAAAAAGCATCTCACTTATGTGCTATTAGACGGAAACCCTTCGGGACGTTTTTTCAGGATCTTTAAAGTCTTCCTTGCTGACCTAGTGACCGTTCACAGACACTCTATCATTTTTTTTTTTTTTTTACGGGAACCCTCAATTTTTCCCTGCCATCGTTTTTCGCCCAACATTAATGCCAGCTTTTTAATTAATCAATGCAAAATATAAAATCACACCCATTTTTGTCGCCAGCACTGAGAAAAATTCAGGGGATAACAATATCAAATATAGTGAGTTCTACTATATACATGGTCACGGGCAGCATCATTTGGCAGCCGGTTTAATTATTTATAGTTGCGGGAACCATAAAAGCATTGTTGTCGTCTCAGGCAACCATACATTTTTCTGAGTGCAGCACTGAAGAGTGCAATATTTCCATGCCTCGTTGATTAATCATCTCACCGGTGGTAACAGATACTCGCGCTTTCATGTTGGCTCAAACTTTCATTAAACGGTGATCGATCGGAAAATAAAAAACAAAAAAAAAACAAAAGAAAAAAAACGCAGAAACGTGTTATTCGCGAATATTCTTTTTACCACTGCTGCTTTAATTTATTGGAATTGCAATTAAAGCACGCACGCTCGTGGCCGGGATAACTCGAATGTACGGCATACCGATTCGGGCTGACAGTAACCAACGTGAATTCGGCACCTTTGGTATTCACTGACGGTTAAACTACCGCTGTCTTGCGAAACGAGTTATTCTCTGTCGGAGAAGAATCCTCGCTCTTTCTTTATCTCCCTTCCTCGTCGTTTAGAGTCGCTTGCACAGCAACCAACCAACCAACCAACCAACCAACCAACCACCACCACCACCGTCACCATCGCGACTACCACTACCACCACCACCACCACCATCGGCGGTACACACGGACCAACGGTCCGCAGGTTCTCCTCGTGGCTCTCGCCGTCAGCAGAACACTCCCGCTTCGTTATTACGTACTTATGCTCTTACATAATTACGGATGCGTGCCTGTCGACCCCCAGGAGAATCCAATCATCCTGTAACGTATTCCTTTGACGGCGCCAACGTTCACGAACCTCTCCCGCCGCCGATCGTTGCACGCGTTACTACCCCATCGTCCGATCGTTCGGATATCTCCGAACGATCCTTCGCCGCGAACAATGCCGCTCGTCCGGAAAAATCTCCATCGTCCAGCAGCCTTACGCAGCGAAACTTTTCAGGACCGCACCGAAACTACCCACCGAAAGCAGCAGCCCCACCCGAACAACTCCGCGGGGATTCGAATTCTGATCCTCGGGATAAATTCCTCGAGCCATTGAAACTCGGCTCGACCTTTGATTTTGCATCGCAAGCGATTTATCGCCAAAGCCGACGGTGTTTTGGTAATGGAGACATTTATCTCCGGGGATTTTGTCGGCTCCGGCCTCTCGAGATGATAGTAACAAGAGGCAATGTTTTTTTATAGTTGACGTTAAATTTGAAATCTTATTCTTTATTTTATTGGTGTTGTTACATCTCGTTAAAGACAAACATGAATTATTTTTTACAATTATTTCAAAGATTATAGATACGACTTCACTGTGAAATATCCCGATTTATCAAGCTTCGCATAAAAAAAAGAATTCCTCGTTTCGCTCACTCCAGCTTCATTTATTATTCACCTACCAATTTTCGTACATCTTTTTTCATAACTCAATGAAATTTGGCTTGGAATTCATGGAGAAACGAGCTAATTGACGAAAATGTATTCGTTTTTTGTTACATCTCGTTAAAGACAAACATAAATTATTTTTTACAATTATTTCAAAGATTGCAGTCTTTGAAATAATTGTAAAAAATAATTTATGTTTGTCGGTGAAGTCGTATCTACATGTAGATACGACTTCACCGTGAAATATCCCTATTTATCGAGCTTCGCATAAAAAAAAAAAGAATTCCTCAAAATCGCTCAGTCCGTGTTCCATGCATTCGCGATGCACCGACCTCTTTGTTCGAAATAATAAATGAATGAAAGTCGGTGGAGATGGTTTGGCAAGCAGAGGTCGAATGCGCGTCGTCGGCTAGCAACCGTTCCCGCGCTGGAACGTCCGAGGGCTCTCCCCGAGGGCTCCGATTGTGTGGGTGCACGCGCGCGTCCGTGAGTCTGTTTACACCGTAGGAATTTAAAGGCCAGAACGGAGCGAGCGGCTTCGCTGCTGGACGTTCCGAAGTAGAAAAGGAGAGAGGGAGGCTTCGTCGTGTATGAAGCAGAAGAGGAAGAAGAAAAAGGCGAAGAGAAGACGAAGAGGAGGAGGAGGAGGAGGGGGAGGGTGGCAGTGGTGGCTGTGGTGGTCGTGCAAGGGCCTAACCCTCTTAAGCTTCGTTCCGGTGGGGCCTCGCGAGGTGGGCGGGGTGCTTTGTCGGGGCCCACGGACTTATTATACGTTCAGCGGGAGCACCGCGTGGTTCCCCTGTACTCTCCGCGCGCTCGCTCGGTTCGCTCTCCTCCGGCGGGTTAGCTCCCCGGGCCTTGCGGACCTCGCGCGGACCACTCTCGACTCTTATTTCGCGTATCACGCTTTCTTTCTCCGATCGCTCTCGGACCCTGTGTGTGCCGCGGCTCATTCTTATCCCTTTCTTTCCCGCACAACGACGATATACACCTCAGGTGTGTATCCATACGCGAGATGACGTTGCGCGGTGCCCACACACTGAGAAAAATTCAGGGGATAACAATGTCAAATATAGTGTGTTCTACTATATAAATAGTCATGGGCACCTTCATTTGGCAGCCGGTTTAATTATTTATAGTTGCGGGAACCATAAAAGCATTGTTGTCGTCTCAGGCAATCATACATTTGTCTGAGTGCACATTGCGCAACATTTATTTATTTATTTTTTAATTTTTTTACATCTCGAATGTGACGACTCCGAGACGTGAAAATGTCTCAAAGCGATATACCGCCGACGCAACGTTCACCCGCGCGTCGCGGACAGAGCAGACGGAGCAGATAAAGAGAAGAGATATATAGGACGGGTTCTAGCGTCGAGCGAACGAGATCGAGATACGCGCGGCGCGCACGCGCGTGTATACGACTTACATGCATAATACGAAAAAGTTGAAAGCTCCGGCGACGCGCGACGCGCGGTGCGAAGAATTCGAACGACATGGTTCATTCATGCGTCGCCGATGGGTCGTGGGAGCTTTACGAAACTCAACGAGAGGTCACTATTCACTGTCTTCGCGTTTCCTCCTGCGCCCCCCCCTCCCCCTCCCGATCGGCTTTCCACCATTCACATCGACTTCTCCCGTTCGTCAAATACGAGTAATTTTTCCCCCTCGCTTTCTCGCTCACTTTTGCCAGATATTCCCCGCAGGGCAAACCTGCAGAGGCGTAACATTTATTTGATCTTTTTCTCGCACGTAACAACCGTGTATTACACGGTGTGCAAAACCCTCCGCATTTGCTCGTCCTTTGGAAGAGGAGGAAGTAAGAGGAGAAAAAAAAAAAATTGACGGTTCAGTGACACAGGATGGAGATTCGGGTTGAGCGGAAAGAAGCAAAATTGCGGCACCGAAGAAGGAGTCGGGGGCCACGGAAGATCGAAGAGAGTCTAAGCTTCGCGGAACGCGAGTGCAGCTCTTCGCGCGGGAGCTTCTCGCAGCCCTTGAGCGCAGCGATGTTTCTCCCTCTCTTTTATTTTGCGGTTACGCACGATTACAGGGCCACTGGCTTTTCGGCTCGGACCGCCACGCCAGAGGAAGAACCCCAAAAGTCTTCTCGATCCTCTTCTTGTTCGATTTTTTTCGCTTATTATATTACTCCGGTCCGCCTCCCTCCCTTTCTCCCTCCCTCCTTCCTCGCCACGTTAATTGATCAGCACGGCTGCACGCCTCGAGGAGCCGTCCGTACACACCCAGATTCTTTTCTCACTTCTTTTCCGCATGGATACCACTTCACGATACTCCAATTATTTCTCCGCGGGATTATCTTTTCTCACATCATGTTACACCGGTGCTGAAGATATCGTTCGACGTGCCACATTAATCATATAATTTGTGATCGATCGATGTGATAATATTGATTATATTAAATTAAGATTATGCCCCATATGTACGTTTTGTTAACTGATCATCGGACGTCGTCCTTCAGTTCTTTTGTTTGATTTATGCGCAAAAGATAATTTTTGTGGCAATTGAATAATTAGAAAAAAAAATCAATAAACATAACGCATTATGAAATAAATCTTCACGAAAAATAATTTGGGTAACGATGTGGCGTCAACTTTGAAAAGGTACTGAAAATATATATCACCTTTGCTGTTTAGTGGATAGTATTGCGATGTCTGTGGATATTATTCCATTCTGATAAAAGTTAATATGTATAACAACAACCGTCTGTTAGTTGAACAAACAGGACGAGCGTGAGGGTGTTCGCTATCACGAAAACGGGCCGTGTCTGATGCTGTGTCGTGGGCGTTATCGCATTGTCGCTGTAACCGAGAACTGGCGCCCCTCTTATCTGACCTCGATATCGCGCATTCCTCCGACAAGTTCCGGATGCCAGGAATTATAAATAACAATTATTATTCAAACCTACAAAATGCATTTTTTTAAAGCCCAATGTTTTCTGATGAAAATTGGAATGGCTACACGTGCCGCGCAGTTGAAGAACTCTACTTACTACCTTCGGTACGTGGGTTCCCCCTTTAAGTTTCAAATGCGACCATAGAATGTTTTGGATGACCGTTCAGTTTTCTGTTCGCGCTGGATTCTCGGTATTCTTTCTGTCCTCTCTTTGCCGGTGCAGCAAGGGTGTGGCGAGAGGCACCGAACGACCTCGGACTGCCGTAAACTATTACCAGACGAGAGGGCAGGATCGCTGGATTAGAGAGAAAACCGTTGCTGTACAGGGAGTCGAGGGTTCCTACCAGGGTCCATATTTTTTTCTCTCTCTCTCTCTCCCTCTCACTCACTCTCCGCGCCCTGTGTGGTATCCCCGTGAGTGCACCCCGAACGCATCGTCGTCGCGACGGAGGAAAGGGTAGACCAGAGACCACGATCCAACCTGTGCCTCGAATCACCGCGGTCGTAGAAAAAAATCTCAAACGAGGCGTATAATCCTTCTTTACGGTTTTTTTCAGCGTTTCAACTCACTTCAGCTTCATTTTTTATTCACCTTCCAATTTTTGTACATATTTTTTCATAACTTAATAAAAGTTGCCTTGGAATTCATGGAGAAACGAGCTAATTGACTAGAATGTATTCGAATGTTTAAAAAATCTTTATCAGGTAGAATATCGCAGCACGAAAATTCTCAATAAATCGTATTAATTTTTAATTAATAGCTGCAGTCTAGTCGGGTGGTCGACGAGTCTCGGGTTACGATTGCCATTGCGCTTGTCTGACGAACAGTTCGATAACCACTTAATGCCCAGCAGAATTTCCGACTTTTTCGCCTCGACGTCGTTAAATCAATTATGGCAATTCGTTGAGGTAACAGCGGCGGCGGCGGCGGCGGCAGAGCGCGTGCGGTTGATGTAATCGTAAACCCGGCTTGCGTGGTCGTGGTAGTCGCGTGTGTCGCGTTTCGCCGAGCATCGATACCAGCGAGAGAGCGAGAGAGGCGCGTCCCGGGTGGGAACGTGGCGCGCGGGCTCTGCTGGGTATCGGGCGTCGGAGTCCCGCCTGTTTTTCTACGCTTCGAGCTGGCGTCGCGTCCCCTGTGTTGCTATGCGAAGATGCCTGCGCGCCGAGCGCGGGACTTTTGCTCGCCGCGCGCGCTCGAGGTGCCAGTGGTGGTGGTGGTGGTCGTCGGCGTCGTCGTCGTATGAACAGGAGACGCGAAAGAGGTGGAGGAAGCTGGAGGAGACTTTGGGAGTAGGAGGAGGGGGAAAAAGAAGAAGGATCAGAAGCAGAGGAGGAAGAGAGGAGAAGGAAAGTTATGGAGAGACGCAGAAGGAGATTAAGGCCACGTTGCGTTGTCTCTTGGCTGCTTTCGCGTTGCTATGCGAGGATCCCTGGCCAGAGGGATGGAGGCCCCCAGCAGCAGCAGCATCAGCAGCAGCAACATTCAAGCACCACAAGCAGAAGAAGAAGCGAGCAAAGAGGACGAAGAGGAATCGTAGGATGCACTCTGGTGCATCGAAGAGGGGGAGTAGGACGACGAAGGAGGAACGCGAGGAACGTGGTGCATTCTTTCACGTGGAGGTCGCGGTGGGAGCTCCACCGGAGGTCGACGTGGGTACCGTCCTGGTGCAAAACAACAACGGACCCACGAGATTCAAAAAGAACGAGGGACTATCGCTCGTCCGCGCTCGACAAAGAAATAGATAATAAATAATAATGGCAATGCTATAGGCTGAGAAAAATTATGTCCGCGGTTGTATGTAGGGTAGAAGTACCATTTTTGGCCATATTAGGACCCTTTGTGGCCACCACTTGTTCCATTTGAGGCCATACTTATTACACGTAAATTTCGGGATGGCCACAAATGGTGCAAAAGTGCTTTGAACGCCTTAAACATTATTTATTAAATAATTATGTATTTCAAGCCCAGCATTGTTCAATGTAAAATTTGCTTCAGTTCGTGAAGAATAATGTCATGTATTGATTTGATTAGATTGATAGTATGATGAATTAATATATCCGTTTTTCATGTGGCCATTAATGGTACAGTGGCCACAAACGGTGCGTCTACCCTATTGCCATTGGTCGACGCCACTCAAATCGGCGATGCATCGACGAGTTGCCGAACCACGATCGCGAAATACCGTCGCGTTCGCCCGGCGCATGCGTTTCCAAGTGACTCGCGCGCCCGCGCATGTCTTATGCGTTTCTGTTTACAAACAAGGCGACTCCGCGCGTTTCCTCTCCACCACCACCGATGCAACGCGGCCTTCCACCTCCACCGCGCGGCGGCGGCGACGGTGCACTACCACCATCACCACGCGGGGACCAACTCGGACCGCGTGGAGGGGACCTTCGTGTCTGACGCCCACTACTACTACCACTGCTGCCGGCTTTGCCGCCGCTGCGCCGCGGGATCCGGATGCTCGACTTACACCGCAGGAAATAAATGTTACATTCAACGGTTTGAATTATTTCGAGTCCTCTCGACCGACCGGCTTATCGATAAAACAGCCTCGTCACTTCCTCGACAATTTGAATGAATTTGAAAAATGATCGTAACCGAATCGTGTCACCGGGCAATTTTTATGCGAAATATTTTTTCTGTAATATTTGCTCCGTGTGTCAAGCCAAGTGGTGCCACAAGTGACGAAATTTGGCGTTTTTGGACGGACTGGGTACACTGAACTGCATAGGATTGCATGCTTTTACAATTATTATAATAAAAAAGAGAAATTTTTGATATTTAATTATTTTGTCTGAGTCAAGTTCTATCATCACTACACTGATTTCTTTCAATCTTCCCTTGACAAAATAGTTTTAATGCACTGTTTTAATTCATTTTTTATTCAATTTTGAGGTTAGGTGAACATTGACATGAATTAGTGATAATAAAAACATGGTTTGGGCCTGTAACAAACGAGCGGTAAATATTTTTGCATAACCGCACACAACAACTCGTATTTCCTTTTCGCATTTTATCCAAGTTCTGTATCAGCATCTCAAAGTCAAGTACTGATTACTGTTCGTCCGAAAACGCGACATTTTGTCACCATGGGCGCTGGGTTCCGTCAGTCACGCTATAAGGTAAACGTACCAATGGCGGGACGTTTAAGACAATGTCTGTTTTGTATGTCAATTTTCGTCCGCTTATATTGATTATTTTAGGAAATAGCGGTAGCGAATCGCAAGGTTGGAGTTTCTTGTTCCCGAAAACCATAGAATAAACATGTTTAGATGTTTTTAAATATATTTATTGAATAAAATGCTGAAAAGTGCACATGTACCCGTGCCGGGACAGCTATTTTTGTGCATGTCCCGATGGCGGGACATCAAACGTACGTACCGCTAGAAATATGTAAGTTTGAATTCATCTGCCTGGGGACAATTGCTGAAACATGTTTTATATGTATGGTGACGGTTTATAAGTTATCGTGGAATCCTTGCGATATTCTTACGCTCTCGTTATCCAAGTACCTACCACATAACCCAACATTCTTATCAAGATGACAGTCTCGTCCCAGTTTGTGGACACATATTGGCGTGGGCGCAAAAATACTTTTGATGCAAATATTCAATTGACGATGAAAAATGTGAAACTTTTTCATGTGCGTCAATGATATATAACAGATGCTATTGTAAAAGTTACATTTTATATTTTGTCCATCAATCTCTTATTATTTACAAATATCTTCTTAGTGTCCCGCAACTGGGACCTGTCCCGCCATTGGTACGTTTACCTTAGCACACTGCCGCACGGAGCGGATAGCCGACGTTATGAGTTTCGACGTGTGCAAATAGTCGACGGACAATTCAACGTCCGATATCAATAGACGATCGAATGAAATTATAGCGCGGGCGTTGAAATAAGAATGTTTACAAATATTTTCCACGGTTCTCCGTTGCGGTTTACCGCCTCGAGGTTGTGCGGCTCGGGTGTCCGTTGACTCGTACTTATACAGCTGATTTTGATGCACCGCCGAGCGGCCGAGCGGCCGAGCCCGCGCCGCGCTATCATCATCGGTATCCGCTCGACGGACACACAGAGCGCCCCGCGCCACGGTTGCCCAGTGTTGTTGTGTGCGCGCGTTGTTTTCCTTCTCTCTTCGTCTTCCCTCCTCTTCGCATCGTTCGAACGCCGCCGACGCTACGACGCTCTTCCTCCCTCATTCAGGCCCTCTCGCTCTCTCTCGGTCATTCTCTGTCTTCATTCACCGGTATCGCGTCCTCTACATTCTCCGGCGTCGCTCCTCTTTCACGCCGCCGCAACGACCTTTCCTCCTTCTCCCTGGGCCTCCCTCGAGAGCCTTCTCCGCGTCTCTCCCTCTCTCTCTCGCGCGTCTCCCACTCCGCCGCCGTCGACTCCGGTCCGAGCGACCGTTGAGATTTAAATTCCAGCCGAGGCGGCCCGGCCGCCGACGCCGCCGCGGGCCTGGGAACCAGCGACGACGCGATCCTGCGCGCAAGCTCCGAGAGACGAACGAGGAGGTGGAGAAGGTGGAGGCTCTCCGCGCATGGAGACTGATGAAGGGGAAAAAACGCGCGCCCGAAGAGCGAGAAAGAGAGACGGCGAGACACTGTGACGACCCTCGCTATATCGTTTTTCCTTTATCTCTGTCTCCTGCTTCTCTCTCTCTCTCTCCTTCTCTCTCTGACTCTCGCTCGAGTGATGGACTTGTCGACGCTGTCACGATAGCCCTACGGCGATGAAATTGAAATGATTTTGCGTGGGACACCGCGAACGCTGAGGAATCGGATCTGCGGAAAATTCGTCTAAAACAATCCGTCTAAAGCACAATTCGTCTAATATCAATTCGTCTAAAAGACAATTCATCTAATAATAATTCGTATTTCTCAACTATAGTGGAAATCATTAGTCGATTTTAGTTGTCTATTTTAGTAGGAAATTTTCTTCGAATTTTGAATTGCTATCAGACGAATCGTGATTAGACGAATTGTCTTAAATGAATTATTTTAAACGAATTGTTTTAGATGAATTATCCGCAGACGAAGAAAACGGGCCCAAAGGCGAATAGACATTACGGTCCGGAAACAAATTAAATCAATGATATTGGTTTATTAATTGTCTAGGTCAGTTTCTTTACACTCCCACAGCAGTGGCGGCTCGCGCATCATTGATCGCGATGACAATAAGATTCCTCGATTCACTCGGTGGTTAATGGATGTATACTTAGTACTCGTGCGAGGGCAAAGGAAACACGCGGGGCAACGCGACGGGAGGAATGATCGACGAAGGGGTTGCGGCGGGGGCGAGATATGGAATGCAGTCTGGTGGCAGTGAGATACGATGCGCGGCGCTGCATCAAGAGTCTCGTCGCGGCCACTTGTTCGTTCAAACGAGCGAGAGGGTGTTGAAGAGCGAGACGAAGCGGCGACGCATGCGTGCGTCGACTATGAAAACATGTAAACTCACGTGTGTACATATGTGCAGAGATGTGGTAAGAGCGAGAGAGAGAGACGAAAGAAATAAAACGAAACGCGAGCGAGAGAGAAACGATAGAGAGACGAAATGAGGGATACCACAAATGAGCAGCCCGTGGCTCCTTCCTTCTCTTTTGCTCTCTATTCCTCTTCTTCTTCGTCTCCTTCTTCTTTACATTTTTCCACGCGTCCTTTGCGTTCTCAAGAGCCCGCGCTTTCTCGATATGTGACGCCTCGAGGGCCCCTCGCTCTTTCCTTGTCTCTTCGGGCCCTCTAATGTCTATTTCGCTCTGCCTCGCGCTCCCTCGGCCCTTAGTTACGCCTGCTATCATTCATAACTCTCGAGAACGTTCGAAAACGCTTCGCTCGGACCGACAGGTATCCCCGAAACTTTTGCCGCCGTTGTTCAACTATAATATAGGTGTGTTAAGGATGTTATACAGCTCCACACTAGTCAAATTAGTACTGATTTTTTAAAATAATGTAGACATAGTTTTAAGCATTTATTGATTATTTTTCATGGTGATTTGTATTTTTAGATATGTTCTTGACCTGGGAAAAATTTAAATACAATCGATTTGCAAAAATATTAATCGATTCACGCAAACGTTCGAAAAGGTACTTTCCGTTTCGTTTTTTTAAGAATAAACCGTGTTTTTTGCTCGATTTTGATGTTTCACGGGTCATTGTCTTTCCTAGAAGATGCTCTACGAATTTGCCTCATAAATAATTTGTAAAAATTTCCGTTGAAAAATTACAGCAGTTAGTTTACAAAATATTTTTGTAGATGGGTAAACAAAAGGTTGACATTTTTTAACGGAGAATGTTATAAATTATTTGTGAGGCATATTCATAAAGTATCTTTTAAGAAAGGCAATGAACTGTAAAACATCCAAATCGAACAAAAAACGCGGTTAATTCTTTGAAAAAACTGAATGAAAATTACCCTTTCAAAGTTTGCGCAAATCGGTGCAATTAAATTTTTCCCAGGTTAAGAACATGCCTGGCAATACAAATCACCATTTAAACTAATTAACAGATGCTTAAAACTATTCAAAAATTATTTTTTAATGTCAGCACTCATTTGACTAGTGTGGAGCTGTATAACATCCTTAAGGTAGTCCGAGCAGTACAGCCCCAGGAAATGTGCGATTGAGAGAGATGGATCGTATCAACACTATCGAAAGGTGACATTCTTAGGATAATAATTATAGAAAATAGTGGACATATAACATTAGCAAAAAAAATTGATGTGACAAATTTTTGTAGTAGATCTCGTCGCGCCCCCCGAAGTTCGAACTGTAATAGAGAATATTATGAAAGAGCCGGGAGATTTAAAGAACGCGGGGCAGCCCAGAGCGAACCTCGTCACGTTGCCGACGCTCGCCCTTTAAATCTTCTCGACGGCAGCGGCGACGAAATGACCGGAAGAATGTCACCGAAGAAGCGGCCGCGGCCGCGTCGGGTTTTCGAGGGAGTCGAAAAACGACGAACCCGCTCGCGTATTGTCGCTGAGAAAATGCGCTCGTCGAAGAATGAGACTTGCGAAGAATTTTTGGCGACCGCTCCGCAAGCAACACACACAAGCAAGCGCGCACGATTCTCAATCCGTTCGCTCGGAGTTCTTTGAACCCTCGTCACGTGGTCGTTCCGCGATCTCTCGAAAAATCGGAAAATCCCTCCACAGTCGACGCTACGCCCTTTCGGCCTCCTTGACATTTTTTTTTCTTTTTTTTTTTTTTTTTTTTTTTTTTCATTCCTCCGTTGGAAATCTCCTTGGAGCATTTCGTGCTTCGTTATTCTTTGGGAAGACAGTGGACGAGCCGAAAATGTCTCAGTCGCGTTGAACCGCGAGTTCCATCAATAACGAGCTAACTGTCAAAGGCTTTCACGTGTTTTTTTTCTTCCGTCACGCCACGCCCCTGCAAGCACCGTCCGCTCTGATGACTCTTGGTAATTGTCCCAGCCGCGTGTATATATCCTGGCTGATGCGCCGGACGAACGAGTTTACTGGAATTTCCATCGACGCAGGATGTGCAGGACGACACATGTGGCGTGGAATATACCGGCGGAGGATCTTCCTGGTTCTTCGACCCGGCAGTTTCGCTCGGAAATTCATTCCTCGGATCGGTAAGATCCTCGCGATAAAGATGATGGAGAGATGCGGGAATTGCGGACTCCGCAAAGTATAGTATACGCTTACTGTGAAATATACGTTGAAATCCGCCTCGAAAAACCCTCGGCTGTGCATTATCGCCCCAGCCACGCTCCACCCACGCATCATTTGCCCTGTAATTATCAAATCCACCAACGACTGACCATCGTCGAGGACCGAAAATGACCGCAAGCTACGCGCAAACTACGGGTTGACCTTCTCGAGGCGTCAAGAGATTCATCATTCACGATTATCAACGGAAGGCGGGATAACTTTTGGGTTTCGTACTGGCCCGCCAATTTTACCGGCGTAACAAAATTGTTTTCTCGGCATTTGATGCAAACTACACGAAGAGAAGGATCTAATAAAAACTGCGATATATCCGGTAAAAACTGCCAGAAAATTCTAGTAGCGGGCGATTACCACGATACTCTAGCGAATTTTGTCGTAAAACTCGATAAGTTTTACTAGGCCTACTGGTAATTTATGCTCTGATATTTTTAGCTAGATGGTGAAACAGTTTTTACCAGAAATCGCAGTACTATGGTATCGCTGTTGTGCATCTACTGACACGAACATTTTCTGTGTGACGTTTGAATGTTTGGCCCGTGCCGTTCTTTCGATATAATTACTTCTTGTGACGAATATATCTATGAGTGTTAGTGTTAATATATATATATATATATATATATATTCTATTATTGGAATGAAAATATGATTAATTATTATGAATGGGAATAAGAACTATAATAAGAATTGTCGAAGATGACAAGTCCTAGCAAAATTACTATAATGGTCGAGGAAACATTTCTATGGCGTCTGTGAATTTTTCGCATATCGTCGGTGGTGGCGCTGGCGTACCATTCACCTTAAAAAATTTTACCATATGACTTGGTATTCCTTGCTAGATCCTTCTCTCCGTGTAAGTAGCAACGAATTGTCCGATTCTTACGGACACAAATTTCGAGGTTTCGACGCAAGAATACGATGGGACATGTCGTAAGTATGTACAAAGTCGTCCGATCTTCGGAACGTGTCTCGGTCGTGTTCCGCGTTGAGTCTTCGAGTGACGAACACCTTCCTGCCCGAGGGATCAGTGTCAGGACGCGTGCACGAAGGCGTCATGCACCACACACAAAGTCGCGTGTAAAGAGCGTCGATCGGCTCTGAGAATCTCGTAAGGAAGTACGTGACGACGAACAACGCTGGCCAAGGAGTGAGAAATAAGTGATGGCGACGTCGTTGCGTGCGTACCGATGCACCGTGCATTCGCCTCCGGTGCATCGCGGTGCTCAGGGGGCTTGATCTCTCGTACGTACCGCGCGCTCGCGAAAAGAGCACCGAAAAATCGTGGAATGCATTTGAGCCGTCACGTTCGCCGGACATTGGCAAACGAGGAGAACCGAGGAGAGCAAACGAACGGACGAACTTTGGACCAACGAAATTTTCTTTCCAGCTACAACGGTGGCCAGTTACACTGTTCCGATCAGCGGGGTTTCGGAGCCTCCGGATCGCGCTAACGTTCGGCCCGGGGAAGCGCACGTCGCGGCCTTGGAAGATCCACCGTTTAAAGACCGCGACGATTTTAAAGGACCCCGACGACGGTCGCAGCCCGGGCCTGGGCAGCTCAGCGGAATTGTAACCGGAGATCATTTTCCGCGTATTTGTGTAATCCTTCGACGCAAAAATATCGGCGCGCGCCTGACTGCACGGAGAGAAGGATCTAGCAAAAAATACCAAGTCATATGGTAAACATTTTCAAGGCGAATGGTACACCAGCGCCACCACCGACGATATGCGAAAAAATCACAGGTGCCATAGAAATTTTCACTCGACCATTATGGTCATTTTGCTAGGACTTGTCAGGAGGTTAGGAATTGTCAACTTCGACAATTCTTATTATAGTTCTTATTCCCATTCATAATAATTAATCATATTTTTATGCGAATAATAGAATATACATATTAATACCAACACTCATAGATATATTTGTCACACGAAGCAATTATGTCGAGAGAACGGCACGGGCCAAACATTCAAACGTCACACAGAAAATGTTCGAGTCAGTCGATGCCCGACAGCGACACTATAGTACTACGATTTCTGGTAAAAATTTACCAAGATTTCTGGTAAAAACTTTTTTACCATCTAGCTAAAAATATCACAGCATAAATTACCAGTAGACCTAGTAAAACTTATCCAGTTTTACGATAAAATTCGGTAGAGTGGCGTGGTAGTCACCCGGCACTAGAATTGTCTGGCAGTTTTTACCGGATATATCACAGTTTTTACTAAATCCTTCTCTCCGTGTGACAATGGAAAATTGCGGAAACCGTATAACCGATTCGGTGGTTTTTTTATAATAATTAACTAAACGTAAGATTGTAATTAAAATCACTGGAAAACGTGCGTGACGTTCGGTTAAGGTAGTCCTTGCGTCTAGTATTCATTTCACATAAATTCGAGAAAATTGACAAGAAATTGCAACCACTTCTCGATAATATAAAAATCTGAAAAAAATCATGTATTTTCTAAACGTTGGAAACATTAATTTTGCATAATAAAAATTCCAAAATGTTATTAACAATTTGATGAAAAATAAAATTGTTCAACAAATCCTTCGATAACTTAATTTTTTTGTTTCAATGAAAATAATGCGTTCATTTTTCTAAATATGTATGAATTTTTTCAATTTTTTTAATTCACTTTGAATTTTGCGTTTTTTAGCATGGGGAAAATCACAAAATTCAAAGTGAATATTAAAATTTGAAAAAATTCATGCACATTCAGAAAATAGAACGGATCATTTTCATTGAAACAAAAAAATTAGGTTGTCGAAATATTTGTTGAAGAATTTTATTTTTCATCAATTTGTTAATAACATTTTAGAGTTTTTATTATGCAAAATTGATCTTTTCAACGTCTTTAACATGCATGATTTTTTTCAGATTTTTATATTATCGAGATGTGGTTGCAATTTCCTCTCAATTTTCGAAAACTTATGCGAACTCGACACCAGGCGCAAGGACTACCTTAACCAAACTACCAGAGTATAGAGAACACAGTTCTAACACTCTCCGCAGGCAGCTTTGGTGGGAGAGATCCGAGAAGACGATCGCACGAGGGGCTGTGTTGGCTGCCAGCCTCCCAGGGCGCCGGTGCCGGCCCGGCGGACGCTGCGGCGGAGAAGCCTCGCTCTTGGAGACCTCGTCCCTCACACTTATCTCCGGGACTACGGGGCCAAGAACAACGAGGCTCCGGAAGGTTTCCCGTTGTTCTCTCGGCCTCGATACAATGTATCGGAACTCGTGTTGCGTCCATGTGCTACACTGCTCGTAGTTGGCGAAAGTTTCGACTTCCGGCGAGTGTTATCTCGACTGTTCGAAGTCGTTACCACCCACGGAGATACGAAGGTCCCCCCGGGACTGCGGGTACCCCGGACTGCGGGTCAGGTACTTCCTCTCGAGTCAAGGACTCCGTCACCAAAACAGGTCCAGCCTATCAATCCTCAAAGGGTTGCCTATCGGCATTTTCTTTTACCGAAAATATATATTTCTCGTCTTTACCGATTTTTTTTTTCTACACGGAGAAAACGGGGGTTCTAGGGTGTAGTGATTTGTGCCAGAATTCGTGTGCTCAGTACTGGCCACCATAGCGATTTATAACCTGCTTGGATTTTTTTTCGCAATTATTACAATCGCCTAGTAAAATCTGTCATATTTTTAGTACTTTTTGGCAGACGCGTAGGAAAAATTGTTTTTATTTTAGTACTTGTTCCCAAGCTTATAGAATATTTCAAATGAGTTTAGTATTTGTTGTATAAGAAAAAATCATAAGCAAAGTTATGAGCCCATGGAAGCCCATGGAATTTACTTCCGCAAATTTGTTCTCATCGCGTTCTGCCGATTGAGCGATTGAATTCGAGTTCACCGGTTCTCGCGACTGACCTCTTTGTTATTATTCCGTACGCCCCCATATAGCATATAACTCGTTCGCCGTCTCGCGAAGGCGGCTCTCAAAAGCGTGCAAAGGCGCATGCACGCGTAGAAATAGCCCAACTGCGAGCATATTGTTTAACACCAGCTACCGCGCGCGCGCACGGCAACGTCATACGGGCGCGCAGATGGCTCGCCTAGCCCGGGGCCCATGGCCATTGGCCACGAATAATCGATATAACGACCGCGACTTAGACGAAGGGTTGCCCATAACTTCGCGAATGACGATATAGCGCGCCAAGTTATTATGGCGCACAAATACAAAAAGTCCGTCACACGCGTCTCGCTTCTTATCTATCTTCGTTATCTCTTCTTCTCGCGGGTGGGGGTCAAAATAGTGAAGACCATAATCGCGAATGGCTAAAATAACGAATTTAAAAATAATGAATGTCCGAATCTAGAATGGTCATCATTACGGAATGCACTATTTAAGGGATCGTCACAGTGTGACCCTCCGAAAAATCAATGATTTTCGCGAATTTTTTTTGTTAAGTTGTAATGAACTAATTGGTCTGGTTTTTTTTTAATAAATAAGTACATTCTTGAAGAATACAAAATGATTTTTTATGTGCATTTCTTTAATGTATAATAATGATATAAATTGTTTAAGTAGCTCGTGTAAAAAAAAGGTTCTGCATTGTGTTCACGATTGCGGCCGCAATTTTGATCTGAACCAAAAATTTCAAAAAGATTATTAATCTGTAGGAAATTCGCTATCGCGCTATGGGAGCTTTTTTTTTAATTTGACAAAATGGCGGCGGCTTTGAACGAAAATGATCGAATTTAGCCCTTTTTTCGACAGTTTTTCGTAAAAAAAAAATAGGAAGATTTAATAGAAAAAAAAGCTTCCATAGTGCGACAGAGAATGACGTTAGAAATGTTCTCTCAAAATTTGAAATCGATATCGTCATAACTCTTCATTTGAGAGTGGACACCGTTTTGAAAAACAACATTCCGAGAAGAACGCGTTTAAAGTTTGCATGCGCCACTGTCACGCTGCAATCCCTTTCTCTAAGAAAGGCCGTAGCGACCGAAATAATTCGAATTTCGATGAAAAAATTTAACAGAATGTTTATAACCGTGTATACTATCCGATAATGGAAAAAAATCGATTTTTTTTTTATTTCACACTGTGACGATCCCTTAAGCTATTCGTTATTTTGGTCATTCGCTATTTTGGCTCCCTATTTTATTAGAATGCAGTTAAAATAGCGAATGATCAAAATACCGAATGGTTAAAATAGCAAATTTCATAATGATGGCTATTCTAGATTCAGACTTTCATTATTTTTAAATTCGCTATTTTAGCCATTCGCGATTTTGGCCATTCATCAATTTGACTCCCACCACCTTCTCGCTCGGTGTTTTCATACAGCCAACGCTCTCGTCATCTTGATTTCCCCTTTCGCGCTCGCGTTCGTTTCGCTTCATTCCCAATCATTTCCTCACACTCGTCAGCAGCGACTCGCCATAGCCCAAGTTACGCTACGGATATAGAAATTGCGCCATAGCGAATCTCCGGATCCTCCGAGCGACTGATACAAACGTCATTGAGAAGTATATCGCGGCAGGTCATCGGGCTTTTCGTCGTTTGGCGGAGGCAAAAAAGGACAGATGAGATTAACCGAGGCCGAGAATGTGTTACGAAGCTGTGTGACACATTACACTCTGATAAACTCTGACCCCTTAACGATATTTTTCCGATAATTTTTTTACGAGGAAATTAAATATCGGCAACAAGTAATTTTTACTGGAATGGATTTTTTATTAATTGATCGTGAAGCCGGATCAACTACAAAATGAATTTAATAAATGAATTGGAACCGGAAAAGAACGACAGAAACGACGAAAAAAATTAAACAGCTGACGAAAATTGTTAATTCGGCAATTTATCATTTTTTTAATGTCGAGGGCGACACGAACCCCTTAAGCCCCCGAATTGCAAGTAGGATAAATAAAAAAATGTCTATTGTTCATACCCGACCGGCCTGTTTCATAGCACTGCTCGCGTTATTTTTTTTTTTTCCATGCTCACCGCGGCAATCCCCAACGTATCGTTAATTAATAACCCTCCCTGCGTGTCGAGGGTGGTGCGGCCGGGCGACTTTTGTCGTTGCGGAAGAAATTCGGCTTTTGACTTCCGCAGCTGGCGCGTCGCTCTCTGTCTGTCGCCCGCGGTCGACGGGGACTCTCGACGAGAGTGGCACGTGGCCACACTTCACCCACACACACCGGGCGAAAGTCTCGACAATTCTTAGCACGAGCCTCTCGCCGTCTCACCCCTCGATTCGCTTTGATACGTTGGAGACCCCCTTGAGGAAAAAAAAAATGAGAGTCAGGCTGCGAATGCTGACTGCGGCATTTATAAGTATACTCACGAAATGCCGTATACGTCTACGCATTCGAGTGTATAATTTTTTTTTTATTTTACGTTTTTTTTTTTTTTTTTCTTCGTCGTAGCTCGTGCGCGGGTGCACAAAAAGCATTTCGTACGATTGTCCCACGGGCAGATGCGAGTGTGTCCATGCAAATTTGTCTCTGTAACGGTTCTTCGGTGAACTAAAACATAAGAAAAAATTAAACATTTGAACACTGTTAAAAATCTACGGTGACAAATGCTGCTGGTGTGGACTTTTCCCTAGTGTTACTTATTACAGTGTTAATATTAACACTTTTTACGGTGTTAAATTAACACCAGCCGTTTCGTTAAATTTTCCCTGTGTTACCGACGAAGCATTATAACACTTTTTGCTTTAAAAGCATGAATGCAGGTATCATGTGTGATTTTTTATTATCTCGTGAATAAATTAGTCACTTTTCTCAGTTTTTATCGAAAAATTGAAGAAAAAAATCGATTTTTTCATTACAGATTTCTCTACCGGGTAATTGATCTGTATTTTTATTTTTTCGAAAATCAAAGTTCTGACTTATTCATTAACGAGATTCACATTACTGGCGTCTGTATTTCAATTTTCGCTTCGATCCGTTGATAATTCGCGAAAAACGGGACTTCTGACTTTTTGAGGTGAAAGTCGGTATTTCAGACTCAGTTAACACCGCTCATTATCACCGCGATTGGTGTGGACCTATATAGACACCGACTTGGTGTTGTTTTTAACACCGGATTTTTAACAGTGTATATCAGCGTTCGAGTCAGCCAGATTTGATTGAACCAGCCGCGATCAGTGTGGGATTCTTCGTGGTCACTTTCGCTTGCTACCCTCACTCCTCTGCTGCTCTTGTATTCGGGAGTAATGGTCCTCCGTGAACTTTCCACGAACTTTCCCGTGGTCCAGTGTTTGCCTTTTCTATTTCGTGAACTTTGAACGCACTTTTCCGCCAAGAAATTGTGGGAAAAAGTGCGGAACGCGATCGATATAGGCTTTCGGCTCTGTCCTTATGAGGGACAGATGCGTACCTACACTTTCTCGTACGTCAACGTATTATCCGCGTACGCAACGTAGGCCGGATCACTGGGCTAGTCTCGCCCTACCGAAGCAGCCGCAGCGTGCGTACATAATTTACTTGGTGAGGCCGTCAACCGCTCCTCGCATAGGAAAGCTGCTGCTGCTGCTGCGACACTCGAGGTATATAATCGTAATTCATTAGTGTTGCGTATTGTAGGATAAAACCTTGCAACCCGGGGTTCGTAAGGTTTTTTGACATTCCGTGTCCCCATTGGCAATAAACTAGACTCGAAAGTGTTAATTTTCGATCCCTCGAGCAATAACCCAATAAGGGATTTCGGTTCAGTAACTCTTTATCGCTTCACAGGAAAATTGGAACCAATGAGACGTTGAAATAACCAGGTTTAGATTCCTCGATTCATTTCTACTCCGAGATGAAAAAAAAAAAAAAAAAAAAAAAAAAAAATGTATTGGTTTCGAATGACTTATGGGGTGGATTTTTTACTTCAGTTATGAGTTTAATTGTTGAGTCGATAATGGTGAATTAGGTGGTTCAACGGTAAATGGTTAAAATATGGTTTCGAAATAAAACCGAAAACTAAACAAAAACGAAACAAAAACGAAACAAAAACGAAATAAAAATATGTAAATTGATTGTCGCGGACTGGTGAATTAGGTGCTTCAACGACTCCAGTGAGTCGTCGAAGCACCTAATTGATCCAATTGAAATCAAGTGACCCAAAAACAAATCGAACGCATTTGTTAACTTACTATTTCCTCAAACGATGTGACTATTCTTACGTATGAAGCCGGGTGTCAATATCGCTGGGGTGAAGGTTCGCACCAAGGTGCAAATTCTAAAGAATGCTTGGACTCGGTCAAACATATTGATGGCTTCGAGAAATGGTGTGTAACGCGAAGAGAGAGAGGGAGAGAGGGTCGTGGTCAAGGACATGCTGGGAGGTGATGTAACTGACGGGCATAGGCAGCACGCACGTTGCGGACGTATTTCCCATATGTGTGTGTGCGTGTGTGTAGGCTCCCGCGCATCTGCGCGCGCGCGTTTTTCCTTCCGCATCCCCTCAATTCCACCCTTATATTCCCGCGCTTTCCTTCCTGCACTTCCTATATTCCATCTCCACGCGGCGGCTGTCTCGCCTGCGATCGTCATCCCTCCCGCGGTTGCGCACCGGTCCTCGATGTTGACGTAACCCTGGGAAAAGAGCAGTCTCCGTGCCCGCTCCCCCTTCTTCCTGGACCTGGGACACTTCAAATTGCACTTCTGCATCGCATCGCGGGATTCCAGCCATACGTCCAATCTCGGTTTTGCCTCAAAGTCGAAAAAATTTCGAAAAAAAAGCAACACCACGAAACCTTGCGGTTTGCGTTATATATGGAACCCCGAAGGGATATGAACACGGAAAACCGCGGTCTTACGAATCTAGTTCATCGGTCGGACTAAGGGTGAAAAACGTGTCGTAATTTAAAAATGATCGACCGCCATGGGAAGGGTGCGGTAATCCCGATAGCGACGGTGGATTCGATACGGGGGTTGGCGCACATTTTCCATCGCCGGGTATCGAGTAACTGTAACGAATTTCGGGTTAGGATCTTTCGGGGATAGCGCTAAAGCTCTAAAAATAAAAACAAATTACTGCTCAATCCATTGAAAAAAGAGGTGGGGGCCCAAATAGTGAATGATCATAATAGCGAATGGCTAAAGTAGCGAATTTAAAACTAACGAACGTCTAAATCTAGAATGATCATCATTACGGAATTCGCTATTTTAGCCATTCGTTATTTTGATCATTCGGTATTTTGCCCCTACATTTTATTAAAATGCAGTTAAAATAGCGAATGATCAAGGTAGCGAATGACTAAAATAGCAAATTTCGTAATGATGGTTATTCTACATTCAAACGTCCATCATTTTTACATTCGTTATTTTGACCATTCGATTTTTGGTCATTCACTATTTTGAACCCCAACCGAAAAAAAAAAAAAAATCACAAAAATACCAACAGGGAATCGTTTTTTAATATTTCTAGACCCCTCTCAAATAATATAAAACTCATTCAATTCGCTCGTGAATTAATGGCACAATTCTATATATACTTTACCCTGGCAAGGGTTGTTTTCACCGAAAATGTTTCGGGTCAGGTAGAAAACGGGTACCCGAGTTTCGTCAATGTGAGCGCCAGAGACGCGCGGATTGTCGCAAGAGTGAAGCGCCCGGGTCACAATCCTTTCGACCTGTGTAACAATATTTGACGCGATTGTATGCACACATCGAGAGCGAGCGAGTCGTAATCCGAATTCGTCGGCACTGACGTCCGAGGTGTGCGCGTGCGCGTGTCCGCGTATGCATGAACGGAACCTCGGGCGCTGCGAGGCCGAGGTTAGGTGACGCAGGTCGTGATCGCTTTGCATGAGAACCCGCGCGGATAGGACAATGAGCAATCAAGAGGCTTTAGCGCCGGGAGAACCGGGCTGATGTACCTACACCGAGCATTGTGTAACGCAAGGTACTGCATACCCACCGCCGCTACGCCTGTATCGCATAAACCGAGCAGCCACGTGTGTGTGAATAAACCTTAATTCGGAACTAGATACACGAGCCCCGCGAGCACGTCCGTCGCGAGACACAAGAGCAACCAGACCCCCGTCACCCCGTCCAGACCGGATTTAGTTTTCTCATTTCCGCACTGCACCACAAAAAAAAAAAACACGCCAAAGGGGAGGAAAATAAAAGAAAAGTGCAAAAAAACGGAACTAACCTGGAAGAGACAAAATGGAAAGCTTTATACCCGCACTGTATAGTCTTTATTCTATAGCGCTTCTTCGGCCTTTTGCACATGTATCCCGAATCCGTTGTTACACTTCCAAATAATATATTCTTGGAAAAACCGTACGAAACCCCCGGAATAAAACAATGTTGTTATAGTATATTCTGCAACAAGTGCGTAAAGTAGGTCATTTTCACACGAGTTACACATCCTATTTTTTACAATAGCGGTACGTAAACGAGATTTCTTCGGGGCGATCTCGCGTGCGTAAAGTACTCGATTTCCGGCACGAGTGCGTAAAGTACATGAGAGTACGTAAAGTGAAACTTTACGCACGAGCGTTTACTTTACGCACGGGTGCGAAGAAGGAGCACTTTACGCACGTGAAACCGTCCCGAAAAGTCGAGTTTTACGCACGCTATTGCAAAAAATCTTTTTCACTATTATACAACTAACCTACGACAATTTATGCGTAAAAGTGCCCATCTCGGAAGTGCAAAAAGTGGCTGCCGAGTGCTCAGAGTCCGCGTCCATTATAATCCCATAAATTCATAGCCGAGACGAACAACAATAAAAGAATTACAAAAATTATGTTAATAGACAGACCCGGCACGCGGTGCACCGTACCACCTTTTTTTCCACACCGTCCGCGAGGACACATCCAACCCCGAGACCCCCGTCGTTTCTTCTGTTCCCCGGTGGGCAACCCCCGAAAAAAACGTTCTTTTTACTCGCATCGCACATTCGTTCCCTGTGCTGTTTTTTTCCTCGTCCCTCCGGTTCCTCACTCCCTCCCCAAGAATCGCCGCAGTCGTCCCGCTGCGCATACGTGTCACGTGCCAACTGCCGACACCCCTTCTCCTCGCTCTCCACCCTTCGCGCCAAAACCCACAAAAATGTACGGTTATCTCGCCAAAAGAAACAAAAAAAAAAGAAAAGTAAAAAAGATCGCCCAGAAAAAAAAATTATAAGAAAAGCAAACTAATGGCTCGCAGTGACGAAGAAGCCGCTATCGTCACGATTAATCGATACGAGGCAAGTCCGGTAATCGATCGGCTTCAGTTGTATCGTCGCATCTGCCCAAAGAGACTTTCCGTTCGTCTCCCCACGTGCTGCTGCTGCTGCTGCTACTGCGTTATATGAACTCGGTGACCCTACTGGCATCGTTCCTTACTTCCTCTCGTCTTTCGCTAACCAAGATCCATCCATCTCTCGGCGAAAATGTCCTCGTGCGCGCCGCGCCCGAGACCCACAACATCCGTGAGGGGTTCGATCAATTTTTTCCTCTCTCACTTCGACTTTCGTTGGGGATGGAGTCGAAGGAGCTATTCGGATATAGCTATATATTCGTACACTGTTAAAAATCCGGTGTTAAAAACAACACCAAGACGGTGTCTATATAGGTCCACACCAATCACGGTGTTAATTAGCGGTGTTAACGCAGTCTGAAATACCAACTTTCACCTCAAAAAGTCAGAAGTGCCGTTTTTCGCGAATTATCAACGGATCGAAGTCAAAATTGAAATACAGTCGCCGGTAATGTGAATCTCGTTAATGAATTAGTCAGAATTTTGATTTTCGAAAATAAAAATTACAGATCAATTACCCGGTAGAGGAATCTGTAATGAAAAAGTCCATTTATTTCATCAATTTTTCGATAAAAACTGAAAAAAAGCGACTAATTTATTCACGAGATAATAAAAAATCACACATGATACTTGCATTCATGCCTTTAAAGCGAAAAGTATTATAATGTTTCGTCGGTAACACAGGAAAAATTTAACGAAACGGATGGTGTTAATTTTACACCGTAAAAAGTGTTACTATTAACACTGTAATAAGTAACACTAGGAAAAAGTCCACACCAGCAGCGTTTGACACCGCAGATTTTTAACAGTGTAGCTATATATTTGTATGTACATATATACACATGCCCGCGACATATAGACATATATAGCCGCACCGGTATCGCAGATTCTTCCTCCATCGTCCCGCTCGCGCCACGATGCATCTGCGGAGCGGCAGCCGCTGCTTCTTCTTCTGGTTTGCCGGTGTGTATCGAAAGAATGGCGAAAACGGTCCAGAACGGGAGAGAGGAGACGAACCCTCCGCGACGACGACGACGACGGCGGCGACGGCGACGACGACGAGTAGGGTAGATTCCTGAAGGAACAGATGATGATCCCGTTTAGGAAGCTGCTGCTTCTGCCGGTGCTAGACTGTGCGGCAAAGGTGTCCCACTCTCTCTCTCCTCCTTCCCGCGAGACTTTACGGTTACGGGGTCGTCATCGACTTTCTTATACAACAGTGACTCTCATCGACAGCTGCCGTAACGTTCCTCTATTCGCGCGGGGCTCGTGCTACCGACACAATATCCACAATATCCCCCGAGACGTCTGTCACGTCACTATTTTTATAGACTCGAGATCCGGAAGCCTCCGACCGATGCAAAGCGAGTGGAAAACCCTTCGATGACCCAAATCAGAAACGAATGATAACAGGTGTCGCTTCCGGTTCAATTGCTATCATTTTTATTCCGCTAAAATTCCTAAGTCAATTTCGAGAAGACTTTTTTGAGGGGGGATTGGCATGCTCCTTGGATATATTTATGACATTTTTCGGAATTTCTGGTAAGAAAAACTATACAACGTATCGATGCGAAATTTGGCACGGTGTTTTATTTGTTCTTTGTATTAGGAACAATGACGCGCACTGACGCGCGGAAGAACCTTGCGATTTTTGGCGAAAAATATTTTTTCGATTTAACGAAGTTTTAAAACCCTATTCGATGGGAAATTTCCCGCTGATTCCAAATATGACTTCAAATTTTTTATTTTTCGGTTTTTGCCCGAAAAATAAAAAATTTAAGGAGAAAAACGCGAAAAACGATTTTTCACCTTTTCCCAATTTTTGCACCTTACTAAAATCGCTGTAATTTTTCTTTGGTTCAATATTATCGGGATTTTCTTTTTGCATTCGAAAGAAGACTTTTCTATGATGAGAATGCCGCCAGACGGAACGCGATATCTCGATTTTTGCAGATTTTTTAAGTTGACCCTCAAAAATCGCAAATTTTTTGAAGTGAACAGAAGGGAAGGGGATTTTTTTTGCGAAAAAAAAATGTCGATTTCGCCAAGTTTAAAAACCCTATCCGACGGCAAATTTTCCGCTAATTCCAAAAACGACAGGTGTTTGCCCGAAAAATCGAAAATTCGAGGAGAAAAACGCGAAAAACGATTTTTTTTCTGACAAACTGCCAAATTTCGCGATACTAAACAAACTGCCGGTTTGCCAACGACCAATCAGATGCTGAATAAATCGACAACAATAGTTACTCACGAACTTTTTAATAGAGGATACACAACAACAAAAATTTGGACCAATTTTTGCTGACAAATACGCCCCCCGTCCCTTTGGTTGCCACCCCGATACGGGGACGGCAAGTATCGTGGCGTTGTTGCAACCGTACCTGCGCGCTCTTACGCGAAGCGCACCTCGTAGCGCGTGCGCCTGTCCGTGTGAACGCTCTGCTGGCCCACACTCGCGCGCAAGCTACGCACACACGCACGGTTCTCGATCGAGTACCCGCTGTGTATAGCGGCGCAGCACGTGAGATCGCGACAGCCACTGCCGGGCGTACCCATCGTGAAAGGTGGTGATGGTGGTGGTGGTAGTGGTGTAACGCCATCGACACACGGCACGCGCCGCGCTTTACCCACAATACCCAGGGACCATCTGCACTCTTTCTCACAAAAATCAAAGCCCCGTCTATAACGTCGAGGGTGCGAGATTCGATGTCTTCGAAACGCGGCGCCGGGCAGCGCAGCCTCTTCTGCCGCTGCTCTTCTGCACCGGTCAAGGGGGATGTCCGGCTACCGCGGATGTCCACCTTCGGGGACTCTGACCTCCTCGCCGCAAAAACTAATGTGCACAGATTGCGACGGGAAGAACATTTCTTTTTTGCGGCAATAACGTATGTTTTTGCATTAATATTCTTGGACGAGAATTTATATCGTTGGAAAAAATAGGGTTCTTCAAGGTTCTTCGAGCGTTGGATTCATCAAAAATGGTCGAAGAGGGTGGGGCTCAAAATTGTGAATGACCAAAACAGCCAATGGCTAAAATAGCGAATTGAAAAATAATGAACTTCTGAATCTAGAATAGCCATCGTTATGAAATTTGCTATTTCAGCCATTCGCTGTTTTGGTCATTCGCTATTTTAACTGCATTTTAATAAAATGAACGGTCAAAATACTAGAATGATTAAAAAATAAATAAAATAAGTGAATGATTAAAATAATGAATGACTTAAATAGTGAATTCTGTAATTATGACTATTCTAGATTCAGGCGTTCATTATTTTTTATTTCGCTATTTTAGCCATAGGCTGTTTTGTTCATTCACAATTTTGACCTCCACCCGTCGAAGAATATAATTTTGTTCATATACGTGCACAAACGCCTGGCGCCCTTCGAAGCTCCGAATTCCACATAAAAATATACAACCGCATCAATCTTACTCGATGCTGCACGAAATCCAAGAAAAATTGCGCGCCTCCCCCTATCCGAACGCGCAACGTACCTACACTGAGAGAAATCGAGATAGTTTAGGAAACTATTAAGCCATAACTGTAGATTTTTAGCCCATCCAACAATTTGAATGGTTATTTTAACTGATTTATTGGTTAAATTAACTGCTTTGTAGTTACTGTAACTAATTCTATAGTTATCTTAATATAATATCCTAGTTACTTTAACAGTGAACATATAATGAAATACAACCTTAGCCATTTTTTTATAGTTGGTGCAACTTTATTATTGTAATTTCAATGACCATTTCAAAATTGTTAAATAATTTCTCAAAGAATACTATGCTTATAATTATGTTTTCTATGAATAGTATGTCGCATCTATTGCTAAAATTTCAAAACAATATACTTTTTTTTACTATAACTATTATTAACTGTTGCATTGATTATAAATAATTAGTACAGATAACTTTTTTGTAATAGCTAAGGTTGTATTTAACTATAAATTAATAGTTACCAGTATCTTTTATTTCTCTCTGTGTACATATTGGCGTATACGCTATAGCTATAGCACAGTCTCGCCAACGTACTTATTGACTTATGTCCTTACGAGAGAGAGAGAGAGAGCCCGTGGTGGTGGTGAGATCAGCTGTCGCGTTTGACTTAATCGCGCGAGCGACCGAATCGCATGGACCCCACCGTCTGCCACCGAGTCACCTCTCGGTGTGCGAGTGTGTAAGACATTTTTTCTTTGGCGACGAGAAGTCCAGGCCCAACCCGGCTCGCAGCGTACATCGTCGAGTCGAACCCCCTCCCCCTCCCCTTGGTCGCCGAGGGGTGGATTTCTTCGCACATGGATTGTTCCTCGCCACTCTCACTCTCTCCTTCTCTCTCTCATTCGAGAGGGTGTAACTCCTACAATGCTTTTGGCTCGAGCCAAGGAGACGGTGGCAGCAGCAGCAGCAGCAGCAGCAGAAGCTCACTGCTGCCCCTCTTGCAGAAAAGCCTCTAAAGCCAGAAGCCAAAATACCCCCCACCGCATCTTAGCCGCGGTAAAGTACGAATTATTGCGTCGTCCGGGACGTTAGCCAGGCGGAGACGTGGGGCACGGGCCACGAACGATATATGTCCGTATATATACCAAAGTCACGGTAAATACACACATTGGCCCGTCTTATACCTTGAGTACACGACACGTATATAAGAACTCATAGGTATTCTTGGGAGACGCGGTGCGAGACGGTCGAGGGACTCATACGTAGGAGGAAAGGAGCTCGAGAGACGCGCGGTAATGGGGCAGCAAGGGCAACGGGCGCTCAGCTGCTTTCTGCCGTGAAAACTTGCGGCGCAAGGGTCTCCGACCCCCTCAATACACAGCTGCCCCGTGTGTCACCGCCGTATATATTGAAGATTGCACACCTCTCTCCGTGTGTATTCACCGCCAAGCCATAGAGGCTTTCTTGGCGCGCGCCAACAGTAACATATGACCAATTTCTTATGCAACGTCTATCGTCTACGAGCCATTGGGCCACGCTTTTCGGATCTTGGCGGAAATATTGCGCGCGTTTGTCAAACTTTTTTTTTTTTTTTTCTAAATGTTTATGGCGCACCAACAGTAACATATGACCAATTTCTTATGCAACGTCTATCGTCTACGAGCTATTGGGCCACGCTTTCCCGATCTTGGCGGAAATATTGCGCGAGTTTGTCAAACTTTTTTTTTTTTTTTTCTAAATGTTTATGGCGCACCACTTTTTTTACGAGGAACATAATATTTGTTAAGGGGTCTCTCTATTTTTAAGTTTTAAAAAAATTGATTTTTTTTTTGCTTATTTTTCGAAAGTTTATATATTTAAAAGTATTCTCTGAAAATTTTAGAAAGACCAGAGCATTCTGAAGGTATTTTCCATACGTTGAACGCTACCTGAGCGCGCTTATATATATATATCGTATATCGCTAAAACTTTAAACGCGTTTTTCTCGAAACAACGTTTTCGAACCGCTTGTTGAAAAAATCTCCGGAACTACTGATCGGATCCTTATGAAATTTTAACCACATATTCTGTACACTTATCGCTATATCCTCTACCAGAATTATTGAAAAATTAGAATAAATATTTTTTTTGGCAAAAAGCATGCATAAAAAACACGGTTTTTCAATTGTTTTTCTTTTGTTCGCCATTTCGTTATTTTCGAATATAAATTAATAATTCTGGTAGGGGATATAGCCAACGATATACTAAACCTAAAACCATTTAATTTTTTGGATTCGATTCGGCCATTGTTGAGATTTTTTCCACAGCGCACATCTACCTACTTTTTGCGGACTCTTCTTTACCTGACATTTTCACACTAAAAAAGTGACAAATCTTTTTTTTTGTCTTTGTAATTTACGAATGCCTTTGTTAAGCCCAACACGTTTTATATCACTAAACATAACAGTATTCTCAAAAAAAAATATAGCGTTTTTACCATGCATCCAAAGTAGAAGAGACCGCTTAAGAATCGAAGACATTATATTTTATTTAAAAAAAATAAATAAATCTTGTATAAATATCTCGACTGTCTTTACAAAATAAATGTCTTCGATTTCTCGGTCAACTACTGGCCCGTGGTCAATAATTGGGCCGCCGCTGTTGGTATTGTTGTTAAAGTACTGACGAGCGCGATTATCCCTTTCCATTGTCCCTCGCAGACGCGCAGACACTTCGTAATCCTCACTGGCGCCTCGCAAGTATCGATGCTCGTTGTCCGTCAGAAACGCCGAGACAATTGAAACCGCAGGTACGTCAAACACTGCAAACAGACGATCCAAGCGTGTCCCGAGTTGCACGTCCAAACTTGTCGCAGTTTTATTGCGGTCCCGGCGCTTCCGTTGAAATTTTATGAATATCTGGAGTGAATGGGTCGCCGATGGTCAAGTGGAGCAATTATTATCCGACGCGGAGCGCTCGTGGCCGGTGCGAACAATGGGAAGTCACTTCGACGGGTTCAGTCTCGGTAGATATTGACGCTTGGGTTATACCCAAATCCTCGGGATAAGCCACAGACTCGATCCGAAGAGTCGTCAATGAGCCAACGATGGTTATTATCACCTGAATAGTGACGAAAACGGTCTATTTATTTCCTACACCCACTAAGAGAGGATTACTTTACATCAATTTTTTTACATTCTGCATTTCTTAAAATGCAACACAACCGAACATTCGATTTAAAAAAAAAAAAAAATAAAAAAAAAAAATAAAAAAAAAAAACAGGTACAATTTGGGAAATAATTATACCTGTTTTTTTTTTTTTTTTTTTTTGCGTTAAAATTAATGTAATAGATAAATACACTGAAACCTCTCATAGCGTACATTGGGAAACGTATCAGCGCTGTGATTGGAAGATTTCGCGAGAGAGAGTGAGAGGCACGAACGTTTCGCGTGCCTGATTGGCTCTTCACTTAGCGTACATATCCCCGCATTTCGTACGCTATGAGAGGTTCCACTGTACTTTTTCCGCGTAGCCTTTCACGTATTTTCACGACGAAACGTTTGCCCCACCCCTGGATGAAAATATTTGACATGTCACTGACATCGCGACGAAGTAATTAGAATTTTAATAATTTATGGCCGAAAAGTCGCAGGACTGGAAAAGCAACGGGGGTTCGCAAAAGTACGGCAATCTTCTCTTATGGCTATATAGAACGCACTGGCGAAGCGTGCGTCCTTGATGAGGTGCAATAACCATAAGGCTTCCCTGCGGATCCGGATCGACCGCGATTAATGGGGATCGAGCCGAGCGCCGGTCGCTTCGGGTGGAAGGGGTTGGGACGCGCGTGCAGAGAGTGCGAATCGAGGTTTTACGGTGTGTCCTACTCGATAACCCGTGCCGCACCGTTGACTGCAATGAAAAGATAACGCTCCGAGGATTTGCCGCTGCCGACGCCGCCGCCGCCGTCTCCATCGTTTCATACCTGTCCGCGCACTATAATACAAACGCTCGTCGAGTCCCATTCGTTTTGTCGTTCGGTTTTGTCGTTCAGCCAGTCCTGACAATGAACCACTTTAATCCCACCCAATTATAACTCACCGCGTTCTTCGTACCTGTTGTTTTGGTATCCAAACTTCACAATAGATCTCGACAGCTTGATTCCTTGCCAACTCGCGTCTCGCATTGTTCGCACGTCCCTCGGTGCGTACAACGCGGATTTTATAAGGAATTCCGGACGCGACTTTCGGTCGCGGAGCCACGAAACTCGGTTCCTACGTGCGCTGATGAAATTTATTTTCACATTTATAGTTTTTTTATTGTTGGATATTAAGGGGGGGGGGGGGGGGGGGGGGGGGGGGTAGGGTTAATTCGTGCAAAAAAGGCACGTTTTTGTGAATTTTTTTTTTACGACACTGTTAAAATCTATTCAATAAAACCAATTGTACATCAAAGCATAACATTCGAAGAATATTGTGTAATTTTTTCATGAAGATATATTAAAAAATACAGCAATGGCGGCATTTACTCGGAAGCGTCTCGGAAAAAAACAGAATTGCAGTGCCCATCAGAACTCGGTACTGGATCATCCGAAATTAAAAAACCAAAGTTCATTCGTTAAGTAATCGTTTTCCCCAGGTAACGCGGAAGAGTTTTTTTCGAAATTTTGATTTTTCAATTTTTGGGAACACTTTAAAGGGAAAAACGCGATTTTTCGGAAAAAATCGGCTATTTTTCTATTGTAAAATAAAAAATATTAATAAATTCGAAAAAAACTCTTCCGCGTTACCTCGTAAAACATGTACAGAACAAGTATGCAAAAATTCAAAAGGATCGGTGCAGTAGTTTTGACTGTACAATGGGCACCGACTTTGAAAACGTGAGTTGTGGGAAAAACGCTTTAAAGTCGCGCTCGGGCCGCGAAGGTACAGCAATCCGCGAGTATAAAAATATTCATAACGTCCTCAATTTTGCTCCGATTGACTTGAAAATTTGACACAATATTCTTGAGGTATTATGCATTCAGCAAAAAATATAAAATAAAAATGCCAAAAAAAAATTTTAATACCCCCCCCCCCCCTTAATAGTAGTAGTAAAAGGTTTGTATTGACAATACGTTTACAGATTTTTTTTCTTGTACATTTTTTAAAAAATAGTATATCCATAGGTTTTAACCGTACACGCATTGCCAATAGGCCATCGACCGGAGTCCTTCAGCCAGAATATTAATAATTTACTAATAATGATGAATATATGGAATTCAATTGAGGAAAAATTGATTAAAAACCAGAGGACCAAATTTGGGAAGAGCACAATAATATATCGATCCTATCGATTCGCGCGAATCGCTGTGAGAATCTCGGCCCTTAGCATCGACGTTTTGGGGATCTTGCAACAGCGTTACTTTGCGCTTAACGCTAATTAGTCTCTGTCCCCTGTGACTGTCGAAAAAAGAGGGATGCATCGTCGAAAAAATCCTGCAGGGATTTTCCGATCTCAAACGACTTCATAGTGCATGTAATAGGTATATCGAAATGCATCCTATGCGATACTCGGGATACCTATACGATCGAGGGTGCGAGTTGGAGTATCAAGGTCCCTGGGCGTAGCTGAGGGCGACGATCGGAAGAGGTGGTTTCATCTCCCTTCGATTTCCGGCATCGCATTCACACGCTCGACCTACCGCAATATCATCCGAATACTCCCGGTGCTGTCTTCCCAAACCTTCGCTCGTCTCTTCTGTCTTTTTTTTTTTCGAGCAAATCACGGCGATGCGATTGGTTCGTCGTACGTTCTCCGGCACGACGCGACCCCCCCGCCTCGTGAAGCCGCTGTTTCTCCGCACATGCGAACCCCAACCAACGACCCGCACCCCTGGAGATTCACACGGGCCTTTCGATGTCTCGCTGCGCGTTCCTAAAGCCCCGTAAAGATTTCCCAGACGAGAGAGAAAAGAGAGAGAAAGAGAGAAAGGCGTATGGACTTTGCACGGCGTCACTGCGAGAGCAGATGACGCCCCGACGAAATATCTTAAATTACTATCGTCTCCGGAGTTGAGACTTTCTCGCCCGTCGCATCCCCCCGAATTGTTTGCCCGGCTGCTGCTGCTGGAGGCTTCGGCCGACGAAGCCCGAAAATCCGCTGGTTTATCGGTACTTTATCACCGATTTGTTTCTCCACACCACGACTTTCTACGTTGCTGGGGGTTGGTCGCGGGATTTTTTTGACGGGTAGCACGATAAAATACCCCAGCGACCAAATATTTTGCCGTCGGAAATTTTGACGGGCTATTTTGTCATGTAACCTTTTCGACGAGACTGTCGGCGGATTCTCACGAAATATCAGCTGGCAGCTGGGAGAGCGGACGGCACGAGGATGATCTAATCGCGATGGACCGTTGGTCAGCTGCTTCGAGTGATTTCATTGAAATCGTAATTCGATTAGCCATCGAGATTTTTCCTTATCGCTTATTGGATTTGCTTTGGTCAGATAATTCTTCTAAACGAATGAATGTAATGGGGATTAGCACATTCTTCTTTATTAGTAACAGATCCTGTGGGCAAAGATATTTTTTTTGTCAGCGGTATTTCACGGATTTTTCATGGTGCAGATTTTTTTTTTATTCTCACGAAAAATGCTGTGGTTGCAGCTGACGAGGAAAAAAAAGGCTGATCCAATCGTTGACCGCACTGGTCAGCTTTTACATATTCAATTGATTTATTGACCGGAGATCGATATATCAGTCAAATTGACTTTTTTCGTAAACTAATGCATATTTTAGAGGAATAATATATTATTATAGGGTAGAAGTAC
This sequence comes from Itoplectis maculator, assembly GCA_964034905.1. Classification (NCBI taxonomy): domain Eukaryota; kingdom Metazoa; phylum Arthropoda; class Insecta; order Hymenoptera; family Ichneumonidae; genus Itoplectis; species Itoplectis maculator. Next base: position 7,709,123 of record OZ035862.1, read on the forward strand.
CGGTTTTGGCCACCTTTGGTCCAGTTGTGGCCACCGACTTTGAAAGGACAGAATTATTTGCATTGTTAAAAAGAAACAAAATTGTATAGATCATCTTGTTAATTTGTATGGATACTTTCCAAATGTCAACATGAAAATACAGGAAAAACAATACTTTGAAATAAATTATAGTGAAAATGGTCACAAATGATACAGTGGCCACAACCGGTGCATCTACCCTAAATTAACTTCTATTTTTTTTTATTTTTGTGTCGATACATATTTTTTTATAATTATATGAAAATTTAATTATTTAATTAAATTTTATATTTTTTATTTTTATTTTTTTTTATTATTTTTTTTAATTTAATTTAATTTTATATAATTATATAAAAATTGGCACAAGTCATTTGTATATTTTCTGTATTAATATCAATGACTATGATTAGCTGCATCAGCGCGAGATCAATATAATCGATATGTGCGTTCGCGGTCTCGAGGGTAAAGTAACGGTTCAGCGCGCTTTACCTGAGGCTCGAGTTCGAGTGGTCCTTTCGGTCGGTCCTGAGGTGCTCCTCCGAAGGTCTGGACGCGCCCGGCAATAGTAGCACTATCCATGGAGCCGTCAGGTACTCGCGCAAGTCGAGGGTAATCCCTCGGTGTTTACCGAGCAATTATACGATTATCATCTCTCATGTTTATTCAGCCTGCTCAACGAAACTTCCCACCGCGCCACCGTATGACAATCGGAATTTTCAAAAAATATCGCTGACGAAAAAGATGAGAAATTGCCAAACGAGATCGCTGCGAAATAAATCGACGCATCGATCGGAAAAAGTCGTCAAGTGCACTTTGCTCGATGGGGACGACACTTTGTTTTTCCTTCTGGGTCAACGATCATTTCGACTCGGTGCATGGCCACGACCAACGAGCTCTTGCTTCGTCGCACGAGAACGCTGGCGCTTCGAAAGACGAGCCTCGGGAATGCCACGTTCACGCTTTATCCTCGCCCCTCGCTCCGCTTTACATTTCAACTCGTGGAACTCACACACACACACACACATACAATTTGGAATTATTATTATTCAAAATTAATCTTTTTAATGCCTTTGATACGCATGATTTTCTTTTCAGATTTTAATATTATCGAGAAGTGTCTGCAATTTCCTCTGATTTTTCGGAAACTTACACTGAGAAAAAAAATTGCTCAATCCAACAAAACGTGCGGTTGCGGGCGGCGAAATAAATATTTTGCAGATTGGACAAAATATTCGGCAATGCTAATCGAGATTTTTTTTCATTCTATCACCAGTTGCTTCGATCAATTAAATATTTTGTCTAATTTGGAAAATATCAATTTTGCCGCCCGCAACCGCACATTTTGTTGGATTGAGCATTTTTTTTCTCGGTGTATGCGAACTCGACACCGAACGCGCAAGGACCCCTCATGGAAATATTTATATATGAAATATATGTCACCGAAAAGTTCTATATGTCGCATATATTTTGGATACATTTTTATATATGACATATATTTTGCATATAGAACTTTTTGGCGACATATATGTTACGTATACATATTTCCATGTGGGACTACCTTAGATACACACAAACACCATCGCGCCTACACACGTTGTCTTATCGTCCGACGCAGTGACGCTCTGGCTCGCACATTTTTCTTCCTGCCTTTTAACGTCTCTGCGACATCACGAAGATCGATATTTGTACAGATGCTCGAGAACACGAGAATGCCAGATATTGCCTGGAATCTCCGTGTGGCGAAACGAAAGTTGACAAATTTTCCTGCGCGCATTTCTTAGGCAATAATTTTCATCTGCGATTATTCATGGCCCCCACTTTCGGATATTAATGAAGGACACTTAGAGCCTCGGTTTGGACCGTTAGCGCCGTTCATCAAGCTTTTTACGCCTCTGCCCGCGAAGACGCAGGAGCTAAATAAGAGCGACGCGTTGGTTACAGCCTAGAAAAGGGTTTCTCGCGAATTTGCATACCTGGTTCTTAAGATCCTTCTAATAGGCGCACCGTGTTCTACACTCCGGCGATTCTTCGCATATGCTAATGAGCACATACTCTTCTTCGTTATATTCAATGCTTTTTTTCGGTGATTTTTTTTTCTTTTTCTTCCCGATAAAATACTGCCCGGAGCACGCAGCTTCGCTGTTCCAACGACAATTTTTTCTTAGTTTCAACATTTTTCATTCTGCTTTCGTTCATTTTGATTTCATTCCGAATCGTCAAAAAATAATCGTCGCTGTCAAATTATTTCGCCTGGACGAACCAATCACATTGCTTCATCAACTACAAAAAAAAATCAAATACCAGACGCGAAAGGAAAAAAAAATGAATCTACAGGAATGAAACCCACGTTGGTTGACTCGTCGGCAATGCGCACAAAAGTAGATACCAATGTCCCGAGTGGCGCTTGAAAAATCATTGTCGAACGAGGAAAAAATCTTACGAAGCCCTCCGCCCAATTTGTTTGCTGAAAACACGAGGAAGAATGTCACGAGCGGTGGTTGCAGCGCCGAAAAACGAAAATGCTACTCGATCGCGAGTCGTGGAAATAACCGCAGGTATATACACTGTTAAAAATCCGGTGTTAAAAACAACACCAAGACGGAGTCTATATAGGTCCACACCAATCACGGTGTTAATTAGCGGTGTTACCGCAGTCTGAAATACCGACTTTCACCTAAAAAAAGTCAGAAGTGCCGTTTTTCGCGAATTATCAACGGATCGAAGCAAAAATTGAAATACAGTCGCCAGTAATGTGAGTCTCGTTAATGAATTAGTCAAAATCTTGATTTTCGAAAATAAAAATTACAGGTCAATTACCCGGTAGAGGAATCTGCAATGAAAAAGTCAATTTTTTTCTTCAATTTTTCGATAAAAACTGAGAAAAGCGACTAATTCATTCACGAGATAATAAAAAATCACACGTGATACTTGCATTCATGCCTTTAAAGCGAAAAAGTATTATAATGTTTCGTCGGTAACCCAGGAAAAATTTAACGAAACGGCCGGTGTTAATTTTACACCGTAAAAAGTGTTACTATTAACACGGTAATAAGTAACACTAGGAAAAAGTCCACACCAGCAGCGTTTGACACCGTAGATTTTTAACAGTGTACAGAAATGAAACCCACGTTGTTTGACTCGTCGGCAATGCGCACAAAAGTATATACCAATGTCCCGAGTGGCGCTTGAAAAATCATTGTCGAACGAGGAAAAAATCTCGCGAAGCCCTCCGCCCAATTTGTTTGCTGAAAACACGAGGAAGAATGTCACGAGCGGTGGTTGCACCGCCGAAAAACGCAAAATGCTACTCGATCGCGAGTCGTGGAAATAACCGCAGGTATATATAGCCGGTGCGTGTATGTATATATAGCAGCTACAATGGCAAAGCGGCGTCGAGGACAGTAGTGGGCACGACGACGTCCCACGCGAAGTGCCGTGTACCTGCCGTGTGAAAATCCCCGAAGAATGCGAGGGTGGCGGCTCGCGCGATCAGGTGAAGCATTGTGATCCGGAGAATGAAGCTGCGGGTGAATAAGAAGAGAATAGGGAAAAAACGCGGGTCGAGTCGTACCTGCCGCCGCCGCCGCCACCGACGCAGCAGCATCCTCCGGCGCGGCCAGTGCATCCCCAAAAGCGCCGAGAAAGCAGCGACTCTCGTTTTGTGTGTATATATACACACACCGAGACAACGAAGACAACGATCGGCGACAATAAGAAAACCTACGGGAAACCCGAAACGACGGCCGAGAAAGTCGCGAAGACGCGCAGCTTCTCCGCTCGTTACTAAGTGATTTTTTTTTCTCGTTCCTCACTTTTTTTCATCAATCTCGTTTCTAATCCTTCCTGCGATCGGCGACTCATATATCACTCGGACGATCGGCATCTCACCTTTGACTATACTCGTTGATCCGTACTGCTCACTCTGCACTCTGACTAATAGATTCTGGGGAATTGTCGGTTATTTGACTCGATCGGCGCGAGAAATGATTTTTTTCAATCATAAATAAAAAATCATAGTAAATAGTAAATGTCTGATAAAAAATATCGTTATATAGATATAGCCCTCCAACTGCCTCCTCCGCACCTTCTATTTTTACTATTCCGCAAATTTCCGATATCAAAACGCCGATATACACTATTAAAAATCCGGTGTTAAAAACAACACCAAGTCGGTGTCTATATAGGTCCACACCAATCGCGGTGATAATGAGCGGTGTTAACTGAGTCTGAAATACCGACTTTCGCCTCAAAAAGTCAGAAGTCTCGTCTTTCGCGAATTATCAACGGTTCGAAGCGAAAATTGAAATACAGACGCCAGTAATGTGAATCTCGTTAATGAATTAGTCAGAACTTTGATTTTCGAAAACAAAAAATACAGATCAATTACCCGGTAGAGAAATCTGTAATGAAAAAATCGATTTTATTCTTCAATTTTTCGATAAAAACTGAGAAAAGCGACTAATTTATTCACGAGATAATAAAAAATCACACATGATACTTGCATTCATGCCTTTAAAGCGAAAAAGTATTATAATGTTTCGTCGGTAACTCAGGAAAAATTTAACGAAACGGCCGGTGTTAATTTAACACCGTAAAAAGTGTTAATATTAACACTGTAATAAGTAACACCAGGAAAAAGTCCACACCAGCAGCGTTTGACACCGTAGATTTTTAACAGTGTAGATATGAGCCCTCCAACGGCCTCCTCCACCTGCTATTTTCACTATTCCGCAAATTTCCGCTATCAAAACGCCGATATATAGCCTATAGCGATTCGCCGAACCTGCAAAGTGGACATTTCGTTGCGATAAAATTCCGCGAAGCGGAATTGTGCAGTACCATTGACACCGGCTCGTTGCTTCTCCGTAACAACAACGACGCGAGAAAAATGTTAGCGGCGGTGTGGTGAGGTGGTGTAAGGGCCGATCGGTATCGATCAAAGGGTGCGCGCGCATGAGCGCCGGGGGAGCCCACCGCGTAAATTGCAACAGAGGGGGCCCCCCACAGCGGTTGGTCTCCCCCGGTCTCGCCGGTCTGGCCGCCGTCGCTGCTCTCTGTGTGTTACTGACCACGTACGTTTCGTCGGCTGCAACGGCAGCGACGGCGGCAACGGCGCGAACCGCACTGGCGCTGCTCTCCAGTGGTGTTGGTGCGTCTGCCGCCCTTCTGGGTTTAGGCGGGACTCGCAAGGGCCTCCGATTGGCGGGCCCTACGCCCCACCACGCGCGCCGCTCACGTATAAATGGGCATTCACCCCCTGGCAGAGCAGCATTCCGAGGTCTGTGCCCGCCGCGGACGTTAACCGACACTCGTCACACGGAACAGCAGCCAGCGGAGCGCGCTCGTTCCGTTATAACTCGCTCAGTCGCTCTCCGGACTTGGTCGTAGGCACATCGCTCGCGCCGAGCCAAAACGTGGAATAAAACTATCTGTCGCGTCGCCGTCGGAGACCGACTATATTCAGTGGCTGTTAGAATTCGCGCTTGAATATAAATCGTGGAAAACAAAAAAAAATACGTCGACCGGATATTCAGTGGCTGTTAGAATTCTCGCTTATCCGGAAAAACGATAATCGTGGAAAATCCGTTAAAATGTTGTGGGAAACTGTAACGGACTCTTGTGATGTGTTGCAATGTACAAGGTATGCATCAATCTGCGAAAACGTAAAACTACGCGAAAACAACGCTTTGTCAATTACGATCGAGCGATAACAGTGTTAACAGTATTGCGAAGCTTAGATATCGAGGCGAATTCGACGAATCGTTTGTGCCCGTGCGACAGTCAGTGCTGTGGAAATTGTTTATCGCGACGACGCTGAAGCTGGTGAATGAAAAAAAAGAAAATTAAAAAAAAAGAAAAAAAAATTGCTGACAAGTGTAACATTATTTTTGGTCGGAGGAAAAATTTCACTGTCCGCTTTAATGCGGATGACAATTTTCCGAGCGTGATAACGTTATCACTCAGCTTCAGCTTCGTTGGAAAGTCGATTCACACTTTCGTTCGTTGAGGTTCTCGAAATTGCACCGACAATTCAAGTCTTTGGCGTATATTTATCGTCGCTTCTCCCACGAATTTGTCATTTTTTTAAATGATAAAATTTGGTACAGGAATTGTCAGTGAAATTTCGTTGGATCTTCGGCAAAACGATTTGACACAATCGTCGAGAATATTTTTCAGAGAAATTGCATCGCGGTGATGAAATTATCGACGGAAATCTAGATTCGAAAATTTGGCGGGTCGAGTGGCGCCCTCGTTCGCGTAGCGCGGGAACCGCGAGCTTCGAGCGCGGGCGACGGCGGCTCAGTTGCGCGGCAACCTCCGTGAAGGGAGCAGTGTGAATGCGCTCTCGTCGCGCGTCGCGTCGACTCGACGATTTTTAACAAAAGCGTAAATCGTGTTTCCTGAATTAAGTCGAGGATCCAACGCGTCTAGTCTTTGCCCAAAGAAAGTCATCGGTACGAAAAAAACGTTCAAACGAGTAGTTTCTTTTTTTTATCACTTATCAATCTCTGTAGCACTTTTAGTCGCAGGCGACGCGCACACTTTTTTTCCTGTTCGAGGCGCGCAGCGCTTCCTTTCTGCACCAGTGTTTTCGTTTTCTCCTGGATTCTTTTCGCAATAAACGTTTCAGTCTCTTCTTTTTTTCCGTGCATATTAAGTGTCGCAATCGTAATTAGTGATAAGACGTAGATAATATTGCGACTCGACGGGAGAAAATATAAATGTTGGAAAAAAAACGTAATTGGGTCAGCTTGTTTGAGCGCGAAGTGTGTTTACGGCTTTGAGGTTATGTAGGAATGCACGAAATAGACGCGCGCAGCGCGGGACGGATTTTTGTGATAACTTGTGTGTTACGATAACAGCGAACGTTACTAACGTGATGTTTCTTTTCGGTTTTTTTCCAGACTCTTCAAAAATGCCTTCAAAATCAGAAGCACACCCGAAGGTTCGGTGAAACGAAAGCCCAAGGCGAGACGTCTGCTCGGCATGGCGTCGCGACGCCTTTGCAGTCCGGAAACTACATCACCGTCCGTCGACAAGGAAAACGGCAGCGCTCTGTCGAGCCCCGTTACTCACAATTCGAGTCCTCAGAAGGTAAGAGCAATTTTTCTGCTGTTTTATTCTATATTTTTTTTTTATAAATAAAAATGAAATTGATATTAAACGCGTGATTATCAATTTTTGTTCTTAGACGTTTCTCAATCTTTTCGTTTTCTTTTATTGATCTTTTTTAAATAAAAATGAAATTGATATTAAACGCGTGATTATCCATTTTTGTTCTTAGACGTTTCTCAATCTTTTCGTTTTCTTTTATTGATCTTTTTTAAATAAAAATGAAATTGATATTAAACGCGTGATTATCCATTTTTGTTTTTAGACGTTTCTCAATCTTTTCGTTTTCTTTTATTGATCTTTTTTAAATAAAAATGAAATTGATATTAAACGCGTGATTATCCATTTTTGTTTTTAGACGGTTCTCAATCTTTTCGTTTTCTTTTATCTATCTTTTTTAAATAAAAATGAAATTGATATTAAACGCGTGATTATCAATTTTTGTTCTTAGACGTTTCTCAATCTTTTCGTTTTCTTTTATTGATCTTTTTTAAATAAAAATGAAATTGATATTAAACGCGTGATTATCCATTTTTGTTCTTAGACGTTTCTCAATCTTTTCATTTTCTTTTATTGATCTTTTTTAAATAAAAATGAAATTGATATTAAACGCGTGATTATCCATTTTTGTTCTTAGACGTTTCTCAATCTTTTCGTTTTCTTTTATTTATCTTTTTTAAATAAAAATGAAATTGATATTAAACGCGTGATTATCCATTTTTGTTGTTAGACGTTTCTCAATCTTTTCGTTTTCTTTTATCTATCTTTTTTAAATAAAAATGAAATTGATATTAAACGCGTGATTATCAATTTTTGTTCTTAGACGTTTCTCAATCTTTTCGTTTTCTTTTATTTAACTTTTTTTTTTTTGAATACGTAAATACTGATGTTCCCGCGCAAGTCGGATTGGGTCGTCTATCGGTCGTTTCCGATAGCTGTAAAATCGAAGCACATGGTCCGCGCAGCTGTTGCAACACGCACGCGCCACTTAGCGCCGCTCTAGCCAGCCCCGAAAAATACGAAGGAATGGAAATGAGAATGATTTGCATAAGATCGAAGATTACGCCGGTCGGAAGTCGAGTCGCTACCCGGTGTCTTCGTACGCACGACGAAAAAGAGCATCGGCGGCGTTTCCGGGATTGACAATCGGTCGCCGTCGCGACGCGGACGGAGCCTTCGAATTTTCCTCCCTTAGATTTTTTTTCCATTATTTATTCGACACCTTGCGCGATCCGCGTCTAATTTCCGGGCTCTTGTAAAATGTTCCGTTCTCGCGACGCGCATTATCATCCAGAAAGTGTCTATTGTCGAGCAGAGAGATAAAAGTACTCAAAATATGCTTTTCGTATGTGTAAATTTGAACGATGGATTTTAACGCATGGTTTATTTATTTTCCAGATAATTGGCACAAAAACAGCAAAGATCTCGAGGTGTCCACTCGAGGATTGCGACCCCAACAGTCAGGACAGCGGTTACGGTGCGAGTTTCCCCGACCGCGAGGAGACCCTGGTGAAGAGTCACGATGGCTTTAGATTCGCCGAGCCTCTGGGAGTCGCGCCGCGAAGAATGTCGGTGGAGTCGCGATCACCGATCCAGTCACCGGTTCGTTCGTCGCCGAGTCGTCCGCGCCGTCCTTCCTTCTTCCGTAGCTTGTCCTCCGACTACGAGAGCATGGACGACGGCTTCAACGAGCTCATCGACATGGACAGCCTCGTCGAGAGCACGCAGCTCCTTCCGAACGGAATTTCCGACCTGTTGTCCGGACAGATCGTCGCCTCGACGGAAAAGCCAATGGAATGCGACGCGGCGACGACACCGGAATTCGCGAAAACGAAACCAACGATACTGCGACGCTCGTTGTCGCTGCAAAACGGAAAGAGCGACAAGTGCGGAACGCCGCCGATGTCGAAGGTCCGATCGTGCCTCTTCCGTTCGCCGAACGCGACTTCCTCCACCGCGAAGCTCACCTTCGACGACAATCCTCGAGGTGGTAGCTTCTGTTCGCCCGATTCGCCGCCTATGAAGTCGTTCAAGAGGCCCGAGCCGCCCACCGACGCGAGCCCCGTACTAGTCAAGAGGTCGAGGAAATCCTGCAGCCTCCAGGAAATCCCGGAAGCCGTAATCAAGCCGCCCACCTCGAAGCCGACTCTGCAGCGAAGCTTCTCGGAGACCGAGGCCCACGCTCACATCAAGTCGGCCATTCATCGAAGCACCACCGACACCGATCTCACCGGCGACTTCAGCAAACCCTGCATCTTGCCGCTCGCCGAGGGAGATCACGAGGATCTGAAATCGATAACTCCGGACACGCTGGCCGCATTGATGCGCGGCGATTTCGCGGACACCATCGGTTCCTTCACCATCGTCGACTGCCGTTATCCCTACGAATACGAAGGCGGCCACATCGACGGCGCCGTTAATCTCTACAGCAAGGATCTCATCGAGCAGAGATTACTCAATCCGATCACCCAGACCCCGGAGATCCAGCCGGATACGAACAAACGCAGCATTCTTGTTTTCCACTGCGAATTCTCGTGGGAACGCGGACCCAACTTGTCGAGATTCTTGAGGAACATCGACAGACAACGGAACAAGGAACACTACCCGGCGCTTCACTATCCGGAAGTGTACCTCCTTCACGGCGGATATCAGGAATTCTTCAGGACGCAGAAGGGTCTCTGCTCGCCGCAGAGCTACCGACCGATGAAGCATCCCGATCACGAGGCTGACCTGCGACAATTCCGCAGCAAGAGCAAGAGCTGGCAGGGCGAGAAGTCGAGAACGAACGGGCTTCCGGCGCGAGCGAATCTCAAGCGACTTGGCTTCTAGGGATTAAAACCGAATTCAAATTACGCGACTATTTATTGCGGTCACAAAAACGTTTTCTTTCATTTCAAAGATACCGAAGGAAATTTGCGCGAAAAAAAGGGAAAATCTGATTACGTTTTCACGCGAAACGCGAGACACGATTTTGAGAAAAATCGCAAATTTTCGAGAAACTTGACGCGAGATTAAATAGAAAATAACGCGAGAATTTGTTTAAAATTGCTTCGAAATTTGTTATTTTCGGAATGACCGCTTTGCGAGGAGAGTTTGTAAATTCACGCGTAGAAGCTACAGAACCTAAGAAGTTGTTAGCGAATGGCGCGAGACGCGGATGCATCTTCGCGGACGCCGTGGAGCATCGCGCGTCTCTGATACTAAAGAGTGCAAAGCCGGTGAGACGATCGCGCGAGACACGCGGCAGTTTGTGAGCTCCGCGAGAAAATCTCGCGATCGTCGAGAAGCCGACACACGCTCGTGGGTCAGCCTCCTGTCCTGCAACGCTGGGACGTCGAGGACTCGCGAGTATTAGTTGTATATATGTAGTCACAGAATCGAGTACGTTTAAGGCCTCAAAACCAATTTCATCATTTCTAGTACAAGGAAACTAAAAGCGCTTATTACGACGACGAACGACGGTACAATAATATATATTTTTTTTTTTTTGTAATTCAGCTTGCCGTGGCGTGTCTCGCATTAAATTTAGATTGAATTGAAAGCCTGTAAATAGTGGATATTGCGGTGAATGATGTCGAGCGTAAAATGAGAGGAGAAATTATTATTATATGTGCGTATGTATGTATGTATAAATGAATGTACGAATGGGTGTATGTGGAGGCAGTACCGCATCGAGAGCGACGCAACAGTCGAAAATGCAATAGCCTGGGCCTAATCCTAGGGACGGCAGGGCCTTTTAGGGCCGCTAGATAGTTGGATGTGTCACAAATTTCTCTAATGCTTCATTGAATCTCGGGCGGGCATCCCACTGTACAGACACGACACTTTGACATTCACGGCGGCTCTAACTTCTTTCGAATTATCTGTTCATACAAAAAAAAAGAGAGAAAAAAAATGCGATTTTCGCGATCATTCGCGCAAACGATAAGCAACATATATCGCGTGTATATATTGCATTATCGTTGCTTCGTCGTTGAGGCGCCTTCTTAAAGATGATGCGACTAGAGTCACCCCCCACTGCGATGTACAAATGAAATTGTAATTCTCCCTTTTGACGGCACGTATTGTGTACGATGGAATGAGGAAGAAAAAATAAGTAGCAGAGAAATGGTTTATCGGAGCGAGAAAGTCGAATATCGCTAAATGTGCAAAGTTCATAAAATGTTATATTGTAAAAATTATACTACGTTATATTCATCTTAATGTATAAATATAAATTGTCGTAAAACAGAAACTATAAATCAATGTGTTGTGCGATTTAATAACCTGTCCCTCTCGGAATATTTATTATATTGAAGTTTGCATCGTTGGAATGCAACGAAAAACAAGAAAAAAAATATTATTCTACCGATTCTAAGAATTTATTATAACGATTAATCGTCATAATAATTTGTTATACCCAGCACGATCTTTTGGATTTATTATAATATGTATATTTAAAAAAATATATTTTCGTTGGTTTCCAACGATGCAAACTTCGACATAATGAACATTTAGATAAGAGATTTTCAGTCCATTTGAGAAACGAGCAACGTCCGACATTAGCTCTTTACGATTTTGCGGTGAATTCACGACGCACGCGGATGAATTATAGCACGTTGCGCAATGCCGTGCAGCCGTAATCCCGTCGCTTAAAATTGTCAAGAAACAATCGAGCTTTCGTGAAAAGAAAACTGAACGAACGGATCGCTGTTATAATTACATAGATTTTCAATGACGCGGCAGTTCGCACAGCTGAAGGATATGATCTCGACGCTATGTTTGCCAGGTGCGTTGACATACACGCTCCTCGGTATCATTAGCGGCTTCTTAATTACAGTGGCTCGTTTGTTCTATCACCGCACTTGTCTATTGTACGAAAAAACGAAGATAACGGTCTTGTATATCATTCAGTCTATCGAGATACGTGGTCCCTGTGACCGAAGCCCATCAATTTTACCGCTATATTATGAAACAATTAGTCATGACTGCTTAAAGCGATGGACGAAGATGGGTGAAAGCGAAGGCACAAATATTTAACTATAGGGTAGTCGTACCGTTTGTGGCTACTTTAAGGGCATGTGAAACAGTGAGAGCCGAAAATCGCCGGATGTGCGGTTTGTCGCGAATTATGAACGGTTCGAAGTGAAAATTGAAACACAGATGCCAGTAATGAAAATCTCGGGAATGAATTAGTCAGCATTTTGATTTTAGAAAAAAAAAAATACAGATCGGTTACCGACATCAATTTTTTTTATTAAAATCAAAATTCTGACTAATTCATTCCCGAGATGCACATTACTGGCATCTGTATTTCAATTTTCACATCGATCCGTTCATAATTCACGAAAAAAAGCATATCCGACCTTTTGAGGTGAGCGTCGGTTTTTCACATCGCCTTAAGAGGCTGCTGGAGTAGATTTTTTTACCGGCATTGGTCGGTAAAACTAGAATTCCGCAATTTACGCTTTACGTCGTTATAACGCTACAGATATACTTCAAATTTGGCAGAGATGTTATATGAACAACAACGGTTCGGCGTAGATTCGATTTGTGGTCGAAAACTAACAAGAAATAGAAAAATCGTATATTTTGAGTCGATAGAGATCTTCTTTATCGGCTGAAAGTTTAACCAAAAACACGTGCACGCAGTTTACGCTTTACGTGGATTCAGTTTCTATAATCGACATTTCGCCAGTTCTGAAATATTCAGAAAACATCAAAGAATTGGCGTAGATACGGATTTGGCACGTTTGAGTTCCTCAAACGATTATATCTTACAGCAAATGCGTTGTTGACATTTCAAACGGCCATATTGGTTTTCGGAGATTTACAAATATACAATTTTTCCTATTTCTTGTTAGTTTTCGACTGAAAATCGCATCTTCGCCGAACCATTTATGTTCATATAACATCTTTGTCAAACTTGAAGCATATCTGTAGCGTTATAACGACGTAAAGCGTAAACTGCAAAAGTCTATTTTTACAAGACCAATGTCGGTAAAAAAATCTACTCCAGCCGCCCCTTAAGGGCAATTTTGGCCATCACATTCAGAGGGAATAAAACAACACATTTAATGGCATAAAAAAAATTGCGTAGATCAATCAGTGAATTTATATGAATTTGTTCGAATCGTCAACATGTTTGTATGGAGAGAAAATAATTTGAAGAGTAAATTAATAAAAATGAAAATAGGTATAGTGGCCACTAATGGTACGTCTACCCTACCTCGAATGCATAAATAACTAAAACTAATTACACTCGGTAATTACAGTCGTATCCTGTCCCACACCGTTAAAAATGAAACTCCAATAAATGTTTAAATATGTGCGTGTCATCGGAGCGTTCGTATCTGCGCAGTTTCGCGCCATTTATATCGAAGCTTCACCGCCGCAAAAGCGCCACATTCTGCTCGCAGTTGCAGCCGGCACGGAGTGAACTTTCGCCGTTTCGCCCGGCAGCAGCAGTTTCCTCGCAGAATCGTCCGTGATTGTACGTGATAACATCATGTTATTCCTTTCTCGTGGCGCAAGTAATATAAGCATTAACAAATTCGATTATCACATAAATCCTCAACAGTCCGAACTCACTCGGCATCTCACTCATTAGGCTGGACGCACCGTTTGTGGCCACTGTACCATTAATGGCCACATAAAAAATGGACATATTAATTGATCATACTATCAATCTATTCAAATTAATAAATAAGAATATTTTACACGAATCGAAGCAAATTTTACATTGAATATGCAGTGCTTAAAATATATAATTGTTTAATAAATAATTTTCAAAGCATTTTGCACCATTTGTGGTCATCACCGTTATTTACGTGTAATAAGTATGGCCACAAATGGAACAAATTGATGGCCACAAAGGGTACTAAGATGGCCAAAAACGGTACTTCTACCCTATTGCATGTTTAACTGCAGCAGTTATATAGATCTAAAGTCGAAACAATTGAAGCTGCGCCGCAACCGGCGACGAGCGTTTGACCTCGACGAACGGACGTTCGGAGTCCATAAATTCGCGTGACACTGCGGGATACACGATATAATGATACGCGAGAGCCTCGCAGCCAATTGCATGTCGCGGATTTTCGTCTTATCGTCGTCGCCGCCGCCGCCGCCGGCTCCGCGCGTCACGACAGACGAAGATCGTCGCGGTGTATAAATACGGTGAGGTTAGAGACAGATTCTAATAGTTCGTTTTGCATTTTTTCGCAGCGTCCGTCGGCGGAAGAAATATCGTTGCTCTCGGCTCGCGCTTCCTATCTTCCATGGCTGAGGCATTCAAGAGCCACGGGGTCATCCCCGACGTGATCGACAACCCGCCGAAGGCGCTTCTGAAGGTCAGCTACCCCAGCGGTGTTTCGGTTGAAATTAGCAAGGAACTCACTCCCACTCAAGTCAAGGATCAACCTACTATTAAGTGGGACGTCGAAGCCGGAGCTTTCTACACTCTGTGCATGACTGGTGAGAAAAGATAAATTTAACTATTTTTCTTTTTAAACACTGTCTCCCCGTTCTGTAATCGGATGAGTTATATCACAATTACAATTAATCATGCGGGAAAAGACACAAACACAAAAAATAAAACTCATCGAAAGCAAATATTGCAACAGCGTTCGACGAGTGCTTTAGTTTTAGTGTAATTATCAGCATTCCTGAAAAAAATATATCACCGTTTTCAATACTGACTGAGGTGATAGGGTGGGGGGCATGGAGGCAGAGGGTTTCAGACACTCTTAAGGGGATGTGAAATACCGACGCTCACCTCAAAAGTTCGGATATGCTTTTTTTCGTGAATTATGAACGGATCAAAGTGAAAATTTAAATACAGATGCCAGTAATGTGAATCTCTTGAATGAATTAGTCAGAATTTTGATTTTTATTTAAAAAATTGATGTCGGTAACCGATCTGTAATTTTTTTTTTCGAAAATAAGAATTCTGACTAATTCATTCACGAGATTCACATTAGTGGCATCTGTATTTCAATTTTCGCTGCGATCCGTTCATAATCGGCGACAAACCGCACATCCGAAGATTTTCGTCGCTCAGTGTTTCACATGGCCTTAAGGTAGGTCGATCACCACTATAGTAATCAAATGTGCAACTATAATTTAACAACACAATAAACGAAAAGGAGTTAATCATTAAAAAGCCACATATTTTACAGACCTTAATATGAAGATTTAAACAAGTGTTGAGCATTCTAAAATTATAAAAAATTGTAATGAGAAGTTGATTTGACTAGCTTCGAGCAACCAACGCTACGATATAGCATAACACGCTTGCTATTGCAAGCGTAATGACAACTTCAAACTGATATTTCAGCCCTTAATCTGTGATGAAGTCTTGTTTTCTTAATTTTTTCATATTCAGAAACATTCAAAATATATAAATTTATCTTTTTCGAATGTCTATCTTGGATCTCGGGCTACTAAATATGTGTATTTCTGAGATCCTAGCCTAATTTCTCGACGCAACTATGGTAATTCACATAAAAAGGCTCAACTTTAAAGACTCGATTTAAAGGCTCAATTTTATATCTTAAAAACTGTACGGTTGGCCTCCTTTAAATAGTACAAGTTAGTCAACTTGATGCAGTTTTATAACATATCAAAAATATAGATTTCTATTTTGAAAAGCCTCTGGTGATCGACCCACCTTAAAAAAGGGCTGAAAGAAATCATGAAATAATGAAATATCAACGACAATTAAAAATAAACGTTACTATTTGCAGATCCTGACGCGCCCAGCCGAAAAGAGCCAACTTTCCGCGAATGGCATCATTGGCTAGTAGGAAACATTCCCGGCGACAAAGTAGGCGAGGGTGAAGTTCTTTCGGAGTACATTGGCTCCGGTCCTCCACCGGACACCGGTCTTCATCGTTACATCTTCCTAGTTTACAAGCAGCCAGGCAAGCTGAAGTTCGACGAAAAACATCTTACCAACACGAGCCCCGAGGGTCGTGAAAAATTCGCGATCAGAAAGTTCGCCGCGAAGCACAAGCTCGGTGAACCCATTGCCGGTACTTTCTATCAGGCTAAGTACGACGACTACGTGCCTATTCTCTACAAGCAGCTCGGAGCGTAATTCTTCTTCTCGTCGAGTTACCGAATTCCTGAGCGTAATCTTCCAGTTCCACAATTTGTATGCACCTACGTGTAGAGTTTCTTCCATATATTCAGCACTGTTGTTGCTGTGCAATTATTCCAGAGTGATGTATAGTCCGGTGTGGCAATAAATTTTATATGACATATTACGGGACGTTTTTTTTGTATTGTAGTCAAACTGGTTATCTCTTTTATAATTTCATGTTTTTAAATATCGATGGCACGAAAGTATCATTGAGGTATCAAACCGTCGTTTTTGTAATGACAATGTTGATGGATTCAGTACGGTTAAATTCATCTAAAATGATTCCAAATACTTGAAAAACGAAAAAAATTGATGGAAATAAGATGGTTGATTCGATTATTCAAGAAACATTTATTTTATTTCGATACAAAACACTTAATTCGTTATGGAATCGAATACCAGTAAACTCTCGGTGCGACACACACGTCGTTTCACGAATTGGCGTGTACGTCGCGCTTCTTATCGTTAAATTCTCAACTAATATCAAGCTTTCGGTGATTATTAATCTTTGTTTTTTTCAAAATCAATATTCTGTTCATTTAAGCCGTTTGATGCGAGGGCACACGCAGCGTGTCGGTACAATAGAAATCACGATCGAAAGCATGCCTGTAAATATTATTTATTCTATTCGAAATAATCAGTTCTCCTATAGACCGTTCGCGCATTATCCAAAGTTACAAGATAATAGCTTAGTCGAAATAGTCGTATGTTCATTTTTCGTAATGCTCTTTTTCTTGTTCCGCGAACGATTGTACCGCTCATAGGTCTCCTATCGTATTTATAATATACAAAAAATGGTCGATATCATTTTGTTCTTCCGTTCGTCGCAACGACAGCAACGACGATGCATCATTGCAGATATTCGACTAACGTCAGTGTCGTTATCGTCGTCAATGTCCTCTGCGCAATAAACTTAACGAGTTCTATCGCTTATAATATAAAAAAAAAAAACTTAAGGCGATCTGAAAGTCTTTCGTATTTCTTTTTCGCTCGGATATATCTACAGTCGAACTCTTTTATAATTTGGATATCTTTCTACTGTAAGAACAAGTATTGTTACAAGAAGAAGATAACCCCTGCGAAGTCTCTCACACCGCCTTAATAATTCTTACGCTGCGACGATTAGATACTAGTTTCAGTTAAATTTTCATTTTCTCGTTCAACATTATACAGTATGACTAGAATATAAGATGTGTGCGCTTTCTTCTTTTATTTATTTATTTTCCTTGGATCGAGCCGATGTGGCTGCACGACTGCTCGTTAAAAGTGTAAATCTTTGCGTGCCGTTATGCACGAGTCAAATCGTATTATCATCGCAGACGTACGACTTGCCGAACACGACTTGCGATCATTTCGGGATTTCGTTTTAATTCTACTGTACAATCATATCTATACATACATATTAATGATAATATTACACTTTGGGGCATCCCGAGCCTCGGGGCTCGTACCCCAATTTAATTCGCTAAGCGATATCGGACCTTGACTTTTCGATCGTGAACGACGTTTTATTCCGAGACCTTTTACGCGTCTCTTCTTGAGCATGTTCGTAAATCTACGAGTTATGTCTCGAGAATACATTACTAGTGTATTATATAATCTTCTTTCATCGCACATCGTCTCGACGCGGCATTCAATTGTAATTTGCAATTACTCGTGTGCGACTTGGCGCTAGTTACGACGAAATAAGATTTACAACGTATTTTCTATTTCTCTCTCTCACACTCGGTCTCTCTCTCTCTCTCTCTTTCACTCTCTGGCTGCGTAATACGCGTCAGCGCTGAACGATTCTCCTACGTAGTATAATAATGATAATAATTAAGTAACAAATGTGTCTCTTGGAACCTTTGGCTCTCAGCAGCAGTCACAGAATCGCCCAGCGATTCGCCGAAGGGTTTCACACGCGAAGACCCTCCGTCGCTATATTTATTTCTTTATATACCTTAGGCTCAGCTCTCAACTACTTGCAACACGCTTAATTCGATTGTGGAGATCCCGCGACGAGAATTCTCAACGACAATAGCGTTCGCTCGCCCGAAACCTCCATTCGATGGCGATCCAAGCTAATAACTTCGCTAAGTATATATGTTTTGTTTTAGTCTTTCGATAATTTCCGTGATACGAGAAATCACGAGAGATCGTTTCGCAGTGTCTATCTATGTCGGCCCCCGCGGAGAGGAGGACGTGACGTGTAATCGTTAAGGCAACGCGAGTTCAGGATAAAACGTGATGTTCGAGCAAAGCTCGTGGTCGCGAATGTCGCCCCAACCACCGTTGCCCTTTCGCAGCTTCGTCTTCTTCGCCACTCCCGCAACCGTCAGCGTAAGCTGCGACGGAAACAGATGAGATCGCGCAGCCTTCAGGACGTTCTGCACTTTCGCTATCACTGTAGTCGACTCGCAATTATTTTTCTTGTGATGAACTCCGCTGGAACATCGAAATAAAACACTGTTTTCGTAAAATGGTAGTACAAAAATTATCAATGAAATTGCTGTTATTGACAATATTTGAATTATTAAAAAAGAAAACGCTATATTCATGAAACAGTAATATTATTCTGGGAAACGATGCAATTATTTTTCTTGTGATGAACTCCTCTGGAACATCGAAATAAAACACTGTTTTCGTAAAATGGTAATACAAAAATTATCGATGAAATTGCTGTTATTGACAATATTTGAATTATTAAAAAAGAAAACGCTATATTCATGAAACAGTAATATTATTCTGGCGATGCGATTCGTAATCGCAGAAATGTTCGAGGAGAAACTCTGTAATATGGAATATGACAGATTAAGGTAGTCCTTGCGCCTGGTGTCGAGTTCGCATAAGTTTTCGAAAGTTGAGAGGAAATTGCAACCACATCTCGATAATATAAAAATCTGAAAAAAATCATGCATATTAAAGACGTTGAAAAGATTAATTTTGCATAATAAAAATTCCAAAATGTTATTAACAAATTGATGAAAAATGAAATTGTTCAACAAATATTTCGACAACCTAATTGTTTGTTTCAATGAAAATGATCCGTTCTATTTTCAAAATATACATACATTTTTTCAAATTTTTTAATTCACTTTGAATTTTGTGATTTTCCCCATGCTCAAAAACGCAAAATTCAAAGTTAATTAAAAAAAGTAGAACCTTGCAAAGTGCTTCCTCAGTATTTCACGATTTTAATGCAACTACCTCTATGAGGAAGTATGTTGATCAATTTTGGCTTCCTCATAGAGGAAGTTGCATTAAAATCGTGAAATACTGAGGAAGCACTTTGCAAGGTTCTACTTTGTAGCCTTTTTCTGAAGTTAGAGCGGAAAAGTGAATAATTGAAAAATTTCAAAATTCCGTAAAATCGGAACCACTTGACCGATCATCGTCAAATTTGGTACCCAGCAGTAATGTATGTTCCTTTTCGTCTATAAAAACTTTCAGTCAAATTGTTGAAATTCTACGAGATTTAGAGAAAAAATGATTTTTTTTCAAAAAATTCAAATGTCTATAAAATCCAAACCGCTTTACCGATTTCGCCCAAATGCAATACGAAACAAGATTGAACGTGTCTTTATTTATAAAAAACTATTTAGCAAAATCGTATAATTTTTACGAAAGTTAGAGCGACCACGCCCTTTTTTAAAAAAATTCAAAATACCGTAAAATCAAAATGGCTGATTATTTTTTCCCAAAAATATTGACATTCAACGAGGGGCAACTACTTCACTTGCGTGCAAAATTTGAGCCCGATCGCTCGAACAGTTACTGAGTAATAGTTCATCAAATTTTCGAAGCCCTGCACACACACACACACACACACACACACACACACACACACACACACACACACACACACACATACATACGGACATTTTTTCTAAACCACTTTTCTCGACGTTTTGGACAATTCTAAGCATACCGGCATGAAAATCTCGAAAAAAAAATTTTTCACGAAAACAAAGCTTCCTCTATGAGGAAGCAAAAATTGAAAAAATGTATACATATTTAGAAAAAGGAACGCATTATTTTCATTGAAACAAAAAAATTAAGTTATCGAAGGATTTATTAAACAATTTTATTTTTCATCAACTTGTTAATAACATTTTGGAATTTTTATCATGCAAAATTAATCTTTTCAACGTTTATAACATGCATGATTTTTTTAAGATTTTTATGTTATCGAGAAGTGGTTGCAATTTCTTGTCAATTCTCTCGAATTTATGTGAAATGAATACTAGACGCAAGGACTACCTTAAATGAATGTAGGTATCGTTTACCATTCTCCAATGTGGAAAACTCTGGGTGCTCGCATCATCATTGCGACGAGGCCGGAATCGAGTCGGGGTGCGGCACCTGCACCCTTGCTCGGTGGAAGACATGTCTGGGCCACGTGCTGGAGGCTCCAGTCCCAGTTGTAATCGTCGTAAGAGCAGAACTGCGAGGCGCATTTCCTCAGCTTGTTCCACGTAACGCGATTGAACGCCATACCCATGTTGTGCTTGCTGGATATCCATGGTATCACTTCAGCCTGCGCAACGATTATTCGTCATGAAAAACGAAGAAAATTTCACAGGAAAATTACGGAGTAGGGAACGATTACGCTATCCAAGGCGAAAATCTACGCCTACTGAGGGCTACTCTTGGGTATGTTAAAAATTTTCAAAATCTTCTACTGCAATAAAACCACCGCGATGACAGTTCAACTCGCAGCATATCCGCTTGCCTAAAATTCCTTCGCATGCATGGAGATGTACGCAGTACTCGAACAGCAATTCGAAAAAGTATAATTGTAGAATTTACATCCTTTGTTGTAATTTTCTAAGCTACAGATGTATATTTCGCAGCTGTAGCGCTGCACTTTGTACATCGTACGAAACATGCGATCTAAGCATGCCTACGCGAACCCTCGTTTCTAGACTACGTTCCGAGCAGGGATAACAATAATGAGGAATGATTCGCAATCAGTGCCATTGGATCTGCCGGTGAAGGTGTTTTGTTGAATGCGGTATACACGACGACTGAGGAGGATATCGGTGATCATGAAAATACGATTTAACTCGACGATTTGAAAGAAGGGGGGCAGCAGCAGCAGCGGCAGAAAATTAGTTAAGGTAGTCCTTGCGCCTAGTATTCATTTCACATAAATTCGAGAAAATTGACAAGAAATTGCAACCACTTCTCGATAATATAAAAATCTGAAAAAAATCATGCATGTTATAAACGTTGAAAAGATTAATTTTGCATAATAAAAATTCCAAAATGTTATCAACAAGTTGATGAAAAATAAAATTGTTCAACAAATCCTTCGATAACTTAATTTTTTTGTTTCAATGAAAATAATGCGTTCATTTTTCTAAATATGTATGAATTTTTTCAATTTTTTTAATTCACTTTGAATTTTGCGTTTTTTAACATGGGGAAAATCACAAAATTCAAAGTGAATTAAAAAATTTGAAAAAATTCATGCATATTCAGAAAATAGAACGGATCATTTTCATTGAAACGAAAAAATTAGGTTGTCGAAATATTTGTTGAACAACTTTATTTTTCATCAATTGGTTAATAACATTTTGGAATTTTTATTATGCAAAATGAATCTTTTCAACGTCTTTAACATGCATGATTTTTTTCAGATTTTTATATTATCGAGATGTGGTTGCAATTTCCTCTCAACTTTCGAAAACTTATGCGAACTCGACACCAGGCGCAAGGACTACCTTAAGGAAGGCGTAGTTACACAAGTCAGTCAGCACTGGGGATAAAGATAAAGAGGGGCAGGGTGAAAAATGATAAACAGTTTCTAGACTGAAGGGATATGCGTCGTTAGACCTTCTGATAATGACTGTAGAGGCTTGGCAAAAGTTGAAAAGCCCAGGACGGCGTGGCTTGCACAGTCTGAGCGCTCTGGTACGTCGACAAGCTACCCTGCTGCTGCGTCGGTCCGCCGTGCCGCTTTAGCCCACGGAGCAGCTCCTTTTGCAGAGCACCGTTGACGCCGAGATACTGGTCGACGTGATACGTGCGTGAAAACATTGTGTACGGTGGTTATTCAACAACAACAGCAGCAGCGACATGAGGGTGACGATGAGGTACACGCGAGTGGATTTGCGAGTGAATGCTACGAATGTTCGTTTTCGTTATTGCGGCCGTACTGCGAGCGCTCTTGATAACACTCGATAAAAATATTTTTCAATACCCAACCAATCACGACGACTTTCAAAGTGACCATAAAAGTAACGCTCAATCGAAGTTGTTTTTTGCACACGAGAAACTTTCGGAAATTTGAAAAATGCCCGTCGATATGACCAAGCCAAAAAAATGTGATTGTTGCTTTTTCGTCACTGGAAACAATAACTTACTGTCAAAAGTGTCATTATGACGATAAGTTATTGGTTCCGACGGCGGAAAAACAACTGTTAGATTTTTTCTTTTGGTTATTTCGAAGGACATTTTGACCATTTCGAAAGTTTTTTCTGTGCAAAAAACAAATTCCGTTGAGCGTTATTTTTATGTTCACTTTGACAGTTTTTTAAGGGAAAAATTAAAGTTATCGTGATTGCTAGGGTATTTATTGTGCGAAAATAATCATCTCAGCACCTTCCATATGCTTGATTTTTTTCTGAATTTTATCTCATCGAGAACTGTTCGTAATTCTGTCTGATTTTCCCTGGAACTTATGCGCGACGTCAATCATTGCGCGCATACTGCCTCAATTAAACTTGCACAATTTATCCTACAGACTCGATACAGTGATAAAACGATAGCGAGAAGAAAAACACGAAAACATTCCGCCAATGATTGATGTCGGGAGGGGGATGATGTTTTTGCAAATAAATTTTCGTGTTTTATGTACAGTATTCCGGTGTATCAGCGGATAATTATTTATCGCCCCGGGGAAGTCCGAAGTTTCGAAACTTTACGAGCTGAGCCAGCACTTACGGTTGAAATATCGCGGGCAGACGACGCCCGAAGGAATGCTTTGGACTTGTCGCGCGAGGAAAGCTCGTGCCATATTTCACAGTGAATGATGGGACAATTTGACGAACGGAGAACACAAATGGCATTTGAATTTTTTTTTTTCGCATTTTTGGTCTATCAATTCGTAACATTTTTGTCCGTGTGCGTCTGTTTCATTTGATCTTTGTTATCTCATTGCGGCCGCACAATTATCGTGAGCTAAGGCTTTAGTATTTGGAAGTGAGTTTCGATTTGTTCTCACCTTGCGACTGAAATCGGCGTAATAGTTGTATGTTTTGAGATAAGTGCCGAGGGAGAGGACGTTGCAACGTTCGCAGCTGTGCTTGCACGTACGTTCCATGAGCCTCAGTACGTGAAGAAAGTCCTCGGCGACGTAGTGATCCTCCTCGAGGAAAAGGACCATGCCCGTGTGGTTGCGAGTCACCGTCAGCTGATCGAACACTCGATTTGCCTTCCACCACCAGTGATGCTTCGTTTGAGTAAATTTAGCTTCTCTGTAGTGACCATAGAGGTCTGGATGCAGGGCATTGGTGCACTTGAGATTTATAGCTCTGTAAACAATCAATTAGAAATTGAATTACTGATGTATGATGTATTACTGATCATTTTTTTTTGTCTTTGGACAAATATTAAGAAAGACTTACTGCTGTCTGTCTATATTACGCGGACAGTCGTTCGGATCCTCGCCGGGAAAACTGTGGGGATGAGTCTGAATGCTGTGTGGATAGAATACTTGCATGACCCGGCAAAAGTCGACGCTCTGTACGAGATAATTGATGTCGGGATGCCAGACATCGTGACTGAAGACGAGGAGAGCCTGCTCGATGCCCCTCGCCTGAGCGAGCGAGACTATGAGATGTCGCAGATAAGTCAGTCGCGAATGAACCTGCACGACGATCACCGGTGCGTCGGCCGACAAAGGACCGAACGCCTCCTCGTTGTACACCTTCTGCTCGGCGTTTATCCTGTTGATGTTCCTGCGGATGTCGATTATCTCGAGATCCGACAGCGGACTGGCCGTACCGTTCGCGGCTATCGAAGCATTTCTTCGCTCCTTCAAGAACCTGTGACAAACAAAAGTACACCACAATGAAAAATGAAAAATGTCACTACAGTAGAGCGTTGATTATCCGAACTAATTGGGACCGACCATCGTTCGGATAATCGAAAATTCGGATGACCGAACATCAATATTTTCTGAAGGAGGAGGGAGGAAAAGAAATGCTTAAATATTAGAATATGGGTCATTCCACGGGTTTTCGCACAAAAAAAACCGACTGACTCCAATTTTTGCCTAATTTTTCTATATCGTTGACTATGTCAAACGGAGCATCCGTGATTTTTTTGAGAATTTTATTCTTATATTTGGTCGACCCATGAAATAAAATGTAAAAAAAATGAAAAAAAATCTGACGTCAAGTGGAGCAATCATATCGACAAAAATAACTAGGTCAAAATTTTCGTATTTCAACACAGTTTACGGTAAAAATAATCAAAATAAAAAAATAAACATAATTTCTATTTTGTTTATGTCTTTTAACAAGAAAAGGTACCATTTCGCTAATTTGGGCACTTCCGATTTCAATACAAAAAATCAAGAATATACTACAAGATGGAAAACGCATTTTATCAATTTTTTTAAAAATATTTCGGGTAATTGATTTTTTTATTTTTCTTCCAATCTTCGCATAATTTGTTTATATCGTTGACTATGTCAAACGGAGCATCTATGATTTTTTTGAGAAATTTATTGTCATATTCCGTCGATCTATAAAATAAAAAATCAGAAAAAATTAAAAAATCTGACGTCTAGTGGAAGAATAATATCGACAAAAATAACTCAGTCAACATTTTCGTAATTCAACACAGTTTACGTTAAAAATAAAATTCGTTCGGAAAACTGAAAATTCGGATAAACCGAATCGCTGTTTGAATGATTGACGATTCGGATAAACCAAATCATCGTTCAGATGATTGACGTTCGCATAATCGACGCTCTACTGTACTCCAGTAATTTTTCGTATTTTATTTCAAAGTCATAGTAATTACTTCAAAATATTGTGGTCGTCCGAATTTGAAAAAATGGTTTTTGCAAAAATACCTGTGAAGTTCCTGAGGGACGAGAGCAAAAAGAGTTTCATTTGCGGACGATTGACTAGGGAGGTTCCTTCCGGTCAAGCTGATAACGTGGAGTTGAAGCCACAGGAAGGTCGCGAGAAAAACGAGGGCGAGGGTTCGCAGTACAGTTCCACGACCCGATCTCACCCCCGCGACTACGGTGACACCTGTAAAACCACATAAATACGTTCAACCCCTCGTGTTCTCCGTGCATGCGCTTTTAAATCGCCTCAAGTGTCGCACTCTAGTATATCGCCAAATGCACAATGTATATATTCTACGTTGAAATATATGTATATACAAATTGCTCGCTAAATTCTAACAAGCTGACGCTCACACGTGTCCCCAGTGCCCCCGCAATCTGGATGCCGCGCGTTTGCCACACATGTATTGTCTCGCGAAATCAGTGAAAATGGTCACGTGCTCATCAAAATAATTAGTGAATGCCAGCAGCACGAGTGCAAGCGTTGCTCGCTTCCATCATTTCCACTATTTCTTCCAATATAAAAGCGAAAATGAGTATTTTTTTCAGCTAATTAAGGTACTCTTCCCGCTTTGTCTGATGCCGCATAAGTTCGGAGAGAATTAAACAGAATTTCCGGACAGTTCTCGATAAGAGAAAAATCTGAAAAAAATCAAGCATATGGAAGATGCTGAAAAGATTACTTTGGCACAATAATAATTAAAAAATGTTAATAATAAATTACGTAAATAAATAATAGCGCAAATTTGAAAAAAATGGAAAACCAGACAAAAATCTGAAAAAATTCATACGTATTAAAAAAAATAAACAAATGTTTTTCATAAAAAAAAAAATTAAGTTACCGGGCAATTTGTTGCCCTATTATTGATTTAAGTAATTTATTTATGTCACTCCGTGCGTAAAACGCGACATTACGCACGCTTCGCGTGCGTAATACCGCGTTTTCCGACGTCGTGAAATAAAATTTCGTACGATACGCGTGCGAAAAACCTTTTTCGGACTCGTGTGATTACAGCACTCGCCTTCGGCTCGCGCTGCAAACTCACACTCGTCAGAAAAAGTTTTTTCGCACTTGTATCGTAATGTACTATTATTACCTTTTTTCAACTATTATTGTGCCGAAATAGTACTTTGTGATACAAGGGCGAGAAAGCGGCCATTACGCGCGGAGGTTAGGAAGCGGCGCACTCGCCAAATCGAGTGCTACAACGACACGAGGCGAAGCCGAGTGTTGTTTGTAGCACGAGAGGAGGCGAGTGCACTGCTTCCTAACCTCCGCGGGACGGCCGCTTTGTCGCCCATGTATCACATACTACTTTTTGTAACGAATGTCAACGTGATGTCGCGCATCTTCGTGCCTGCAAAGCGTGCGTGAGATCATCTTGTAGATAGTTTCACGCACGCCAATGCGTGCGTGAAGTAATGTAGATAACTTCACGCACCAGATGGCGTACGTGAAATTATCTACGTTGACATGAGCATAATACGCGATCTCACGCACGCTTTGCGGGCACGAAATGTGCGACATTACGTGCATGAGTTACAAAATAATATTTATGTCACTCCGTGCGTAAAACGCGATATTACGCACGCTTCGCGTGCGTAATACCGCATTTTCCGACGTCGTGAAATAAAATTTCGTACGATACGCGTGCGAAAAACCTTTTTCGAACTCGTGTGATTGCAGCACTCGCCTTCGGCTCGCGCTGCAAACTCACACTCGTCAGAAAAAGTTTTTTCGCACTTGTATCGTAATGTACTATTATGTCACTCCGTGCGTAAAACGCGATATTACGCACGCTTCGCGTGCGTAATACCGCGTTTTCTGACGTCGTGAAATAAAATTTCGTACGATACGCGTGCGAAAAACCTTTTTCGGACTCGTGTGATTGCAGCACTCGCCTTCGGCTCGCGCTGCAAACTCACACTCGTCAGAAAAAGTTTTTTCGCACTTGTATCGTAATGTACTATTATGTCACTCCGTGCGTCGTGAAATAATAATATATTGTGCAACAAGTGCGTAAAGTAGGTTATTTTCGCACGAGTTACACATCCTATTTTTTGCAATAGCGGTGCGTAAACGAGATTTCTGCGGGGCAATTTCGCGTGCGTAAAGTACTCGTTTTCCGGCACGAGTGCGTAAAGTAAATGAGAGTGCGTAAAGTGAAACTTTACGCACGAGCGTTTACTTTACGCACGGGTGTGGAAAACGAGCACATTACACACGGGAAACCGTCCCGAAACGTCGAGTTTTACGCACTCTATCGCAAAAAGTACTATTTTAGCATCTTCCATATGCTTGATTTTTTTCAGATTTTTATCTTATCGAGAACTGTCCGGAAATTCTGTTTAACTCTCTTCGAACTTATGCGGCATCAGACAAGGCGGGAGGACTACCTTAAATATTTACACTCTATTTTATAATCACTAAACATTATTATTATGAAATCATAATTACTGAAAAAAAAAAAAAATGTTCTGTAAACTATGTCTCATGAATTAATGGGGATTTACAAGAGTTTGCCACGCGGTGCAGTGTTGCGTTATCCGTGTCAGTGTTCGCCTGGATACCGGCGTCCACGCCGGAGTTATAAAGTTATTTTGAGTGTAGTGACGAGGAGACAGAGGGGGGGCCGAGAGAAAGCTCAGCGCGCGAAGAATAAGAGGGAAAAATATTGGGAGAGCCGAGAGGAGAGGCAGCAAGGAAACCCCGAAGTCGCGGACGTGCAGATCTGCCTGCAGACTTTACGTGCTTTCGCGCTCAACTCTCCCCGCTGGAAATGCCGCGCGGCGGCAATGGCGACGGCGGCGGCGGCGCATCCGTGCTCGGATATTTGCAGAAGCCGCGCGCGGCGAAATTCGCGCCTCTTCCTAGTCGACTATATACACAGCGAGAGAGCTTGCGGGCAACGGAAATGAGATGGAGTTTCCTGCAGGCGAAAAAAGAACACGACCAAGGGTGAACTTCTGGGAAGATATACGAAGGCGAATGGATTGAGGCAGAGAAAACACGGGAAAAATAAAATAAAACGAGTATTACAGCGAAACATAAAGTATTGTTCGCGTCAGACGCTGCACCAGCAGCTTGGAATACGAATTCACGTTAGATGCAACACTCGAAGCGATCCGAGTGTGAATATTCATCGACTAAGGTAAACGTACCAATGGCGGGACGTTTAAGACAATGTCTGTTTTGTATGTCAATTTTCGTCCGATTATATTGATTATTTTAGGAAATAGCGGTAGCGAATCGCAAGGTTGGAGTTTCTTGTTCCCGAAAACCATAGAATAAACATGTTTCGGTTGTTTTTAAATATATTTATTGAATAAAATGCTGAAAAGTGCACATGTACCCGTGTCGGGACAGCTATTTTTGTGCATGTCCCGATGGCGGGACATCAAACGTACGTACCGCTACAAATATGTAAATTTGAATTCATCTGCCTGGGGACAATTGCTGAAACATGTTTTATATGTATGGTGACGTTTTATAAATTATCGCGGAATCCTTGCGATATTCTTACGCTCTCGTTATCCAAGTAGCTGCCACATAACCCAAGATCCTTATCAAGATGACAGTCTCGTCCCAGTTTGTGGACACATATTGGCGTGGGCGCAAAAATACTTTTGATGCAAATATTCAATTGACGATGAAAAATGTGAAACTTTTTCATGTGCGTCTATGATATATAACAGATGCTATTGTAAGAGTTACATTTTATATTTTGTCCATCAAACTCTCATTATTTACAAATATCTTCTTAGTGTCCCGCAACTGGGACCTGTCCTGCCATTGGTACGTTTACCTTATGTGCAACCTGGATCGACCTGGATCCAGGACCCTGCATCTGACCCCGGTCAAAAAATTATACCAAATTTTTAGGCGACTTTTTTCAGTGCCCTTATTTACGGAACGTAATTACGTCGATGCGCGTCCCTTCCAATTAGTAGTAACCTTTATGAGTAATTTCGTGGTACTTAACCAACCCGACTTAGCGAGTAATTAATTACAGTCGTCGTTAAATGAATACATCATTAAATAAATCGAATTAATTGGGCATGAAATTACTTTTTTTTTTATTAAAATATGTTTAATTTGCATCTTTCCGAATACCCAAGTTTGGCCCAAATAGATTCCACGCACGTTCTGCCTCGACAGACGAGACGGATACATTGTCTCGGAATTATTCTCTTATAAATAACAAGCAGAAGACTCAGCTGCAGCTGCGGCGGGATGCGGCTGCATGCGTATGAATATCCGAATTGCATGCCACTCGGCATTCAATTCGGCGTAACAAGGCGAATTCTTGAAACTTTGACGTCGATGAAAACATATTTTACATATGTGCGGGTTTTGCTATTGTTTTATCTAGTGGAAACTAAACTGGCCATGTGGTCGCGCATTATGTGACAGACCGCAGCAAGGAAAAAAAATAGTTTTGTAAGAGAAAATATTCATACGTTTTCCGAAAAAAAAGATATGGGTCATTCCACGGTACTTCAGAAACCCAAATTTTCAAAATTGTATCATCATCGTGAAATTGCGTGAAGTGAATACTAACGCGTTAAAAAAATGTTCACGGAGTTTAGGGCCCCGGGTTTAGGGTTTACTAGCTTCCGGTTTCGAAAAAAGCTGAAATTTCAGTTTTTCGTTGTTTTGACGATAACTTCGCGAGGATTTATCGGAAAAACATGTTTAAAAAACGAAAATTTTCAGTTTTTCATTGTCTTTACAAAAAAAAAAAAGAACAGTTCTCATTTTCTACGGACGATACTTTTTTCTTTCTTTTTTTTTTTTTTTTCATTTTGTAAAGATTTGTTTTGCTCATAAAAAACAAAACGCACTTTTTATTTTGCTCGGGATTTTTTGTGAAGTTTGTCAAGTTGAAAACTAATTTTCAGCCAAAGGACGAAATGACATATTGAGAAGATCTCGAGATATATTTTTTTACGTTATTACCGCATTCTGCTTATTCTTGAAAAAATCATAAAATAATACATTACGATACAAGTGCGACAAAACTTTTTCTGACGAGTGTGAGTTTGCAGCGCGAGCCGAAGGCGAGTGCTGCAATCACACGAATATATAATATATACGCGTGCGTAATACCGCATTTTCCGACGTCGTCGCGTGCGTAATACCGCATATAATATCGCGTTTTACGCACGGAGTGACATAAAATCCATATCTCGAGATCGTCTCAATGTGCCATTCCGTCCTTTGGCTGAAAATTAGTTTTCGACTTGACAAACTTGAAAAAAAATCCCGACCAAAATACGGAGTGTGATTTGTTTTTTATGAACAAAACAAATCTTTAAAAAAGAAAAAAAAAACAAATTTTATCGTCCGTAGTTAATGAGATTTTTTTTTTTTTTTGTAAAGACAATGAAAAACTGAAAATTTTCGTCTTTTATACATGTCTTTCCGATAAATCCTCGCGAAGTTATCGTCAAAAGAACGAAAAACTGAAATTTTGGCTTTTTTCGAAACCGGAAGCTAGTAGGGGCCCAAAACTCCGTGAGAATTTTTTTAATGCGTTAGTATTTCACTTCACGCAATTTCACGGTGATAATACAATTTTGAAAATTTGGGTTCCTGAAGTACCGTGGAATGACCCATATGTAAATCCCACTCTTGATAAATTTTGCAGCGAATAAAAATGTACTTAGGTAAAGTTGAAGTTACCTCGAACGCGCGTTTACAGCGTTTCAGTCGGTGTGTCACATTTTTTTGTAGGTCATGTGAAATGCCGGCGGGATTGCTCCACGGGTAACCAATTTAGAATCTCATTTTCTCCGAGATTGTCGCTATTTCTGGAAAATTTGATTCTCCCGGCGCGAGCCTCACCGCGAGGCGGTGTATACAATCGAATTCGTTTTGAACCCATATGCAATGGCTCCGACGTTATTTCACATCTCCTTGATTCCATTACGAGGAATGCATTGACAGGTATAACGAATGCAATTATAAAGAACCATATCTCTGGCTATACTGACCTGAGTGAAAAAAAAATTGACTTGCAGTGAACAGTTGCGACGACTAATCGTTTTCAAAAAGTGACGAAAATCGTGTAGTGATGTGTCTGACCCTTTTGTATTGCTCTCAACGCTAATAACTCTGAACACGACTCGTTAGAAAAAAATACTACGAGATAAGAGGCGAAAAACAACTACTGGCGCTAATTGCAATGAGCGAAGAAGATAAAATGCCATTTTTATACGATCGTCGGGTGGCGTTTTTACCTCGCGAGCAGCCAGATTTTTTTCTTGTATACACGGAAGGAACGGAGTACGCCTTAACGAGTCCACGTTCCAAGTCCGACGCGCTCAGATTTCCTAAAAAAAGAACGTTGAGCAAAGGTCGAACCATCAGGGCTCAGACCGCGAAGATGCTCTCGATTACGAGTCATCGCGTATGTCGAAAGGTGAGTGAATAGTGGCGGAGCGACAGAAATGTATTTGTCATACATTTTTTTTTTTCGCGACGATCATTCGTACAGACGAGGATTGCTTTTAAAAAACAAAAATAAAAAATAAATCCAATCATCGATACCTCTGGATTTTGATGTTGTTATCGTTGGATTGCAAAAGGCGCAGTGATATACAGACGATTTTTTTCGTCAATGCGTATCCCTCGGTTTTTCCACGAGTTTTATTGATATTTTTAAATAATTGAACTCGCGTTGATTTACCGATGCGACATATCGCAGTTGAAATAACATTTCCAATCAGCGCACGAAACGCAACGTATGAATCACACTCACCTCTCATAGTGGCATCCCTACGCGGCGATCCTGAAACAATATCGAAATGTTTTTTTAATTAATAAAATATCAACTCACTCGTAATTTTACGAATTTATTAAAAAATAATTTGCATCGTCTACAAGGAAAAGTTTTTATAACCATCCTTTGGTGTGATAAATAATTCATATTTTAATATTAATTTATTTCCCGGTTTCTGCTTATAGTCAAATACAAGGATAAGAAGCGATTTTATAGCACGAGCTTAAGTTGCAAAAGTTAAAGGAATCCCGGGAAATTTTATTTAAAAAAATGTGGAAATAAAAGAAAAATATGGGTCATTCCACGGGTTTTCGCACAAAAAAAAACCGACCGACTCCAATCTTCGCCGAATTTTTTTTATATCGTTGACTATGTCAAACGGAGCATCTGTGAATTTTTGAGAATTTTATTCTCATATTTGGTCGATCGATAAAATAAGAAGTGAAAAAAATGAAAATAATCTGACTCCAAGTGGAATGATCATATCGACAAAAACATCTAGGTCAAAATATTCGTAATTTAACACAGTTTACGGTAAAAATAATCAAAATAAAAAATAAACACAATTTCTATTTTATTTGGTACCTTTTCTTAGTAAAAGACATAAATAAAATACAAATTTCGTTTATTTTTTATTTTGATTATTTTTACCGTAAACTGTGTTGAATTACGAAAATGTTGATCTAGTTGTTTTTGTCGATACGATTGTTCCACTTGACGTCAGATTTTTTTCATTTTTTTCACTTTTTATTTTATGGATCGACCAAATATGAGAATAATATTCTCAAAAAAATCACGGATGCTCCGTTTGACATAGTCAACGATATAGAAAAATTAGGCGAAAATTGGAGTCAGACAGTTTTTTTTTGTGCGAAAACCCGTGGAATGACCTATATATATTTCCGGACTGTGTATGATAAATAATTCATATTTTAATATTAATTTATTTCCCGGTTTCTGCTTATCGTAAAACACAAGGATAAGAAGCAATTTTAAAGCACGAGTTTAAGTTGCAAAAGTTAAAGGAATCCCGGGAAATTCTATTGAAAAAAATGCGAAAATGAAAGAAAAATATATATTTCCGGACTGTTGTGCAGTCTCATCGGTGACTTTCCAAGGATTTAATGAAATATCCACGAACCGTCTAACAATAGCGATATCTATAGAACAGCAGGCGGGCGATATTTCTGTATAGCTTTTCGCGCAGCAACGCTGCGCGATGCGCGAGCCGATTTAAAAACAGACAAAGCATCCACTTGGCTGGCACGCGCGACTCTCTTGAATGGTTTCGGTAGTATTGACGATCGTTCAATTGTGCAACTATATCCTCGCTGTGACTTCGACTGTCGTTGATTTTATTTATTTATATGCACTATCGATGACCCGCCGCGCATCGGACCGACTAAGTCGAAAGAAACCTTATCGCGACGAACGCCACCGCAGCTCGCGGTCGTCCTTGTGTTGGGATACAAATATGACAAACCAACTACACTGTTAAAAATCTGCGGTGTCAAACGCTGCTGGTGTGGACTTTTTCCTAGTGTTACTTATTACAGTGTTAATAATAACACTTTTTACGGTGTAAAATTAACACCAGCCGTTTCGTTAAATTTTTCCTGTGTTACCGACGAAACATTATAATACTTTTCGCTTTAAAGGCATGAATGCAAGTATCATGTGTGATTTTTTTATTATCACGTGAATGAATTAGTCGCTTTTCTCAGTTTTAAGGTAGTATGCGCACATTGACTTACGTCGCATAAGTTTGAGCGAGTTTGAGAGGGAATTACGATTAGTTCTCGATGAGATAAAAATATGAAAAAAATCAAGTGTATGGAAGGTGCGGAAAAGATTATTTTGGCATAATAATAATTAATAAATGTTATTAAAAAATTACTGAAATAAATAATTTTGCAACAAATTACTCGGCAAACTATTTTTTTTTTTGTTATGAAAATGATTTGTTCATTTTTTAGAATACGTATGAATTTTTTCAGAATTTTGTGTGATGTTTGAAAATGGCGTTTTTTTTAGCTATAAAATTAAAAATCAGAAAAAATTCTGAAAAAATTCATACGTATTCGAAAAAATAATCGAACCATTTTCATAACAAAAAAAAAATTAAGTTGCCGAGTAATTTGTCGCAAAATTATTTATTTCAGTAATTTGTTAATAACATTTTACAATTATTATTGCGGCAAAATGATCTTTTCAGCACCTTCCCTATGCTTGATTTTTTAAAGAATTTTATCTCATTGAGAACTGTTCGTAATTCCCTCACAAACTCGCTCGAACTTATGCGACGTCAGTCAATGCGCGCATACTACCTTAATCGAAAAATTGATGAAAAAAATCGATTTTTTCATTACAGATTGCTCTACCGCGTAATTGATCTGTAATTTTTATTTTCGAAAATCAAAGTTCTGACTAATTCATTAACGAGATTCACATTACTGGCGACTGTATTTCAATTTTTGCTTCGATCCGTTGATAATTCGCGAAAAACGGCACTTCTGACTTTTTGAGGTGAAAATCGGTATTTCAGACTGCGTTAACACTGCTAATTAA
Source organism: Itoplectis maculator (assembly GCA_964034905.1). Classification (NCBI taxonomy): domain Eukaryota; kingdom Metazoa; phylum Arthropoda; class Insecta; order Hymenoptera; family Ichneumonidae; genus Itoplectis; species Itoplectis maculator. The sequence continues at coordinate 7,743,798 of OZ035862.1, forward strand.
CACCGTGATTGGTGTGGACCTATATAGACACCGTCTTGGTGTTGTTTTTAACACCGGATTTTTAACAGTGTAGGCTCGAGAAATATCCGAACGCGTTTCGCTCGCGCGATTTTTATCAATAAAATCGCGAAAAGATGCCACTCCCTTTGCCGCCGGTTCTGAGCTGTGAGAAATTCCGGTGCTTGTCCTCTAACCCCAAATTTTTATCACACGGAAGCCCTACATTGCGGCTGGAATCGGTCAATCTGGCTGACGTCGGATAATTCGACGATATTAATATTAACTTACCCTGAGAGAAAGTAATGCACCGGATGATCCTCCATTCTCATCCAATCTGAAAGCACAAATGAGGTGGAGTTAGAGTCAGTCGTGTCTCACAAAAGTGCAGTAAAGATAAGATCAACGGACGAGAAAGATATCGTATCTATCGCGAAGACGATTTTACAGCGTGGGTCGATAGTTAGTTTAGCGAATTTATCCGTCGTATGTGCCGCGCGTGATTGTTGGACGGGTCGATAAATCCGGGGCGAAAATAATTCCGCCGCCGAGACAATCGAGGACAAGAAGCGAAGAACAACGCGAGTATCGAGAGCGAAGTTCAGTGGCGCGGAGTGTGAGCGAGTAACGATCGCAGTTGGCCGTGTGCGGTAACGCGGCGGAGGCGGCGGCGGCAGCGAAGAAGCTGCTGCCGCTGCTGCTGCTGCTGCGGCAGCGCGAATCCAGCGCCTCGTATCACCGGAATGGGCCGCGCCACCGTTATTATATGTGTTAATTAACCGACGATCCTTGGGCAAATAATTAATTAGCTTCCTTCTAAATGCGCTTCTGTGCGAATTAACACGAGATTCCGAGTGACCGAGCACTCTTGGCAATGAGACGGAGCCCGCCGACGTGGCAAATCCTAAGGTTAACGTACCAATGGCGGGACAGGTCCCAGTTGCGGGACACTAAGAAGATATTTGTAAATAATAAAAGTTTGATGGACAAAATATAAAATGTAACTCTTACAATAGCATCTGTTATATATCATTGACGCACATGAAAAAGTTTCACATTTTTCATCGTCAATTGAATATTTGCATCAAAAGTATTTTTGCGCCCACGCCAATATGTGTCCACAAACTGGGACGAGACTGTCATCTTGATAAGGATGTTGGGTTATGTGGCAGCTACTTGGATAACGAGAGCGTAAGAATATCGAAAGGATTCCGCGATAATTTATAAACCGTCACCATACATATAAAACATGTTTCAGCAATTGTCCCCAGGCAGATGAATTCAAATTTACATATTTCTTGCGGTACGTACGTTTGATGTTCCGCCATCGGGACATGCACAAAAATAGCTGTCCCGACACGGGTACATGTGCACTTTTCAGCATTTTATTCAATAAATATATTTAAAAACATCCGAAACATGTTTATTCTATGGTTTTCGGGAACAAAAAACTCCAACCTTGCAATTCGCTACCGCTATTTCCTAAAATAATCAATATAAGCGGACGAAAATTGACATACAAAACAGACATTGTCTTAAACGTCCCGCCATTGGTACGTTTACCTTAACATCGCCTGCTACGTATCTTACGAAATTCATGTCCAACCATCGTGTTATTGACTTCGTTCTGCAAACGCGAACCAATCACAAAATGCTATCGTTTCAATGTCACAGAATCACGAGTGAGCGTTAAAAAGTGATCACATTTATATTAGTTGTTGCATTTCTTTCTGGAATCGAATCCAATAAAAATTCCAAGTTTTTTTTTCAGCGCACCGATCGAACAGTTTTTATCAAACGTAAAACAGACTCCGTTTTTTTTTTTTTTTTATGACATTATAAAATCGTGCTGGATACCCGGTAACTCAATTCAATGAATTCATTCGTTTGTTTAATTCTGTAATGCATTTATTGCCGGACAGAATTAATTAATAAACAATAAATGAAGAATAAAACGGACCATAAATTGTAAAAGCATTTGTGAATTTCCAGCGCCTGTGAACATTCGCAATTTAATTTCTGTTACAGGGGCGACGATGTTTGTAACAAAATTTTGCCGAGGGTGAGAGCGTGTAATCAGGGGAAACCTGTGGTCCCATCGATCCACAATAACACAATTACCGGGCAGGAAACAAGGGTTTACGGGTACGACAAATCGATACAATTTTATCGCGGCAACAATTTCCATCCCCGGAAACAACACTATTAGCTTCGCTCGCGCGGCCATTGTTATTATCTACATGCAAACACATTCGGTCTGCAGCAGTAATGAACGATGGAACTGCTGATTGCAGTGCAACATGAGATCCGGTGTGTACATTATGGGCCCGTAACAGCAACGCGGAAAAATTACCGCGGATGATAATGGGGTTTGTGCATCAGTCGGGTTGCTCTTCCATAGACATTAATTTATTACTAAATTAATCATCTACTTTGTATATTGTTCATTTCAGGAGGTCATCCCGTGTGATTGGTTAAAAAAATCTTTTTCTGTACACACTGAGAAAAAAAAATTGCTCAATGCAACAAAACGATGATAATGGGGTTTGCGCATCAGTCGGGTTGCTCTTCCATAGACATTAATTTATTACTAAATTAATCATCTATTTTGTATATTGTTCATTTCAGGAGGTCATCCCGTGTGATTGGTTAAAAAAATCTTTTTCTGTACACACTGAGAAAAAAGAAATTGCTCAATGCAACAAAACGTGCGGTTGCGGGCGGCGAAATAAATATTTTGCAGATTGGACAAAATATTCGGCAATGCTAATCGAGATTTTTTAATTCTATCACCAGTTTGCTTCGATCAATTAAATATTTTGTCTAATTTGCAAAATATTTATTTCGTTGCCCGCAACCGCTCATTTTGTTGGATTGAGCAATTTATTTTCTCGGTGCAAGCAAAATCCCTTCAATATTCACATGCTCGAGTCCTACGATTCAAATCATCAACTTCAGCCTCCCACACAGTAAAGGGTGCCTATATTTCCATATCTGTATCAACTTTTCACTTCCGGGCCTACGGTGCTCAAGTGCACTGTGCACTCGAAGTCCGGTCGAATAAAAGGGAGAGAGAGAGAGAGGGAGAAAGATAACAAAAAAAAGGAGGAGTGGTACTGTCGGGAGGGATAGGGAACAAAACGAATGTAAAGAGTGCGCTGCGCGCGGGAGGCGGTGCAGGGCGTGATAAGAGAATTTTCAACCCGGAGGCCAGATGCCCGCAGCGCAGCAGCAACGGCCGCGCGCACCATCAACAGCACAGAAGCAACGGGCGTGTTCGTCTCGTCACTGGCTCGTTCTTTTTCTCCGGTATTGCTCGTATCGCACGAATTTCCGACATAAGCACATCGGCACATCTTCCCGCACGACACTCTCTCGGCCTCTTGCGATACGTTCGTTTGCACGTTCATAAATATGTCAATAATAAAGTTGCCGTATGGTTTTTTAGTCCAGAAACCAGGTAATACACTGTTAAAAATCTACGGTGTCAAACGCTGCTGGTGTGGACTTTTTCCTGGTGTTACTTATAACAGTGTTAATATTAACACTTTTTACGGTGTTAAATTAACACCAGCCGTTTCGTTAAATTTTTTCTGTATTACCGACGAAACACTGTAATACTTTTCGCTTTAAGGGCATGAATGCACGTATCACGTGTGATTTTTTATTATCTCGTGAATAAATTAGTCGCTTTTCTCAGTTTTTATCGAAAAATTGAAGAAAAAAAATGATTTTTTCATTGCAGATTCCTCTACCGGGTAATTGATCTGTAATTTTTTATTTCGAAAATCAGAATTCTGACTAATTCATTAACGAGATTCACATTACTGGCGACTGTATTTCAATTTTTGCTTCGATCCGTTGGTAATTCGCGAAAAACGGCACTTCTGACTTTTTGAGGTGAAAGTCGGTATTTCAGACTGCGGTAACACCGGTAATTAACACCGTGATTGATGTGGACCTATATAGACACCGTCTTGGTGTTGTTTTTAACACCGGATTTTTAACAGTGTAGTATATTGTGCAACAAGTGCGTAAAGTAGGTTATTTGAGGACGAGTTGCACATACTATTTTTTGTAATAGCGGTGCGTAAACGAGATTTTTTTCGGGGCGACTTCGCGTGCGTAAAGTACACGTTTACTTTACGCACGGGTGCGGAAAACACGCACTTTACGCACGCGAAACCGTCCTGAAAAGTCGAGTTTTACGCACGCTATTGCAAAAAAAAATATTTCGACCGTTTGGATGTGTGGAACGATCTTCCGGAAGATTTTAATCACTTTCACGGACGACTATCAGTACCGGAAAGACGGAAAAAATTACTTTTCACATTTAATTCTCGTCTACGAGGCAAAGTTCTTAAAAGAAATTCTTCGATCTCAAATCACCCTCCTTATATATAGTTCTACCGGATTCCACGCAGACTGCGGAATTCCCGTAATCACGGAGTAGTCGATGGCGCCCCCCCCCCCCCCTCCCGTCGTTCTTCTTCCTCCCGTTCGCTTCTTCCATCTTCGTGATTATAGGAATTACTTAAGCGTCGAACGTTCGGACGCGCTCGCGAATATCTTCGTTCTCGCCGCTGTATAGCAACGACGCGAGTCGTCAGTTGCTCCGCGTTGGCAAATCGTCGAGAGGAGAGAACACGTCGCGCGCGCGCCTCTCGCTCTCTCGCGCGTTGCTCCCTTATCGCAGCAGTCGAGCGATACGTCGACTATCGAAATGAATTATATTTTTGTTCGCACCGACCGTCCACAGTCATCCGCCATGTGGCAGTTATCGTCAGTTGTGTTCAGAGTTGTAAGTCCATATTAAGGTGGGTCGATCACCAGAGGCTTTCCAAGATAGAAATCTATATTTTTGATATGTTATAAAACTGCATCAAGTTGACTAACCTGCACATTTTGAAGGAGGCCAACCGTATAGTTTTTAAGATATAAAATCGCAAAGTTGAGATTTTTTATGGGAATTACCATAGTTGCGTCGAGAAATTAGGCTAGGATCTCAGAAATGCACATATTTAGTAGCCCGAGATCCAAGATAGACGTTCGAAAAACAGAAATTTATATATTTTGAACGTTTCTGAATACGACAAAATTAATAAAACAGGACTTTACCCCAGATTAAGGGCCGAAATATCAATTTGAAGTTGTCATTACGCTCGCAATAGCAGACGGGTTATGGTATATCTTAGCGTCGGCTGCTCGAAGCTAGGGTGAAGGCACCAGTAAATGAACAGTCACAAGTGAATGAACAACAGCGCTTTTCAGAGTTCATGACCAATTATGACGACTTGGCTGAACATTAGATTCCTAATTTGTTCATTTTTTAGCTATCCACTGCTATTATTTTGTCGCTGAAGCTTATTTTCGATCAAAACTGCAAGTTAGATTGGCTCGTTCATTTACTGGTGTTTTTCGATTTTTGGCTTTTAGTATTTATTTTTGTATATTTTGCGATAAAAATACGAGATTTTTTTAGCTGTTTCACATATTTTGACATTCTGATCAACGGTTAAAATTTTCGCAAACAATTTTTAAACATTGCATTTCATAAAAACTCATGATGAACAAATCTTTCTGCTTAACCGTTCATTCACTGGTGACTTTACCCTAGTCAAATCAACTTCTCAATACAATTTTTTATAACTTTAGGACGCTCAATATTTGTTTAAATCTTCATATTGAGGTCTTTAAAATATGTCTTTTTTTATGATTAACTCTTTGTCGTTTATTGTGTTGTCAAATTATAGTTGCACATTTGATTACTACGGTGGTGATCGACCCACCTTAATTCATGAGATATAGTTTACGGTACAATTTGTCTTGTAATTACCATTTCATAGGAATAATCTGAATTTTGATTATAAAATAGAGTGTAAAGATTTGAATAGCTGAAAAAATCAACTGCGTTGAGCGTTGACGTCGAAGGAAGAACGGACAAAATGAATATCTTATCACAAGTTGCTGGTAGACACGTGGGATGAGCCAGTGAAGTTATGCAATTTTTTTATCAGCCAGCACATTTTCCAATTGAGACCTGCGCTGCTCGGGGGACACCAATCACCAATCAAGTTGATAACGATTGAACAGGTATCATCAAACGTTGGCGTTTTTCTATTCGCTACTTTGTCAACGCTATTGCATGACAATGCCCGCATAAACATAACTGATATACCATTGGTCATTTATGCGGGACTCCGCAGCACTTATTGCCATAGAAAAATCCGATATATTTGCATTACTGCGCATGCCATTAGCACACGAAAATGGCTCACAGCATATTCAATTTGCATAGCTACGCCGCTTCTCCGGATAGCTGCACACACAGGCATACGGAATGAGTAGACCAGAGGAACGCACTTCCTCGGCTTTTAAATGTTTTTTTCATTCTAATAACTTGCCGCTTTTCAATTATCTTGCAAGAATTGTCGTCGATGTTAAAAAAAAAGTGCGTTCCAGTTATCGAAAGTTTATTCCACGTAGAACGCGCGGATGATAAACATCGATCGAATAACAAATTTTCCAAAGCTGGCGGTGTAACATTTCGATTTCGTTGTTATAAATTCGCGGCGGACGTTGCGAGAGTGAAAAGGTAATTCAATAATTCATCCTGACATTCCAACAGCACGAATATTCGCCAGGTGCACTCGGCGCGCACGATTCCGTTGTCCGCGTTGTCGCTCGGTACGAAAATACTAAAATAATTATACGGCAGCATCGGTGTCCGGTTACCGCGAGCGACATTACCGTTGATGCGACATGTTCAAACGTCCGTTTATAAACACGAGTGGAATTGCTTGACCGCACGACGAATTCCCCTCTGACGCGTGCGCTTCTCGGAAATCGAGATGCAAAGTATAGTTCGGTAAATGACACGTTTGTCGCACATTTGTCATGTATTTCACCAAGTATATCGGCAGAGCGTGGACAGAAATATATGCAATTGGGTTAAAAATGAATTGTTGACAAAGACAACAATATCTCACTGTCATTGATACATGGTCATATACACTGTTAAAAATCTACGGTGTCAAACGCTGCTGGTGTGGACTTTTTCCTGGTGTTACTTATTACAGTGTTAATATTAACACTTCTTACGGTGTTAAATTAACACCAGCCGTTTCGTTAAATTTTCCCTGTGTTACCGACGAAGCATTATAACACTTTTTGCTTTAAAGGCATGAATGCAGGTATCATGTGTGATTTTTTTATTATCTCGTGAATAAATTAGTCGCTTTTCTCAGTTTTTATCGAAAAATTGAAGAAAAAAATCGATTTTTTTCATTACAGATTTCTCTACCGGGTAATTGATCTGTAATTTTTTTTTCGAAAATCAAAGTTCGGACTAATTTATTAACGAGATTCACATTACTGGCGTCTGTATTTCAATTTTCGCTTCGATCCGTTGATAATTCGCGAAAAACGGGACTTCTGAGTTTTTGAGGTGAAAGTCGGTATTTCAGACTCAGTTAACACCGCTCATTATCACCGCGATTGGTGTGGACCTATATAGACACCGACTCGGTGTTGTTTTTAACACCGGATTTTTAACAGTGCACGTTTGTCGCACATTTGTCATGTATTTCACCAAGTACATCGGCAAAGCGTGGACAGAAATATATGCAATTGGGTTAAAAATGAATTGTTGGCAAAGACAACAATATCTCACTGTCATTGCTACATGGTCATATAGTACATATGTCATGTACCCTATAGCGGTGCCGGTGCCGCGGCTACCGGGAACTTGGCGAAGGTGAAGCATTTCACTTCCTCGCTAATCCGACGCGGCCTTTTTCAAGCCTAGTGACGCGTAACGCTGGCCTTAACCTTCGACGCCTTCGACGGCTGGCGCGAACAAACGATTGTAATTACCGGATAAACAAGCGGCTCATGGTAATCAGTGTACGCACTGGCGAGGAACGGACATATATCACTGATTCGATAACTGTCACCAGTTACCACAGCTCTTATGTGTGTTAAGAGGTTATGCCACTGTAGAGGCCGAAAATTAAAAAAACCAATTAGACTTTTCGTTGAATCGATAAAACGATTTTTCTCGGTCTGCCCAAGGAATTACGGTCGCTATATGTTACGAGAATATTATCGCAGCGGGCAATTTAAGGATGTAGGAGCGCGACTTATTCAATTCGCATAAATTCGAGAAGAGTGCGAGAGAATTGCGAACACTTCTCGATAGTCCAAAAATCTGAAAACATTCATGCACACTACAGGTATTGAAAAGATTAATTTTGCATAATAATAATTGCAAAGTGTTATTAACAATTTAATGAAACAAAAAATTGTTTAACAAATATTCCCATGACCCAAGTTTTTTTTTCGATCAAAATGGTTCCTTTGTTTTTCTGAATACGTATGAATTTTTTCAGATTTTTAAGTAATCTTTGAAATTCGTACATATTTTCCATATAAAAAAACACAAATTTCAAAGATTACTTAAAAATCTGAAAAAATTCATACGTATTCAGAAAAACAAAGGAACCATTTTGATCGAAAAAAAAAACTTGGGTCATGGGAATATTTGTTAAACAATTTTTTGTTTCATTAAATTGTTAATAACATTTTGCAATTATTATTATGCAAAATCAATCTTTTCAATACCTTTAGTGTGCATGAATTTTTTCAGATTTTTGGACTATCGAGAAGTGTTCGCAATTCTCTCGCACTTTTCTCGAATTTATGCGAATTGAATACGTCGCGCTCCTACATCCTTAACCGAGGTGGAATATCGTGTTCTCGCGTCACCGAGTGAAGGTCGAATATCGGAGGCAGCAGCTGCAGCAGCGGCGTCGGTGGTGGCAGCAGCACCAGCAGCAGCCAGAGGAAAAGCCCATCGCCCCTGGTTACAGGACAAACGTCCCCCGTGGGATCAAAGTGTAACGAGAGGGTAGTCCGGCGAGCTGGGCTTAGCTGCTGCTGCTCCGCACTGGAGTTTCCTCCTCGTCGAGCAGTTTGCGCCATATAGCTTGTAACTTTGTAACTATAGAGTGCGCGGTATAGTGTCAAGTACCCCGGAGGCCTCGATGAATAAGCGCGTGTCTAATTTGGCAACGGACAGAAACCCGGCTGCTTCCTCTGCTGTCTCCCATGCAGCAGCAGCGCGACTATATATCTACTATGCGCCTCTACCCTATCAGGTTAGCGCATTGAAAAAAAGCACCGCGACAGAACGTCGGTGAGCACTGAGTGCTTTTTCAACATTTACAACACCGTGAGATGGGCAAAAGCACCGAAAGAGCACTGAATATTCGTTTATTTGTCTTGTGAAAATGATATTATTGAACATTGGAGGTTATGATGCAAATTGACACCAGTCGCGTTGTGAACACTAGTCGTTAACACGATGTGGACTATGTCAGTACTGTTGACGAAGGGTCAATTTTTAACAGTGCAAAAGTCACTAATTCGGTGTTTTAAATGTTCGAAAAACATTCGGTGCTTTTTCGGTGGTTTCTTCGATATTCACACTTGCTGAGGGGGGGGGGGGGGGGGAGGTGCATATATATATGGACGTTGCGTCGCCGTCTATTTAGGCGCCGTGGGTGCGCACTGTACACACGATTTCACACGAGAACCTCGCGTCGCTCGGGAAGAATCGCGTAGCTTCACATTCGTCGCGCGAACGATGCGCGAAACGTTTTACAGCATCACAGACGTTAAACGGCGAGGAGAATTAATTCATTTAATCGCGAGGCAAAACTCGAAGATCAAAGGACGCGCGGCTGCGGTTGCGGCTGCTCCGCCTGTTTCACTTTGTCGACCGTACCGGAAAGATGTTGAAGTCCGCTGTCGCGCTTCTCGTTTTTCCTCTTCGGCCTCTTCGTCCGCGCGAGAGAGAGAGAAAGAGAGCACCGAGCGTCGTCCGTCTGTCCGTCTTTGTGCCGCCGTCGCCGCCACCGGGAGACAGAGAGGCGAGTGCGGTACGCGCGCGGATTCGGGCGAGGCGAACCGCACGAGTCGTCCGAACGGACTGAGCGAAACGTCGCGGGCGAAGCAACGAGGAAAGCTCCCGCCGCTACGCGCGCGCTTCTACGGGCTCTCCCTTTCCTGCCGCGCGCGCTTTCCGCTTGTATCGCGCGTCAACAGCGCGTCGTCACGTGGCGCGAGAGCACAGCGCGACCGCCAGTCGCCAGACCTGTCGGCTTCTGGACTCTGCGCCGCCAGCACTTCGCGGTAAGTAACTCCGCCGCGTTGCACCGCGGTCACCGCGCGCGAGACGTGCCTTTCCATGTGCGCAGTCGATATGCGATTGATGCGCGGGGACGCGTGGACGTTTCATTGATAAAATATGAGTGATTAGTTATATCTGAATAATTGCGGTTAAGACGCTATCGGTGAATTCCCGATTAAGAAAAACACACAGCCCACCGGTGGCTATTTATAAGTACACAGTTTTAAGCACCTGTCCTTTATTGTTAATGGTAACTCGTATTGCCGGGTATTTTCTTGACCAGGGAAAAGTTTAATTTGATTTCATTCAGTTTTTTTCAAAGAAGAAATCGTGTTTTTTGTTCGATTTTGATTTGTCGCGGTTCATTGTCTTCCCCGAGAGGTGCTTTACGTATTCACAGTCTAGATATTCGACAATATTTACCGTTCAAAGATTAGGGGAGAACGGGGGAATGGCGAACACCTAAGCGAGAACTTATATATTCCGGTTAAAAATTACGTATCGTAGGTGAACCAAATAGCTAAGGGAACTTTGATATATTAACTGAACAATGCCCAAAGGTCTCAAACAGAATTTTGAATCTAATATCGTTTTTTATTCACTGAAAAAAAATATCGCAATGTACGGCATTACCCATACCTTGGAGGTAATCCCGAACACCATGCATAATTCTAAATAGAATCATCGAATTAGATTTCTATCACTGCCAATAAATAATTTTGATTAGAAATCAGAAATTACAATCGTTACCATAAAAAAAAAAAAAAATTATTTGCTATATTACAAAAAAAAACGTTATTTCCGTAAATAGTACTCATTTTCTGAAATTTCACGTATAATAAATAGCGCCATAAATATTGTTCTTCACTTATATTAACGTTATCAGTTAATATAGTGATAGATTGATTTTTTTATTGTTTAAAACTGGGTGTTCGGCATTACCCGCAATGACAAGTAATTTGTTTAATCTCATAGAAACCGCACATATTAATATTCCAAACTTTTTTAACGTGCAAATTGATGTTAAAGGACCAACAAAATTGCGGGTTACAATTACTGATAGGTCAGTTTACTGAAAATAATAGTATTAAATAAATATAGTCTAAATCAAATATTACAGTTTCATAGATGCAAAATGACGTGCATCAATATTTCTTGATAAATACTTTTCTACAGCCGATACATTTATCAAGTAAGGCTTAATTACTTAGTTTTGGTATGAGTGAAAAGTTAGTACATGCGTTTTGATGTTATCCCCTCTAAATCAGTTGTAATAAGGGTGTTCGGCATTACCCACTGTACGCCATTGCCCCGTTCTCCCCTACAGATGGTTGTTTACGAAGAAATTTCGTCGATGCGCAAACAAAAGACTGTAATGTTTAAACGGTGAATATTATCAAATATCCAGACGGTAAATGCGTGATGCATCTCTCAAGGAAGAGAATGAGTGTGCGAAGAAATGAGACAAAAAAAATGCAAGCGAAATCGTCAAACTTTCGAGTGCACTTTGCAGGCGAGCACGTGATGCAAGTGAAAAAATGATAGGAACATCAGAGTGGAAGAATGAAGATCTCGAGTTACCGGTAGGTGGTAGGTGAGAGAGCGAGCGAGAAGGATTGCTCGGGAGGAGACGAGTGCTTTTTTCTATAGACGAGCATCGAGTGGCCTGATATTCAGAAGCAGCAACGGCAGCGACAGCAGCACCAGCAGCAGCGACAGCAGCAGCAGCAGCAGCAGTGTGGCTTAATGTAGGTCAGCTGACTTGGCTTGGTGACACGAAACAATGCGGATATCCCGGGCGGACAGCGCGAGGCACCCTCACCGAATGATGCTTACTTTCCCGCTGGCTGAGACTGAAGCCTGTGGACGAGGGCAAGCGATAAGCTACCACCAAGCGCGCCCTCTAACCGCTGTATTCACAAGTCAACGCCGCACAGAAGCCACGCGACACACTTGACGTCGCGACGAACGACAGATACAATCGAAACGCCAATCTTATCGTATGTTTACAATCTCCGGAACGATCTCTCTGTTCTTTTCTTAATCACAACTATTTTGATTTAAAAAGAATTATGAAAAAAATGCTATTATATAATGAAAAAAAGCTTAAAAACTATAAGAGGAAAGTCTTGCCCACTTTGGCTATAAGCTAAGAAAATTTTTATATTGAGCGAAGTATATATCCGAATTTTATCAGATTTTTAGATAATGGAATTCGATATGTCACTTGAAAAATATATTTAAAAAAAAACGTTTGGGTGCATTTGCGAATCCAACTGAGCCTACGAAAAATGACAAGGTGGTAACCAAGCGCGCCCTCTAACCGCTGTATTCACAAGTCAACGCCGCACAGAAGCCACGCGACACACTTGACGTCGCGACGAGCGACAGACACAATCGAAACGCCAATCTTATCGTATGTTTACAATCTCCGGAACGATCTCTCTGTTCTTTTCTTAATCACAACTATTTTGATTCAAAAAAATTATGAAAAAATGCTATTATATCATGAAAAAAAGCTTAAAAACTATAAGAGGAAAGTCTTGCCCACTTTGGCTATAAGCTAAGAAAATTTTTATATTGAGCGAAGTATTTATCCGAATTTTATCAGATTTTTAGATAATGGAATTCAATATGTCACTTGAAAAATATATTTAAAAAAAAACGTTTGGGTGCATTTGCGAATCCAACTGAGTCTACGAAAAATGACAAGCCAAATTGAAGAGGTCAAGGTGAAATCGAGGTCGAACCGGGTGGATTGCTCCATATATATAACCTACAAGCGCGACAAGACGAACCGGACCCACTGCCGTGTGGTGCGCGGTCTATGTTTCCGCTGACCGTGTTTACTCGAATATTTAAGTATGATAAGGCACAGGGAGTAATATCGTAAAGTGTGCGAGTATAGGCGGTCGCTCTATCGAGAAACTTCCATTTAGCGAACGAGGGAGCTTTTTTACACGACAGCAGGTGAGCGAGGGAGTTAGCCGCGCGCGCGCGCGCGCGACTCTATATAGCGTGTGCGCAGTGTACAGAGGCGCATAGCCGAGTCAGCCCGTCCTTCTTATCCCTTTAATCTCGACGGCCCTTTGTTTCCTACGACGGCATTCTCACGATCTCCTCATCTTCTTGGTTGCACGGCGCTATGTACACTTACAGCATACTTATTTCTTCGTTTTTTTTCTTTTTCTATTTCCCTTCGTCTCTGCCCGTTAACCGTCCTCGTCGCTATTGCACTCTGCTCCACTCTTCGCGTCCTACGCAGATACCAACAGCAGCGTCCTCGCGCTGCTCCGCGTTTCGCTGGCAAGCACTTGGAGTGCGCTCTTGTGATCTGGGAAAATAAATTTCCGAGCGGGAATATCGGGACTCTTTGGAAGAAAATTTCAGCGAAATAAGCACATTTTGGGACGTTTTTTTATAACTTCGAAACTTGAGTTGTCTTTTGAAAAGCGAAAAGGGAATACGGAATACACTGCAAAAAAAATCTGTGTGAAATTTAATACACATGTGTTGGAAGTTTTTTTGCAGATACAGTCAATGAAATTTACGATACGTAATTTGATTTTCAATAAGTGGTATATTAAAAATCAAAGTATGCAATAGAATTTTGTTATACAACCGTATATTAAAAATGTACACAATTTGTATTAACATTAAGCAATTCTGTAGTAGTAAAATTCCTATCGGATATTTTGATTTTTCATATACAAGCTACGAGTGTTCGACCTCGTTATTTCGCCGGAATTGAAATTCAGGCGATGTTCGCGCGGAGAGAAGAAGGAGAGGAGCGCGAATGAAGTCGATATTACCGATCTCGTTGGTCCCGCGCGAGAAGCGTAACCCGTCTGATAGACCGCGACACGCGCCGGAGAATTTGGAACGAATCCAAAATTGAGGAGGGACCCCCCTGCCCCTCGAACCGCGCGAAGGCGTTCGGCGTTCGCGACGCGTCGGCCATTGCCAAGAAATTCGTTTCAAGGGCCAAAAACTTTCCTTCTACGGTCGTCGAGTCCTCGCGCTGCACACGTCGGCTAGTTACTTTTCCTTTAATCCACGAGCCAGACTCGACTCTCGTGGGATCCGCGCGCGCGCGTCGCTCGCTCCGCACTTTATTCTTGCTGCCTGAGCATTACACAAGGAATAAGGGGGATACAATCCGTGTGTTTATTTGCGATGGAAGGGGTCACACGGGTCTCCCCGCAGGAAGTTCCCCGGCGACGCGTTCCTTCCTTTTCAGCGAAAAGCAAGAGTGCAGTAATATAATGAGCGGGGACATTGACCAAGGACTTGGCTGGGAGTCAGCCACAAAGCGTAACGCGAGAAACCGGCGGCTGCTGCTGCTATTGCTGCTGTTGCCATTGCCAATCTCTAATGACGAACTGGAAAAGATAATAAAAACTTGAGTGAGTGATTTATTCTCGAAGGTTGACTTTGCCGTTTTCCCTGTTGACCTTTGGAGCTATAAAAACATCGTCGGGTAGTGCTGAACGCAATTATCGGGAAACCTAATTGTCTATTGCATATTTTAATGTTTCGAAGAAACGTCTGTTTTCTCGACATTATACATTTTTTGTAACTCATGCACGTAATGTCGCACATTTCGTGCCCGCAAAGCGTGCGTGAGATCGCGTATTATGCTCATGTCAACGTAGATAATATCACGTACGCCATCTGGTGCGTGAAGTTATCTACATTACTTCACGCACACATTGGCGTGCGTGAAATTATCTACAAGATGATCTCACGCACGCTTTGCAGGCACGAAGATGTGCGACATCACGTTGACATTCGTTACAAAAAGTAGTATGTGATACATGGGCGACAAAGCGGCCGTCCCGCGGAGGTTAGGAAGCAGTGCACTCGCCTCCTCTCGTGCTACAAACAACACTCGGCTTCGCCTCGTGTCGTTGTAGCACTCGATTTGGCGAGTGCGCCGCTTCCTAACCTCCGCGCGTAATGGCCGCTTTCTCGCCCTTGTATCACAAAGTACTATTTTGTAACTCATGCATGTAATGTCGTACATTTCGTGCCCGCAAAGCGTGCGTGAGATCGCGTATTATGCTCATGTCAACGTAGATAATTTCACGTACGCCATCTGGTGCGTGAAGTTATCTACATTACTTCACGCACCCATTGGCGTGCGTGAAATTATCTACAAGATGATCTCACGCACGCTTTGCAGGCACGAAGATGTGCGACATCACGTTGACATTCGTTACAAAAAGTAGTATGTGATACATGGGCGACAAATCACCTTGTATCACAAAGTACTATTGTTCCACGCATATTTAAGGGGAGAAATACCTTTAGGAGCGTGAAAGATAAGTATTTTTCGGGAATTTCTTTAGAGAGGATAAAATGATCCGATCATTTTCAAATTCGCACATGAGTTTCTTATAACTGTCAAGTTTAAAAAAGATTTTTTTTTGGGATGACTAACAAAATAGCGGCGATATTAAGGGTCTTCGGACACCTGTCGTCCGCGACATCGAAAAGTGCTGCAGCTGTCACACTTTTTCTGTCGATCCGAAAACGATTTAATGAGTGTCATTCGTTTACTGACATATTAAGGGGAAGGATATACCTATAAAATGATGAAAAAGTTAAAAATTGAAAATTTGGGAGCCTTCTTACTCTAGAGGTCGAATTTTCGACCATTTTTTCGAAATATGTGACCCCATAAAAATTATTTATTTACATGCTACCTTTATAATTTTAGGTATATCCTTCCGATAATATTACTGAGAGTAACCTCCCAAAATTTCATCCAAATCGGTCAATAACTTTTTGAGCTACAGCACGAGCAGTTTTTGAAAAAGTAGTTTCGAGATAATCGCGATTAAAGTTTCAACGCGCTCCTGCCTTTCAGTGTCCCAGCGCTCTAGACTATATATATGCGGTAACTCCGCAAATACTCAATATTTTGAGTTTTCCTTTGGTCAGTGTATTCTTTGGGTGTCACACTTTCAAAATATGTAACAAAAAAATTTAATTTTTTGAAAATTGTAAAGGTACTTCTCCCCTTAAATATTTTCAATCGCAAAAAATATTTAACTGCGCGAATAAATATTACAAGGTGAGCGGGCGCGATGACCGATGAAAAATTTAGTCAGCCGGTACGTGACGTGAAATAAATTGCGTTCAGTGTCGACAACGCCGAGGACTTGGCCGCCGAGCAGCCACGGAAAATTGGTCACGGTTGTGTTTCGTATTATTTACAAGTGCAGCGCGGCCCGTGTAGTCGGTCGTTTGGGCCTGCAATGACGACCAGTTGACCATCGTAACGCGAGTACAATACGGAGATAAGAGAGCAGACCAAAGATTAAGCTCTGCTGCGGCAATAGAGGCTCAGGGTGCTGCTGTATCGGTGAATATATGTGTATGTGTACATATCCACACCGATGAGTGTGCACATCGCAATGTTCAAGTGTCCATTCCGGTCAAACGGCAATAAACTGAGCCATATCGATCGCACAGCCTCTACGATTCGAAACTGTATCGAGCGGTGATAACCCGCCGGTTAAAAATAAATCAAGCACCGATATCCACGCTGCATACGTATATTGCGACGTGCAATTTGCAAAGATGTATCGATAGAGCTGTCGTTAATTCGCGACCTATCGTGACGGCTAACGACGACAAATGTAATGTCAGAAATTATGCATCGCGTAACGAGACGTCGAGCCGCACGATGCGTGTGCTGCTCGTGTTGCTCGGACAGTGTTTTATTCATTTGCTCGAAGAGTCGTTACTACGAAAGGATAATAATATATATCTTTGACCTCAAGTTATATTTCAGTCGGCTCCGTGCGTCGGGAACGCCTGGGCGACGCAAAGCGTGCGGATCGATAGGCCATTAATCGATCGCTCCTACGATGGAATATACATGTGCGGTCGTTGTGCATTGGATTCGTATTCCAGTGGGGCCGAGAGCCACGAGTTGCAGGGTGCAACGATTGGCTACTGAGCGGGGAACCCACGTTAGGAGGCTCATTTTTACTGATTTTTTCAGATTTTTTTTTTCGGTTGGAAGACTTCATTAAAATTCAATCAAATTTTCACATAATTTTACGAACTTTATTTATATGATTTTTTTTTTTATACTACGATTTTTTTTCGATCGTGTCCGGTGAGTTGTTATCGATGTCTTTACCCGTTGCAACGATTGGCTACTGACCGGGGGACCCACGTTAGGAGGCTCATTTTTACTGTTTTTTTCGGATTTTTTTTCGGTTGGAAGAATTCATTAAAATTCAATCAAATTTTTACATTATTTTACTCATATTTCGATTTTTTTTCGAACGTGTCCGGCGAGTTGTTATCGATGTCTTTACCCGTTACAACGATTGGCTACTGAGCGGGGACCCCACGTTGGGAGGCTCATTTTTACTGACTTTTTCGGATTTTTTTTTGGTTGGAAGAATTCATTAAAATTCAATCAAATTTTCACATTATTTTACACATATTTCGATTTTTTTTCCAACGTGTCCGGTGAGTTGTTATCGATGTCTTTACCCGTTGCAACGATTGGCTACTGAGCGGGGAACCCACGTTGGGAGGCTCATTTTTACTGATTTTTTCAGATTTTTTTTTTCGGTTGGAAGAATGTATTAAAATTCAATCAAATTTTTACATAATTTTACCCATATTTCGATTTTTTTTGGAACGTATCCGGTGAGTTGTTATCGATGTCTTTGCCCGTTGCAACGATTGGCTACTGAGCGGGGACCCCACGTTGGGAGGCTCATTTTTACTGATTTTTTCGGATTTTTTTTCGGTTGGAAGAATTCATTAAAATTCAATCAAATTTTCACATTATTTTACACATATTTCGATTTTTTTTCCAACGTGTCCGGTGAGTTGTTATCGATGTCTTTACCCGTTGCAACGATTGGCTACTGAGCGGGGAACCCACGTTGGGAGGCTCATTTTTACTGATTTTTTCAGATTTTTTTTTTCGGTTGGAAGAATGTATTAAAATTCAATCAAATTTTTACATAATTTTACCCATATTTCGATTTTTTTTGGAACGTATCCGGTGAGTTGTTATCGATGTCTTTGCCCGTTGCAACGATTGGCTACTGAGCGGGGACCCCACGTTGGGAGGCTCATTTTTACTGATTTTTTCGGATTTTTTTTCGGTTGGAAGAATTCATTAAAATTCAATCAAATTTTCACATCATTTTACACATATTTCGATTTTTTTTCGAACGTGTCCGGTGAGTTGTTATCGATGTCTTTGCCCGTTGCAACGATTGGCTACTGAGCGGGGACCCCACGCTGGGAGGCTCATTTTTACTGATTTTTTTCGGATTTTTTTTTGGTTGGAAGAATTCATTAAAATTCAATCAAATTTTTACATTATTTTACTCATATTTGGATTTTTTTTCGAACGTGTCCGGTGAGTTGTTATCGATGTCTTTGCCCGTTGCAACGATTGGCTACTGAGCGGGGACCCCACGTTGGGAGGCTCATTTTTACTGATTTTTTCAGATTTTTTTTCGGTTGGAAGAATTCATTAAAATTCAATCAAATTTTCACATAATTTTACCCATATTTCGATTTTTTTTGGAACGTATCCGGTGAGTTGTTATCGATGTCTTTGCCCGTTGCAACGATTCGCTACTGAGCGGGGAACCCACGTTAGGAGGCTCATTCTTATGGATTTTTTCGGATTTTTTTCGGTTGGAAGAATTCATTAAAATTTAATCAAATTTTCACATTATTTTACACATATTTCGATTTTTGTTCCAACGTGTCCGGTGAGTTGTTATCGATGTCTTTGCCCGTTGCAACGATTGGCTACCGAGCGGGGAACCCACGTTGAGAGGCTCAGTTTTACTGATTTTTTCGGATTTTTTTTCGGTTGGAAGAATTCATTAAAATTCAATCAAATTTTCACATTATTTTACACATATTTCGATTTTTTTTCCAACGTGTCCGGTGAGTTGTTATCGATGTCTTTGCCCGTTGCAACGATTGGCTACTGAGCGGGGAACCCACGTTAGGAGGCTCATTTTTACTGTTTTTTTCGGATTTTTTTTTCGGTTGGAAGAATTCATTAAAATTCAATCAAATTTTCACATTATTTTACACATATTTCGATATTTTTTCCAACGTGTCCGGTGAGTTGTTGTCGATGTCTTTGCCCGTTGCAACGATTGGCTACTGAGTGGGGAACCCACGTTAGGAGGCTCATTCTTATGGATTTTTTCGGATTTTTTTTCGGTTGGAAGAATTCATTAAAATTTAATCAAATTTTCACATTATTTTACACATATTTCGATTTTTGTTCCAACGTGTCCGGTGAGTTGTTATCGATGTCTTTGCCCGTTGCAACGATTGGCTACTGAGCGGGGAACCCACGTTGGGAGGCTCATTTTTACTGATTTTTTCGGATTTTTTTTTCGGTTGGAAGAATTCATTAAAATTCAATCAAATTTTCACATTATTTTACTCATATTTCGATTTTTTTTCGAACGTGTCCGGTGAGTTGTTATCGATGTCTTTACCCGTTGCAACGATTGGCTACTGAGCGGGGACCCCACGTTGGGAGGCTCAGGTTTACTGATTTTTTCGGATTTTTTTTCGGTTGGAAGAATTCATTAAAATTCAATCAAATTTTCACATTATTTTACACATATTTCGATTTTTTTTCCAACGTGTCCGGTGAGTTGTTATCGATGTCTTTGCCCGTTGCAACGATTGGCTACTGAGCGGGAAACCCACGTTACACTGAGAAAAATGAGTAGTTGCGATTACCAATAATTGGTTCGACCTACCAAAATATTGGTTGCAGTTACTAAAATATTGGTAGCTCTGACCAACGATTGGTAATCACAACTATTAATTTTTTTCAGTGTAGAAGGCTCATTTTTACTGATTTTTTCGGATTTTTTTTTTCGGTTGGAAGAATTCATTAAAATTCAATCAAATTTTCACATTATTTTTACACATATTTCGATATTTTTTGGAACGTATCCGGGGAGTTTTTATCGATGTCTTTGCCCATGTTTACTTTCGACGGGTCTTCGCGAGTGTCGCGGCATGTGACCGTGTGCGGCCGGCCAACGAGTGTGTCACGTCGGCTCGGCTCGCGCGCCTTTGCGCACCGGGAGTAGTTCAAGGTTCGCGAGGCAAAAGTTGACCGATGACGGCGACGTTTCGCGCTCGCTCGTAGGCAGCACTCGAGCGAACCGAGAGGCGCTCGCGCGGACAGTACATCACCGGCCAGACGGGAAAGGATGTAGCGTGGCAAAAGACCCAGACGATAAACTTGACACACAACGTGTAATTTCGTGTAAAACATTTTTTCTTTTTTTCTTTTTTTCTTTTTTTCTTTTTTTTTGTCACACGAACGCGAGGAACATGCGGATTAAATCGTCGCGGGCGAAACGTTTACTTATTTACGGCGGGATTTGCAGATACCGAATTCTATTTTTGGACAACGCTGCGCGTCCGTTTGGCACGGTTATTATTGATCCTCTTAATGCCGTATACACTTCGGGTAGGACTAAATAAAGCATTTCGTTGGTCTTCCCGTTGGAGAAAATTTAAATGGTTTAATGTCGTCACTACACTGTTAAAAATCCGGTGTTAAAAACAACACCAAGTCGGTGTCTATATAGGTCCACACGAATCGCGGTGATAATGAGCGGTGTTAACTGAGTCTGAAATACCGACTTTCACCTCAAAAAGTCAGAAATCCCGTTTTTCGCGAATTATCAACGGATCGAAGCGAAAATTGAAATACACACGCCAGTAATGTGAATCTCGTTAATGAATTAGTCAGAACTTTGATTTTCGAAAAAAAAAAAAAATTACTGATCAATTACCCGGTAGAGAAATCTGTAATGAAAAAATCGATTATTTTCTTCAATTTTTTGATAAAAACTGAGAAAAGCGACTAATTTATTCACGAGATAATAAAAAATCACACATGATACCTGCATTCATGCCTTTAAAGCAAAAAGTATTATAATGTTTCGTCGGTAACATAGGAAAAATTTAACGAAACGGCTGGTGTTAATTTAACACCGTAAAAAGTGTTAATATTAACACTGTAATAAGTAACACCAGGAAAAAGTCAACACCAGCAGCGTTTGACACCGTAGATTTTTAACAGTGTATTGTTATTCTGGGAACTTGATGGCATTCGCCCGACCGAACCCATTGGGCTCTGGTTCGCATCTTCGAGGCAGTGTTATCGCTGACGCCGCAGTGAGAGTGTAACACCGACGATATTGTTCACACCTGTCTCAGGCGGCGACAACAGCTCTAAAGACTCGATAATGATTGACCGTAAGGAATTTCGTGAAACGCCTTGCAGAGTCTGTCGGAATTTCGTCGACTAGTAATTAGCGTTAACAGCCGCCGGCCGCTCGTGACACGGAACCATCAAGATAAATGTAATGAAAAAGAAGAAGACGTAAAAATTACAAGCGCAAAAAAAGAGACTATTGCGTGATAGCGCGCGATAAATCGCGATAGGGCGAGGGAGATTGGATGACTCGCGTGAAAAGGTAGATAGCGCTGCTGCTGCTTCGCCTCGTGAATATGGGTACAATCTAGTTTCCTTTCTTGCAGAGTTAGAAGACACCTGAGCGATCATTAGTAAGGTTCGACGATCCGATTTAAATGGAATTAAGTTGACCGTAC
This sequence comes from Itoplectis maculator, assembly GCA_964034905.1. Lineage (NCBI taxonomy): Eukaryota > Metazoa > Arthropoda > Insecta > Hymenoptera > Ichneumonidae > Itoplectis > Itoplectis maculator. The sequence goes on from OZ035862.1 coordinate 7,765,648, forward strand.
GAATTCGGTTATTTTTTTAGATTAGTAAAATAATTGGATTATGTTGAAGTTTGCATAGTTGGAACGCAACGAAAATGAAAAAAAAATAATAATAATTCTAATGAACCCAAAGGATCGTGTTAGGTATAAACAATTATTAGAACAATTGATCGTAATAATGACTTTTTATGGAATCGCTAGAATAATTTTAGAATCGTTAGATTTTTTTTTTTCGTTGCATTCCAACGATGCGAACTTCAACAACATAATAATTGGTACCTAATTTCGAATTAAGGTACGATAAACAGTATAAAAATAAATAATCACTTGTTTTTGGTTATGAAAGAGAGGCGCGAAAAATACAAATTGTGCACAAAGTCGAACCACCAATTTTTTCAAATTTTTTTCTTTGCGCGGAATTTTTATTTTTGTTACATGAAAAAATCGCAAGACTCAAAGCGAAGAAAAAAAATTGAATTGGAAGGGCTATCGGCTAGAGAAGAATTTTATGTGTGATTTCGTGCGATCTTTCCGGAAAAAAGTAAAAAACAAAAAAAAACGCGCGATAATTTGGTGGCGACAACGAGCGCTACACTGTTAAAAATCCGGTGTTAAAAACAACACCAAGTCGGTGTCTATATAGGTCCACACCAATCGCGGTGATAATGAGCGGTGTTAAGGGGCTGCTGGAGTAGATTTTTTTACCGACCGGTCGGTACAAAAGTACGGTTTCGTAGTTTACGGTATACGTCGTTATTGAATTACAAAAATGTCTCAAATTGTACAGGATTATAATATCAACATAGGCGCATCGGCGTAGACTCGAATTTTGGGTGAAAACGCTTGAAAAACAAAGAAAATCGTAAATTTGTATGCCTATCGAAAGCCAATATGGCCGCTAGAACTGTCAACTGCCATCTTTTTCGTATTATATAAACATTTCCAGGAATTCCATACGAAAAACGAGAATCTACGCCGATTCGCCTACATTGATATAATAATCCTGTGTAATTTGAGACATTTTTGTAATTCAATAACGACGTATACCGTAAACTACGAAACCGTACTTTTTTACCGACATTGGTCGGTAAAACTAGAATTCCGCAATTTACGCTTTACGTCGTTATAACGCTACAGATATACTTCAAATTTGACAGAGATGTTATATGAACAACAACGGTTCGGCGTAGATTCGATTTGTGGTCGAAAACTAACAAGAAATAGAAAAATCGTATATTTTTAGTCGATAGAGATCTTCTTTATCGGCTGAAAGTTTAACCAAAAACACGTGCACGCAGTTTACGCTTTACGTGGATTCAGTTTCTATAATCGACATTTCGCCAGTTCTGAAATATTCAGAAAACATCAAAGAATTGGCGTAGATACGGATTTGGCACGATTGAGTCCCTCAAACGATTATATCTTACAGCAAATGCGTTGTTAACATTTCAAACGGCCATAGTGGTTTTCGGAGATTTACAAATATACAATTTTTCCTATTTCTTGTTAGTTTTCGACTGAAAATCGCATCTACGCCGAACCGTTGTTGTTCATATAACATCTCTGTCAAATTTGAAGTATATCTGTAGCATTATAACGACGTAAAGCGTAAACTGCGGAAGTCTATTTTTACAGGACCAATGTCGGTAAAAAAATCTACTCCAGCAGCCCCTTAACTGAGTCTGAAATACCGACTTTCACCTCAAAAAGTCAGAAGTCCCGTTTTTCGCGAATTATCAACGGATCGAAGCGAAAATTGAAATACAGACGCCAGTAATGTGAATCTCGTTAATGAATTAGTCAGAACTTTGATTTTCGAAAAAAAAAAATTACAGAACAATTACTCGGTAGAGAAATCTGTAATGAAAAAATCGATTTTTTTTTCTTCAATTTTTCGATAAAAACTGAGAAACGCGACTAATTTATTCACGAGATAATAAAAAAATCACACATGATACCTGCATTCATGCCTTTAAAGCAAAAAGTGTTATAATGCTTCGTCGGTAACACAGGGAAAATTTAAGGAAACGGCTGGTGTTAATTTAAAACCGTAAAAAGTGTTAATATTAACACTGTAATAAGTAACACCAGGAAAAAGTCCACACCAGCAGCGTTTGACACCGTAGATTTTTAACAGTGTAATTTAACGTCTGAATTTCGCAAATACACGACCGGACGAAGCGTCGGCGGGCGCCGCGTTCTAGCGTCGCGGGAATGCAGAATCGCCGGATGCGACAGTGCGTTAAGCCGCAATCGGGACGGACGAGCGGGCGTCGGACGGCTCGCGGGCCGCGGCCCGCGGCCCGCGAGCGTTGCTATATCCGGCATTCCCGCGTCAGCATCAGCTGCTGCGGCAGCAGCGGCGGTGCGGCGTCGGCCAATACAGCACCGAGCGTCGAGCGTCGAGCGTTTGGAAACGGGTAGTTCGCCCCGGGAGGTTGGCGAGCGTTGCGCCCGCGAGCGCGGCCACCGTGCGACGTAATGCAGCTACCTAGCGAAATATGTAGTACAGTGGAATATATACAGTGCGAGAGGGAAGCGGAGATGGACGGACGGCCCGCTGTGCGCCTGCGCCGTTGATCGCTGGCTCGCCGGCCGCGCAGGTGCGCGCAGATAGCGTAAACAATATATACAACGACGGCTTTACGGCCCGCAACGATAATCGGCAATGGAAAGTGCATCGTTGCATCACCGCTCACCGCGTTTTACTTATTGCGCTCGCTATTATCAACAAATCGTTCAACTTTCTCAACACTTTTTTTTTTTTTTTCTTTCTGTTGCCCGCCCGCGTGTTGGTAGATAATAGTGAAAAGTGTAATTAGATTGCAGCAAATATAAACCTCGTGGTGAGATGTAAAAAACTCGACGTTTTTTTAACTCAGCAAACGTCGTGAAACTTTACTGGAAAGATAAAAAATAAAAATAAACTCATATAATAGAGCCAGGAGGCTTTAACCGCTTAGGCAGCGCCAAAGTGCTCTGCACGTGGTTCGAAATGCGACTCTTTGAAGCTGCAGTAGGTCTGCTATTCATACGATTCACTAGTGCAAATGTACGTATTATGTGTCTTCGGTTCAAAGTCGAGGGGTGAATGGATGTGGAAGCGCCGCGGGGGTTTGTGGGTGCCTTCTTCATGCGGCATATATTACATACACACTACTTAAAGACGTAGGTGCTCGGGGCGCACTCCACTAGTCTAAGAGGAGTTGAATTCGAGCTGCGACAAATCCTCCGCAATGCGAGCCGCGCCGGGATTCCAGACTTCTGAATTGAAATCCGGACAATGTATAGGGTGACGCTGCTGGTAGATAAGGTTCAGCGAAGCGTGACGAAGCGGTACGCACGATCGATTGCTTTTTCAATCGCGCCATTGTTAGACTTTTTAATAAAACAAAGGTTTTTCCAAAAAGACTTTTCAATTCTTAGTTCGAGTATTTTTTTTTTTTTTTTTTTTTTATTATTCCAACCGTTCTGAGTTTCTCTGATATACAAGTCAGAAAAATGTTAACGGAGTGACAACAAAAGTTTTGCTGAGACAGCTAAGAATTCGTTAATCTGGTCCAAATGGTCCAAAGTGCTTTGAACATTATTTATCAAACAATTATGTATTTTAAGCACTGCATATTTAATGTAAAATTTGCTTCGATTCGTGTAAAATAATCTCATGTATTCATTTGAATATACTAGGAACAATGACGCACGCGGATAGGGCTTATCCAGCGTAGGAGGAACCTTGCGATTTTTGACGAAAAAAACATTTTCGATTTAACGAAGTTTTAAACCCCAATCCGACGGGAAATTTCCCACTGATTCCAAACATAACCAGAAAAATTTTAAAAAATTGGAGAAAAACGCGAAAAATGATTTTTCACTTTTTCCCCATTTTTGCGCTTTACTAAAATCGGTGTAATTTTTCTTTGGATCAATATAATCGGGATTTTCTTTTTGCATTCCAAAGCAGGCTCTTCAACGAAGAGAATGCCGCCAAGCGGATCGCGATATCTCGATTTTTCGTTTTTTTCCAGATTTTTAAAGATGAACCTCAAAAATCGCAAATTTTGCCATTTACGTTTTTTGCCCTTGCAAATTATGCCCTTGCGTTTTTTTGCGAAAAAAAGAATTTCCAATTTCGCCAACTTTAAAAACCCTATCCGATGGCAAATTTCCCGCTGATTCCGAAAACGACAGGTGTTTGCCCGGAAAATCGAAAATTCGAGAAGAAAAACGCGAAAAACCATTTTTTTTTTACAAACTGCCAAATTTTGCGATATTAAACATCAAACTGCTGCCGGTTTCCCGTCGACCAATCAGATGCTGAATAAATCGACAACAATGGTTGATCACGAACTTTTTAATAGAGGACAAACTGCCAAATTTCGCGATATTAGACATCAAACTGCTGCCGGTTTCCCGTCGACCAATCAGATGCTGAATAAATCGACAACAATGGTTGATCACGAACTTTTTAATAGAGGATTGATAGTATGATGAATTAATATATACATTTTTTACGTGGCCAGTGATGGTAAAGTGGCGCAACGTTCGTGTTAACAGTGTCCGAACTGTGTTACGTTTGTACTAGGAAAAGTACACATGTTCTGTTCCAACCGGAAAATTATTTGCGTTGTACAATCAGTGATCGCACGGTACAACAAGTTGGAAATGGGTAAAAATAAAGAGTGACTAGCGGGTAGCAGCAGCAGCAGCAGCAGCAGCAGCAGCAGCAGTAGCAGCAGCAGCAGCAGCAGAAACTGGCCTTTATTGCGCTGCGAATCTCCAAACGCGTATGGTTGCTCCAAGTATGCGGATACGTATAACAACGTATACACAGCCGGGCGGTTTCAGACTACAAACAGCTTATGTACACGTATATATACATGGCAAAGGATGAAGAGGCTTTAGGTATACCTACGTCGGTTGCACTCCGCTGGCATTAAGTACGTGGATATAGCGTATACCCATCAAGTACGTATAATGTACCACTGACTCTACACGTCAGTTTACGTGCGTACGGAACTATTTATTCACGTAACCGTGGAATGCGGAGAGAGGGAGAGAGAGATAACCAGCGTCAGCGAAACGTAACCAAGGTAAACCGGGACGAGGAAGAGAAGGAAAGAAAAGCCGCGCTCGGTATTCGTTGACTCTTTCGAGCAGCCGGTACTATTAGCGCTGTCGAAGTCAACGGAAAAGTCGGCCCTTTGGAATTGCACAGCGGTACGCGATGCTGGAAAAATGCGAAAAAAAATGGCTAATGTAATTGGAAACGGAGAAAGGACGCAAACCATGAGCATTCGGCATGTACCGATTGGTAAAAATGGAGTTGCCGGAGCTAGGAAAAAGGAAATGAAGTATTTAGTCTGGCTTTGGCAGTTTGGATTTCAAAATGACAGTGCCAGGTACCGAGAAATACACCCTCTTAACTGTTCATTTACCGGTTCATTTACATCCCATCTGCTGAAAACAATACAAACTCACGTTTTCTCGATTCCGTCGCGACAAAACTTGTTCAAAGTGGGTGAGAGTAAAAATAGTGAATGATCATAAAAGCGAATGGCTAAAATAGCGAATTTACAACTAAAGAACGGCTAAATCCGGAATGATCATCATTACGGCATTCGCTATTTTAGCCATTCGTTATTTTGATCATTCGATATTTTGACCCCACACTTTATTAAAATGCAGTTAAAATAGCGAATAATCAAGATAGCGAATGACTAAAATAGGAAATTTCGTAATGATGGTTATACTAGATTCAGACGTCCTTCATTTTAAAATTCGTTATTTTGGCCATTCGCTTTTTGGTCATTCACTATTTTGAACCCCATTCTTCAAAGTCTTTGCTAATGGGTTTATACACTGTTAAAAATCTACGGTGTCAAACGCTGCTGGTGTGGACTTTTTCCTGGTGTTACTTATCACAGTGTTAATATTAACACTTTTTACGGTGTTAAATTAACACCAGCCGTTTCGTTAAATTTTCCCTGTGTTACCGACGAAGCATTATAACACTTTTTGCTTTAAAGGCATGAATGCAGGTATCATGTGTGATTTTTTATTATCTCGTGAATAAATTAGTCGCTTTTCTCAGTTTTTATCGAAAAATTGAAGAAAAAAATCGGTTTTTTCATTACAGATTTCTCTACCGGGTAATTGATCTGTAATTTTTTTTTTTTCGAAAATCAAAGTTCTGACTAATTCATTAACGAGATTCACATTACTGGCATCTGTATTTCAATTTTCGCTTCGATCCGTTGATAATTCGCGAAAAACGGGACTTCTGAGTTTTTGAGGTGAAAGTCGGTATTTCAGACTCAGTTAACACCGCTCATTATCACCGCGATTGGTGTGGACCTATATAGACACCGACTTGGTGTTGTTTTTAACACCGGATTTTTAACAGTGTAGGGAACTTTCATTGAATTTCAGTAAATCGCGCGATTTCGCGGCGAAACCACGAGCCGTCGCTGCCGCCGCCGCTGCTGCTCCGATTGCAAATCCTCGAGGCGAGCGTTGCCCTCGAGGAAGCTACAAATCCATCGAGCCGTGGAACTGACGGGTTCTGAACTTATCTGCTGCCTGGGCGCCGCGCGCGCGACGTTCTCCAAGCAGCAGCAGCAGCAGCGAAGAGTGAACGCGCTAGCGATCGATCGATCCACACAGTCGACTCGAGTCTCGCTGCTGCTGCTGCCGCTGCCGCTGCGTCTCTCGCTTCCTTCTCCCTCCTCCCGCCTTCTGCCGCCGTAATTTTTCTTCGCTTCTGCTGCACCTTCTCTTCTTATTCTCATTTCCTGCCAGATGAGGGGGTCCCGCGTGTGAATAGGATGGTTGCGCCGTTAACGCCGACGCCGCCACGCTCTCGTCGCGTTTACCACCGCGCTCGGCGCTCGTCGCTCGTCGCTCGTCGCAATCGCAGCGGCAGTGTAGGCGCTGGCTAACCAGAAGACGATGTAGTAAAAAAGGAAAAAAAAAAAAAAAAGTTTGAGCCCTGCGTTACGCGAGTAAGGGAAACGTCCGCGAGGCAAAAGGAAGCCAGGAAAGCGATAAACCCGTTTCGCGAACTCGCCTCGCTGCTGTATACTCTCGTGTAATCATAAACTCGATTTAATGACGGATAATTGCGTGAAATAACTGTTTAGCCGGTGGTCAGGGATCTCGTCGATTGCTGACCATCATCCTCGAGACTCGTGTATTTTGGTCCGCGCGCCGCGCCACGCTGGCTGCCGTTTTGCTTGCTCGCGGGAAGCCGCATCTGCGTGATCAATCACGCGAACCCGGCAGAGGCTTCGGATCACAACTGGAGGATCTTTCGCGAAAGCCCACAGGGCGAATAGCCCGTTTGTGTTAACAAATTGGCGAAAACGATCGATGAATACACTGTTAAAAATCTGCGGTGTCAAACGCTGCTGGTGTGGACTTTTTCCTAGTGTTACTTATTACAGTGTTAATATTAACACTTTTTACAGTGTTAAATTAACACCAGCCGTTTCGTTAAATTTTCTCTGTGTTACCGACGAAGCATTATAAGACTTTTTGCTTTAAAGGCATGAATGCAGGTACCATGTATGATTTTTTATTATCTCGTGAATAAATTAGTCGCTTTTCTCAGTTTTTACCGAAAAATTGAAGAAAAAAGTCGATTTTTTCATTACAGATTTCTCTACCGGGTAATTGATCTGTAATTTTTTTTTTCGAAAATCAAAGTTCTGACTAATTCATTAACGAGATTCACATTACTGGCGTCTGTATTTTAATTTTCGCTTCGATCCGTTGATAATTCGCGAAAAACGGGACTTCTGACTTTTTGAGGTGAAAGTCGGTATTTCAGACTCAGTTAACACCGCTCATTATCACCGCGATTGGTGTGGACCTATATAGACACCGACTTGGTGTTGTTTTTAACACCGGATTTTTAACAGTGTATTTATGACGCGTGTTTTGCTTTTCAAACAAGAGTGACTGAAGCGTAAGGTGTGACAAATACGTAAATTTAACAAAGGTTTCTATTAGATTTCTGTTCATCGCAACAATTTTCAAGTACCTGTAATTGATTTAAGCAATCACGTGACAAGATTTGTAAATTTACAATACATTTTACTTAAACTTAAAAAAGAATTGGAAATTTACAGTACTCAGTACTTGAATCACAGTTCCAAATACGAAATTTGTAAATTTCATAAGCCTATGTACATTAAATTACAAGTCTTTTTACAGTGCATTTCGATACAACACTGTCAGAAAAGACTGGAAATTTATATCTATAAACTCGTCAATTGAATTTACTGTACGATTGTGAAATTATATTATGATACCTTTGCAATAAAATTAGAGTAAATTAAAAAAAATTTAAGTACTTTTATAGTAAAATTGAAGCAAATTATAAAAAAATGTACCAAAAATAAATGTTACCTCGCACTTGTATAGTAAATTTAGTATACCAGTTTATGAATAAAAACTTCCGGTACATCGCTGAAATGTATATTACATGTATATTAAATTTCAAGTCATTTTTTTCTCAGTGAACGCGTCATCATTGCTAATTCAATTAATTCAAGACTCACTGTATTTTTGCTCGCAGTGCGTACGAAAAAGTGACGTTACATTCGAAAAGCCTCACACAAAAGTAAATAGATTGCCCACTGTTGCGTCTATAGCGTCGCACCTCGTACGTCCTTCAGTGACAACACAACGACAATCCGGATAATCAATTCAAAGTGGAGACCCAGTTTCCCAGTGGTTCCATTTCCCGTTATCACATGCGGCGTGCAGTGCGACAGCACCGCCACGCTTCGCATAAGCCATAGGACCTAATTATCGCGATGAATTTCCGTGGCTGTTACCGAGTTTCCGAGTATTCAATATTTCGACCATATCCATGCATAATGCATAGATAACTTGATTCGGCGACCATTTTACACGAGCGTGTCATGTAACTTTGTCCACCCGATTACACACAGAGAGTCAAGATTCAATTCTTAGTTCGTACCTACACGGAGCGAGAAAAATATGGTGAAAAATCACTATACTCGCGTGGCAACTAAAAAAAATCAGCAGAATTATGGCGATTTTTTCGATACTTGTATCAATATGCGATAGAAAATTTATGGTATGGGAAAAATCGCAAAAATTCCGGAATTTTTTTCACGTGCCACAAAAGTATAGTGATTTTTCCCATATTATTCTCGCCGTGTATAGGGATGAGAAGGCGATGGGGAGGCTAATCGTTTTTCGGTAGTGGATAGGGAAGAGCAGAGTCCGGAGGGCCGGCCCGGGGTGCAAGAAACACCGATGGTGGTTCAGAGAAAGGCAATGGCAAACAGCACCGGCCGCTCGAACGCTTTATATCGATCGCTGCACAGCATGCATGATTGTTGTTTTTTTTTTTTTTTTTAATAATTTTTTTCAAATAATCAAATATCCAGTTGGAGAAAAATGGCGAAAGTGCATAAAGAATCGGGAAATCCCGTTTTGTATGTACTTACATGGTGGTGCGGTCAGTGTCAAGAACATCATCGCACGTCGAGGCCCTCTAGACCCGGAAATCCACGAAGCCACTGACGCGCGAGACACGTCGACGCGAGCTCACGCATCCTCCGACGTACGAGTGACGAGAAGAAAATAAGTGAGAGAGAGAGAAAGAGAAAGGTTTGTATGCGGAGCGAAAGGCGGAGAGTATAGAAAGAGAAACACACGAAAGCGGTGAAGCGGTCAGCGCGTACGAATAAGGGACCGCGACTCGTGACGACGCAGCGCCAGGCGCAGCTAACCCCTCTGTCGCATCGAACGACGTGTGTCACGGTGTGCGGCGGTGGTGCGAAAGCGCGTTCACCCACAGCGAGCTCTCGACCCTGCGCGCCCAGACTCCACCCTCCGAGCAGCGAGCGACCGCCACTGCCATCGTTTGGGGGCCAAAACACTCGCCCGGTAAATCTACGAAATAATCAATTGAGCAACGAACGAACGGGGGAAGCAACGCGGCCCCCCGTTGCTTCCTGCTGGGCTATGCCACGGAGTTCGGCTGCAGTTCGCTGCACTACCGAGCTATCGCCGGGAGGGGATCAACCCTTATCACGGACGCTTCGGCTTTGCCACCCTCGGTTAATTCGGGAGTTGCGGAAATTCACAGTTGCGCTCACTGGATAAGAATGGGCTGCTACTCTATCGACTTGAGGATTACAGAGCACAATTGTAAAGCCCCGTTTTTTTTAAGGGGCTGCTGGAGTCGATTTTGTTACCGACATTGGTCTTGTAAAAATAGACTTTTGCAGTTTACACTTTACGTCGTTATAACGCTACAGATATGCTTCGAGTTTGACAGAGATGTTATATGAACAACAACGGTTCGGCGTAGATGCGATTTCCAGTCGAAAACTAACAAGAAATAGGAAAAAATGTATATTTTTAAATCTCCGAAAACCAATATGGCCGTTTGAAATGTCAACAACGCATTTGCTGTACGATATAATCGTTTGAGGAACTCAAACGTGCCAAATCCGTATCTACGCCAATTCTTTGATGTTTTCTGAATATTTCAGAACTGGCGAAATTTCGATTATAGAAACTGAATCCACGTAAAGCGTAAACTGCGTGCACGTGTTTTTGGTTAAACTTTCAGCCGATAAAGAAGATCTCTATTGGCTCAAAATATACGGTTTTTCTATTTCTTGCTAGTTTTCGACCACAAATCGAATCTACGCCGAACCGTTGTTGTTCATATAACATCTCTGTCAAATTTGAAGTATATCTGTAGCGTTATAACGACGTAAAGCGTAAATTGCGGAATTCTAGTTTTACCGACCAATGTCGGTAAAAAAATCAACTCCAGCAGCCCCTTAACGAAGGCAGCTTTTCCTTTTCCTTTGAAAAAGCAGCCGATCCGATCTGCACGAAGTCTTCGCAGTCGGCGATGTCGACAGGTACACTGCCGAAGGCACAGTACGTTGTTTTTCGCTGGGCCATCGAATACGCAGAAGCGTCATTTATAATAAAGGATTTCGTGTCGTTTTCACCAGCACAGAAGGCAACGGCGAAACTTGCCTGTAGTTGGAAACACATCAACTTTACCGAGAACTTAATGCTCTCGCGTGTCGTTAAATAATAATGATACAACAAACTGCGCAAAAGCAGAATTATAGTCGAAGGTAAGTCGAAGAATAAATCGAAGAATATGCCGACAACACGACTTCCCGGTGTTGTCGGCAGTCACGAGTAAAATCTTTACCACACGTTCAAACTATCCCAACAATATACTGCCTAGCTTTCTCGCTATGAAGCTTAGAAATTTTGCCGATTATTCCTGGTTCAATAGGATTTTGCTCCACGCCTGCGGGCTCCTGCCCCTCGAGTCTCGTGATATTCTCAGCTTTTTCATCCTTCTCACGCCTTTCTTATCTTCCGGCTTTCTGTCATTGCCAGCGATGCACACGTTGGTTTTTCACTGGAACCGACTCACGGCGATGGCGAGAATGGATCTGGTCGTCGAGCACGTCGAGATAATCGTAGGCGTTATAAAAGGCAAAATTTAATATCATTTTTTAAGTGTTCATTTTTTTTAAGAGGAAATTCGGAAGAAAACGTACGAGATTTCTTTGACCGTTGTTTCCGATTATTCGCAGTCATTTGTCTGATACGAAAACGCTCGAAGCTGGTCAGGCTGACGAGAAGCTGCTCGAGGCTTTGGAGTTGCGTCGACTACGACAGAGACTGCGAGGCTGTGGAACCCTACGCAATGAGAGGGGTCTACATGACGTATGGTTTCGCGATAAATGTATTCGCCTGCTGTACGAGTTTCTTCTTGACTCCGTTATTCTCGAGGTTCGTCGTCGACGAGAACGGTACCGTCTTGGTGAGCAAGTCGCTTCCGTATACCGCCGGCATCTTCCACGAGAACATACCGCTGTTCCACGTCTGGCATCTCCTTCAAGTCCCCATCGGCTTCACCAGTGTCACGGCGATAATTGCCATCGACACAGCGACAGCTTTTTACATTCTTCACGCTTGTGCACACATGAGACTGTGCCAGACTTTTTTTCGAAGGGTCAGCAGCGATTTTCCTATTGGAAGACCTGTCGCTATGATCGACGACCAATGGCAATCCAATAGCAACAAGATTTTCAAAGATATCGTCAGATGCGTTGCCCATCATCAGCATGTGTTGCAGTGAGTAGTGTAAAGTCACCAGTGAATCAACGGTTAAGCAGAAAGATTTGTTTATCATGAGTTTTTATGAAATGTAATATTTAAAAATTGTTTGCGAAAATTTTAACCGTTGACCGGAATGTCAAAATATGTGAAACAGCTAAAAAAAATCTCGTATTTTTATCGCAAAATATATAAAAATAAATACTAAAAGCCAAAAATCGAAAAACACCAGTAAATGAACGAGCCAATCTAACCTGCAGTTTTGATCGAAAATAAGCTTCAGCGACAAAATAATAGCAGTGGATAGCTAAAAAATTAACAAATTAGGAATATAATGTTCAGCCAAGTCGTCATAATTGGTCATGAACTCTGAAAAACGCTGTTGTTCATTCACTGGTGACTGTTCATTTACTGGTGTCTTCACCCTATGTTCTTTACATTTTTTTTCGCCCCCACCGTATACATTTTTTCCCCGTAGATACTCTCGGGATGTCGAACACATCTTCGGTTCCGTTGTTCTCGTGCAGAGTCTGCTGAGTATTTCAGCAATTTGTGGATTCTGCTACAATCTGCTGGTAGTAAGTATTAAAATGATTAATAATGGTTATTTTTTGTTTGTTTATCACTTCTATTTAACAAACCTGATTGTATGAATTTGACACCGGTTTTTTTTTGTTAAAATTTGTTTCTAAAGGAAGAGGACATGTCAGGACGTCCAAGGTTTATAATTCATCTGGTTGGCGTGATAGTTCAGCTGCTAATATATTGCTGGCCAGCAAATACGCTTCAGGAAGAGGTTTGTTAGGCGCGTAGCATTGTTGCAGTGCAGTATGATACACTGCTCATGCTTTGCAGAGTATGAAAGTGGCAGATGCTGCCTACGATCTTCCCTGGTACGATTGGAATTCGAAACAGGGTCGACTTGTTTGTATGATTATCACGAGGTCCCAAAAAGCCGCGACGATATCGGCTGGAAAATTTACAATGGTTTCGCTGGAAACTTATGCCTCTGTTGGTCCAAATATCTACTTCATTTTTATTTATTATTTTTATTTAAAAAATCGAAGTTTTGTCTTTCAAACGACGTTGAGTGCGCTTTCTTCTTTTTCAGATTTTAAAAACGGCTTTCTCTATGGTCACCCTTCTACTTCGAGTGCTCGATTAAATGTGCATAGTTCCATTCTCGAATTTCTTACATTTGAAATATAAATATGTACAAAAAAAAAGAAATGGTGCGTTGAAAGAATCTTTTTTACTTTTTTACCATCACTTTAATTCTGTCGATTCGATAGATTGTGAGTAATGTAAGTGTAAGCGTATCCACACCGTCGCCTCCGAACCCTGCGACGGATTCTTTACTCTTTGTTGCGTGACGTTTGCCTTGCGATCAACGACCGCAACTGTATTCATCAATGTTGAATTGTCTCGTGACGCTTCGACGAAGTAAGGCCAGCCGAAACTTTCGTCAACTCCGAAACTCAACGTTTCTGGCTGGAAGACCTTAACATGTAATCGCGTGACATGTGAAATAATAATCGCGCATCCAACTGCGCATAATCGAAAGATGGTCGAGTGGAAGGAGAAAATCTGTCTCTTCGCTCGATCGTTCGTGCTGCAGTGCACGATGAAAATCTGAGGCGCGAGCATCTTACCTCTGTGAAACTTCGCACCTGCGAAACAATGAAGCGAAGACATTTTTCTTATTATTTCTGGTTCAACAAATGCCTGCTTCATGCCTGCGGAGCTCTGCCGCTAAAAACGCAAAATTCCATGACCAATTTCCTGCTTTTGTTCGTGCCCTTCGTGACTTCGGGATTTTTGTCGTTCCCGGCTTTTTACTCGCTGGTCTTTCGATGGAATCTTCTCGCTGTCACCGATAAAATGGATCTTGTCAGCGAGAACATCGAGGTTTTCGTCGGCGCTTTAAAAGGTAGAAGACCCCTTCTAAGAATTTTCAATGAAAATAAACAAAACCGGCAGTGTATTTTTAGACAATTAAAACCAAAAAATAAAAAATACTTTTATCATTTTAACTTAATGCACCTTTTTTTCTTATTTATTTATTTGTTTATTTGTTTATTTTTTGTTCAGAGTTTTACTTATCTTCTCCGATGGAAAAGTTAAGAATGTATTCACGACAAATTTACAGTTTGCGTTTTGATACCGAAGCGCGAGAAGCTCGTCAGGCTGACGAAGAGCTGCGAAAATCTTTGGGCAAGAGTCGTTTGCGATGACGATTCGAAAACAGTGGAGTCATATGCAATGAGAGGAGTCTATCTGACATACGGTTTCACTTTCAACGTTTTCATTGCATTGATAAGCCTATTGGTCACTCCACTGTTCTCGAGTTTTGTCGTCGACTCGAACGGCACCGTCCTCGAGAGCAAGGAGCTTCCTTACGCCGCTGGCATCTTTCACGAGAACGTACGACGATTTCACGTGTGGCATGTGCTCCAAATACCAGCTGGATTCGTCAGCATTATTCCGATTATCGCGGTCGACACCGCAACAGCTTTCTTCGTTCTGCACGCGTGTGCTCACATGACGCTGTGTCAAAAAATGTATCGCCGAATAGCCGAGGATTTTTTCACCGAAAAACCACTGGCGACGGTTGCTGGTGATTGGAAACAGAAGAGGATCAAGATTTTCAAAGATACCGTCAAGTGCGTGACGCATCACCAGGATGTATTGCGGTATGTTTCACGCACTATACACTGTTAAAAATCTACGGTGTCAAACGCTGTTGGTGTGGACTTTTTCCAGGTGTTACTTATTACAGTGTTAATATTAACACTTTTTACGGTGTTAAATTAACACCAGCCGTTTCGTTAAATTTTCCCTGTGTTACCGACGAAGCACTATAACACTTTTTGCTTTAAAGGCATGAATGCAGGTATCATGTGTGATTTTTTATTATCTCGTGAATAAATTAGTCGCTTTTCTCAGTTTTTATCGAAAAATTGATGAAAAAAATTGACTTTTTCATTGCAGATTCCTCTACCGGGTAATTGATCTGTAATTTTTATTTTCGAAAATCAAAATTTTGACTAATTTATTAACGAGATTCACATTACTAGCGACTGTATTTCAATTTTTGCTTCGATCCGTTGATAATTCGCGAAAAACGGCACTTCTGACTTTTTGAGGTGAAAGTCGGTGTTTCAGACTGCGTTAACACCGCTAATTAACACCGTGATTGGTGTGGACCTATATAGACACCGTCTTGGTGTTGTTTTTAACACCGGATTTTTAACAGTGTATTAAATGCATGCAATTAAATATTTCACTTCAAGTCGCGATTTGAACTGAATCTTACATGTAGTAAACGCTATTTAATTATTTCCGAATGTGGATAGTTATTCGGAAGACATCGAAGCCATATTTGGTCCTGTTATCCTCGTTCAAACACTCCTGAGCATATCGGCAATTTGTGGATACAGTTACGGTCTTTTGGTCGTACGTAATCACCGTATCAATAAAAAAAATTGAAAAACTATGGATTTGTCTTACGATTCAAATTGACGCTGTAGGGAGAAGATCTGGAGGGACGTGCTCGATATCTGATTCATTTGATCGGTGGTACACTTCAACTTCTGATATTTTGTTGGCCACCGGATAATCTTCAGGACGAGGTGCTCAAGAATACTCTTAATTATATTCATATGACTAGTTATATTCATTAAGGATGTTGGAGCGGCGCGTCAATATTAATCCCCAACCCGTAAAGGGGGGTCAAACCTGTCCGGGCAAAAACAACCTGTCGAAATTTCTCGGACACCGGCGACTTGCGCGCTATCCCAGTGATACTAAAAAATGTTGGGGTAGAAAGGGTAGAAGAATTACACGAGGAACAGTGTCGAAAGCAAATCGGAGAAGGACAGACTTGACCCCTCTTCATGAATAACGTAAGTAAAAGTGAACTTTTTTTATTTTTTTATTTTTTTATTTTCTTATTTTTTTATTTTTTTCGAGCATGTTTAGGCTGCTCGACCGGCTAAACCGGGCTGTTTATAAGCTGTAAGAAATACGCACAATCTTTTTGATAATTTTTTTTTTTCAATTTCATAAAAAAAAACAAAAAAATCAAATTTTAATTTTTCTTTTATTTTTTAATTTTTATTCAAACAGAGCATTATGACAACAAGAATATGAATAAAAAACATTTTTTTTTAAATATATCTTCGACGTTGTGCGTTTTTTTCCTTTAAAAACCTCGTTTTAACCTCCCAAAAATATACCCATGTTCCCATAATTGAATAGGGTTTAATCCGACATTAATGGCACATTTTTTTTCCTTAAAGAGCAACATTTTTCCTTTAAAGAACCGTTAGTTAAACCTTTTTCACGTAATTAGTATTCAAACTGCGATTTTTTTTAAGAAAACGCGTTTTTTCAGCGCATTGCTTGATATTTGTTTAAAAAATATATATAAAAATAACAATATCCGAAAAACTCCTGTTCGTCCTTTAAAAATACATTATAAGGATAAATCATGAATTTTTACTGATTTTTTTTTATCAATAATTGTGGGTGTGGCAGCGCACAGACGAAAATGACCCCCCTTCACGAATTAAGTGTGCCGAAAAATCCTTCACGGGTTGAGGGCTAACATTCCAAATAAAAAACTGACTACGCTGATTTTCCAGAGTATGAAGGTGGCTCATGCGGCGTACGATCTTCCTTGGTACGACTGGACATCCAAAGAAGGATCACTTATTGGCATGATTATCGCAAGGTCACAGAAACCAGCCGCAATAACCGCCGGAAGATTCGCGATCATTTCACTCGAGACCTTTTCTTCGGTTCGTTGAACAACTGCAGCTTCTTCATCCTACAATTGGATGGCATTCTTAGGCTTTGAAATTTTTCGAACCGTTTTAATATTTTTCAGATTCTTTCGACAGCTTTTTCGATATTTACGCTCCTTCTGAGAGTCCTGGATTGATTGATTACTGGTGCAATGAATGGTACTCCGCGATTGAAGATACAGTTTTCTTCCATTATGAGAAAAGTTACTACGTGCATGTGCTATCTATTAAAAATGTATCGCTGATAAGATAATATATCCTGCGTTATAAAGGTGGCCATCGACATTCTCGAAGATAAGAGAGGATTTTGATAACGAAACCTTCGTACATTGAGTTGCTGTGATATTTTCCGTCGTCTGACCAGCATTGACTGTTTCTCCTTGCAAATGCTGGTTATTCCTTTAGCTTGTCCATATCATTTTTCTCTCTGTGACAGGACGAATATACCTGCTTATCACACAACCGAGACTCGTGATGCAGTCGAAAAGGCAGTCCAAGTCCAAGTGACAGTTAGAAACGACGAGAAAAAGTCTTTCTGTGTAATCAGTGGCTCACGTCAGCATCGATCATTTCTACACTCGCAGGCTTATACCGAAATGCATGTGCTATATCTATTCAAAATGTATCGCTGACAAGATAATATATCCTGCGTTATAAAGGTGGCCATCGACATTCTCGAAGATAAGAGAGGATTTTGATAACGAAACCTTCGTACATTGAGTTGCTGTGATATTTTTCGTCGTCTGACCAGCATTGACTGTTTCTCCTTGCAAATGCTGGTTATTCCTTTAGCTTGTCCATGTCATTTTTCTCTCTGTGACAGGACGAATATACCTGCTTATCACACAACCGAGACTCGTGATGCAGTCGAAAAGGCAGTCCAAGTGACAGTTAGAAACGACGAGAAAAAGTCTTTCTGTGTAATCAGTGGCTCACGTCAGCATCGATCATTTCTACACTCGCAGGCTTATACCGAAATGCACCCTCGCCACCTTACGTGACCCCTGCGACGCCCTCCCAAGCGGTGCTCCCTCTATCTGTAGACTTTTCTCTTAGCTACCAAAAGTGTCTTTCGTCTCGGGGCGAACGGAACGAAGCTTTCGAGTAGCTGGAGTAAGAAAAACCACGTATTCTTGTAGATCGTGAAAGAAGTTGCTTACTACACTCGTTAAGAAGCAGCTCCATTGGTACACTCTGGGCTGCAGCACCTCCCCCCCCCCCCCCCCATTGCCCTCGCTACCTTCCGATCACGTTCTTTTCTATCTTCCTATCAACTTTTCACACGGTTTTATATAACATTTGTCACGTGTAACATTTCTTCGCGTCCGTCATTGTTCTGTGTAATAGAATATGGCTGAAATTCAACGACCGGATAAATTTCATCATCCGGAGTTCTTTATTTGCTGTAGCTGTTAATTGGGCATTTTCTCGTGATTAAATTAACTGTAAAGATAAGGTTCAGGTTTGCGCCAAGGTCTTGGCGGATTATTCCAAGAGGAAATTATACGTTTGTAGCAATCGCAGTAACTTTTATTTTTTCCTAAAACAACTGTCAAAGTGACTAAATGAAGGTTTACGTGTGCGTTGGAAGCTCCTGATAAAAATTGAGGCAGCCGAGGTTCATACATGAAGTGACAACGAGAATAAACAGCCCTTCGTTGGCGGTGGCACCCTCTAAACTTTGTGTGCGCGCCTAGGGGATCGCGTAAATGGTAGTATCGTGGAAACCCATTGCCTTTCATGAGGTTGCCAACAGTGAGCCGAGCGTTCTCGAGACCGATGGTCGATCCTCGATTCAATCCAATTCTTCTACGACGGCAGGAGGGTGAGCACCATTTCGTAATTATAAATAAACATGAGATAGCCTGTATACAGATCGAAAAAATATGGAAAGGTCTTGGCCTGCAAGCACCTTCGACATCTGACAACAGATAGCACCCCATTACCTATCTACGCTAATATACGCGGAGGGAAGGATCTTGTAAAAACTGCGATATACCCGGTAAAAATTGCCGGAAAATTCTAGTATCGGGTGACTACCACGCCACTCTAGCAAATTTTATCGTAAACCTTGATCAATTTTACTAGGCCTACTGGTAATTTATGCTGTGATATTTTTAGCTAGATGGTAAAACAGTTTTTGCTGGAAGATTGCACTGTTAAAAATCTACAGTGTCAAACGCTGCTGGTGTGGACTTTTTCCTGGTGTTACTTATCACAGTGTTAATATTAACACGGTTTACCGAGCGGTTTACGGTGTTAAATTAACACCAGCCGTTTCGTTAAATTTTCCCTGTGTTACCGACGAAGCATTATAACACTTTTCGCTTTAAAGGCATGAATGCAGGTATCATGTGTGATTTTTTATTATCTCGTGAATAAATTAGTCGCTTTTCTCAGTTTTTATCGAAAAATTGAAGAAAAAAATCGATTTTTTCATTACTGATTTCTCTACCGGGTAATTGATCTGTAATTTTTTTTTTCGAAAATCAAAGTTCTGATTAATTCATTAACGAGATTCACATTACTGGCGACTGTATTTCAATTTTTGCTTCGATCCGTTGATAATTCGCGAAAAACGGCACTTCTGACTTTTTGAGGTGAAAGTCGGTATTTCAGACTGCGGTAACACCGCTAATTAACACCGTGATTGGTGTGGACCTATATAGACACCGTCTTGGTGTTGTTTTTAACACCGGATTTTTAACAGTGTGGTAATTGTTACCAGAAATCGCAGTAACTATCGGTGGCGCTGTCGTGCATCGACTCGAACATTTTATGTGTGACGTTTGAATGTTTGGCCCGTGCCGTTCTTTCGATATATTTTTTTATTTTCTGTGTTCCATCGTATACTCTTTCGGGTTTTTACGTAACCCGTCCCTGTGCCCCCTATCACTCCCTACCCACACTTCGCTAAGCTACCTAACTTCCAATGCGTCCGCAGCCGACTTAGCTACACTGTATCGCATTTGCCGAGGGCACGGGGAAAATGCGGAAAACCCGTGCCGATACAGACGGCATTATATCTATATTTCTGACTCTCTGATGTATACACGAAAGAAACACAATGTTACTTAAGTGCAGCATCAAAGTCTCTGAAAAAATGCCTCCCGCTCACTGTTTGATGCGCCAGTCGATGCACGGCTAAGCGGACACCCATCCAAGTTACGGTCGCAAAGAATGCTGCTTAACTCATGGGACCGCCGAAGCCACACTCCGACCGCACACCCATCAGTGTCGGTGTTCTTTCGATATAATTACTTCGTGTGATGAATATATCTATGAGTGTCGGTATTAATATGTACATTCTATTATTGGAAAGAAATATGATTAATTATTATGAATGGGAATAAGAACTATAATAAGAATTGTCGAAGTTGACAAGTCCTAGCAAAATGACCATAATGGTCGAGTAAAAATTGCTATGGCTCCTGTGAATTTTTCGCATACTGCCGCCTTAGAATTTAAATCGCCTTAGAATTTTTACCATATGACTTAGTAATTTTTGCTAGATCCTTCTTTCCGTGTAAAAACAAAATAATTCATATTTGTAATTATATAAGTGCATTCTACTTTGCAAAAATAAAAAACAATGAGAATAAAAATGTTGTTTCCAATGAGGTGGTCTGTTGCCGAAACCACCATTCACCATTGTTAAACATGTTTGTCACTGAAAGAGGGGGTGCATCTGTGCATCGCACGAACCAAGCCTAAAAAGGCTCTCACTACTGCGTGAGCTCACGTTAAGTGGTATAACCGCGAGCGATTCGGACTTGACCGCGGCCACGAGGTAAGGGGTCACTTTAGAATTAATTATAGGCGATATAGAGGTAGCTGGAGAGGCATGTCTGGCACGGACAGGCATGGAAGGGATCCCAGCTACGAAGCGCGAAACGAGGCGGAGGAAGAGAAGAGCGCAAATGCGAAAGGGGACGGCGAAGAAGCAGCGAGCGAGACGCTGGCTATAGACGCGAACACTGCTCTCGTCTTCGTCTCGCGTACAATAAAGAAATTCCACTATATTCCCCGTTTGATTCACCCCGGCAATGATGTTAGTGCGGTTTAGCGTACTTTACGGCGGGTGCCTCGCGATGGTAGTCTCGCGGTGAGATGCCTCGCAGTGATCCTCGAGTTAATGAGATCCATTGCCAGCCGCTCATCCGACCATCGAAAATCATTCCAGGTACGAACCCACGCGTTGTACGCCGTTGTTATGCAAGCTACGCAACACAGAAAAAGGTGATAGCGATACCTGCGAAGCCAGAGGAGCTTATAAAATGTTCCTCGTTCGATTCCAGGCAATTGAGGTGACGAGGGGAGCAATATTGGACACTATACAGGAAGTGCCGAGTTCAGTTTTCATACACTGAAAGCATGAAAACAGATAAGTGAAGTTCGGTGCACTTGAACTACATATATAAACTACAGGGTTGACTCCACCTCCTAATCTGCCCACTCAGCCGCGATGGGATTTCGATTCAAATGTTTTTTCGTTGATGCAATAATTGGTGATGTAGAGGGAAATTCAATGTATGTTGCGTTGTTAAAATGGCGGATAGAAATGCAAAATTGATGTCATTCGAATGAAAATCGACACTCGGGACGAGACGAGATTTGACTGAATCTCGGTCTCGTCTCGTGAAAATGTCGAGACTTGGTCTCGGTCATGACTGGGGTTGAGCGGGACCCCCTGCGACCTGTAAAATACGTACATTGTGGAAATAAGTCATGAGTTCCAGAGTTAGTGCACGACCCGCAATAGCCCATCGGATAAATATAATTTCGCAATGCCAAAATGAATCCCGATATTACTCGCTGGCGCATTAACCCTTTAAAGCATAGTGACTTACAGATATATATGTCCCCTACTTCTACTCTGTTTTTTTTTTCAATAAAAGTTTTTTGGCGCATAACGACGAATTTAAATGTATATTTAGGATGTTGAAAGATTAATTTGTTACTACAATATAACTATCAAGGGTTTATGTTTCGTTTAGTGAATGCTAATAATAACTGTAGTGCAAAAAGCACATTTTTAGATAATAAATGCAATCGTAGTTAATCCGGCAGGTATAGAACAAAGAAAAATTGAATTCAGTTGTTTTTTTGAGCCGCTGATTACGAATCTGAGCTCAAAATCAAGAAATTCGAAATGGCGGACCAAAATGCTGAAAGTAGCTTGATAAAGATAAAACTTGATATTCGGGGGTTTTTCGTGTCGCTGATTACGAATCTGAGCACAAAATCCAGAAATCTAAAATGGCGGATTCAATATGGTGGACCAAAATACACAAAGTAGCTTGATGAAGATGAAACTGTTTTGTATTCGGGTTTTTTTTGAGTCACTGATTACGAATCTGAGCTCAAAATCCAGAAATAAAAAATGTCGGATCCATGCATATCTGCCATGTTGAATCCGCCATTTTTTATTTATGGATTTGAACTTATATTCGTAATCAGTGACCCACAAAATCCCTGCATACCGAGTTTCATTTTAATCAAGCTATTTAAGGGGGGGGGGGGGGGGGGGTAGGGTATTAGACATTTTTTTTGGCATTTTTATTTTACATTTTTACTGAATGCATAATACCTCAAGAATATTGCGTCAAATTTTTAAGTCAATCGGAGCAAAATTGACGACGTTATGAATATTTTTATACTCGCGGACTGCTGTACCGCCCGGCCCGAGCGCGACTTTAAAGCGTTTTTCCCACAACTCACGTTTTCAATGTCGGTGCCCATCGTACCATCAAAACTACTGCACCGATCCTTTTGAATTTTTGCATACTTCTTCTGTACATATTTGACGAGGTAACGCGGAAGAGTTTTTTTCGAATTTATTAATATTTTTTATTTTGCAATAGCAAAATAGCCGATTTTTCCCCGAAAAAATCGCGTTTTTCCCTTTACAGTGTTCTCAAAAATTGAAAAATCAAAATTTCGACTTTAGTCCGCCGTTTTGAACTTATGGATTTTGATCTCAGATTCTTAATCAGCGACTCAAAAAACCCCTACATACCGAGTTTCATCTTAATCAAGCTTAAAGTAAAATGCTTAAAGTCATTTTAGTCCGCCAATTGGATCCGTTTTTTTTAATTTCTGGATTTTAAGCTAGGATTCGTAGACCTTTTTCAGGGCCACCAAACTTTATTGATTGGACAAACTCAATTCGCAAAAAAGAAAATACTATTCGAGGACTTTCAAACGTTTCGGAGTACGACCTGTACACATACAGTCGATCCATGTGGCGAAGACGAACAAGATAGAATGAAAACAAAAATCAGCCCTTTTCAGGGCTACCAAATTATATTACTTGGAAAAACTGAGTTTGAACAATACAATAAATATTCGAGACTTTTCAAGAATCTCGACATTCGAGACCCAGGTCTCGAGCATCGAGGCCGAGACTTGCCTGGGTCTCGTCTCGTTAAGTCTCGAAGTCTCGAGGGCTCGACGGCATCACTAACTGCTGCACGAAACCAAAGGAATCGTTAAGGTAACGATGGGGTAGTTGTCTAAACTACATAAGATTTTTTAATCGAACAAACCCAACAACCTACTGGGGAGATTGGCCCAACCTCCTGATTGGGTTCGCTGTATATAACCTCACGGAGAGGCTGAGTCAACTACGATTTCATTGAGCTCGTCAATTTTTTTTTTTTTTTTTTTTTTTTTTCGATGTAATAATGTATAAAATACTGTAATATTTGCTTGGATTTGAAGAACAGAATGAGCGGTGTACATATAGACAGAATATACAAAAGACGAGCCCGAGTTCATGTGACATCTCGGAGACGCGACTCTATCTCGTCTGATTGCATTCATCGATCTTGCAAACTTGTTTCCTGACTTGATTATCTTACCCTTGCTAGACTACATCATCCGGGTTGCCGCCGTGCCCGAACGCTCTGTTTATAGGAATAATCAGGGCTTCTCTCACGCTTGCCCTCTCTCTCTATCTCTCACTCTCTTCACTTTCGAAGCGGTGAAAATGCAAGTTCACTGATTGCCTCATTCGTCTTCAGATATCGAGTTGGCGAAATAAACTAAGGGACGGAGAAGAGAGGGTTAGAATAAACCTCGACATCTGATAAATCAAAATCACTTGATCATGCGACGAATCAACAATGAAGCCTGTCATTCATAAGGTCTATAATATAATACAGACCTTATGAATATACAAATATCTATGTAAATAATACAATGATACGATGATAACGATGGACGTACGAATTTGATTGATAAGAACGATGTGATCTCGACGATTTGTTGCACTGGGATGAAATACGTAGAGTGACTCGAATGAGTATTCATCCCGCGTCGTTGCGGCCGAGTGAATAGGAATCACCGCCGCATGGCCTCGCGAGTTGCCTCGACGTAGGGTCAAAAGTTGCCATGCGCCTTTGTGAGAAAAACAATAGGCCTTATTGTTCGTGCCCACGCGCGTTCGATACTCGAGTGCTTTTCGCGCGAGTGCGTAACGATCCGTCACGAAGGCGAAACGTGCAATTAACCTCGGTGACTCTTTGAAAAATTTCGCTGTAAAATGCGTGCGCAACATTTCTGATTTTTACCAAGGTGCCCTTAGCAATCACGACGACTTTCAAAGTAACTATCAAAATAACACTCAACAGAAGTTGTTTTTGGCACAGAAGTAACTTTCGGTAATTGTATAAATTACCTTCGAAGTGATGAAACAAAAAAAATGTGATAGTTACTTTTTCGTTGCTAGAGCCAATATCTTACTGTCAAAACAACCTTACCGTCAAAAGGGTCATCGTGACGGTAAGTTATTGGTTCTGCTAACGAAAAAGCAACTGTAAGATTTTTTGGTTTGGTTATTTCGAAGGTCATTTTGATCATTTCGGAAGTTTCTTCTGTGCAAAAAAGAACTTCGATTGAGCGTTATTTTTATGGTCACGTTGGCGGTTTTTTTAGGAAGAAACGAAAGTTATCGTAATATTACTAGGGTGAGGGGTTATCGAGTACCGGCCGCCATTACAGAAGCTCAAGTCAACGCTCAGAATTGGAAAAATGTCTATATTACAAAATAAGAAACGTTGAAAATTCTTCAAAATTTCTTATGATTTAATTTTTATCGATTCACGTGTGCGAAGAGAATTTTTAGCAACAAGTTGTTTGTATTGTGGTTTTCCTCAGAGCGCGGAGAGTATCCCTATAATCAACAAGTGACTCCGTTTCCTCCTACTCGAGAATTTATATACTTCTCGGCTGGAGCTCCACAGGTGGCAACATGGGTAATCTTCTCGAGCTTCGTAAGTTCGTTATTGATCATTCAATCGTTATCGATGACGAATCTGAGAATTGCTCCTCTTAATCTTAATTGAGATTGATATTGTCTTGAAAGAGATGAGTGTGCGAAATGTCAAGACCGAAAGCAAATATCGATTAGGCAAATATATTATAAGGTCGTGGTTCTGCTGAAATCCACCCTGAGCCTCTTTCTCGCCGTATTAACCGCAAGCCCCATTTCCACAAGGGGTGCTGCTCTCACATCGGAACATTCGTGTCAGTCTAGTCACGTAATAATAATCAGATTGTTTTATAGCGCTCTCGACCACGCCAATGTGACTCGAATAACTTGCCAGGATCATCTGTGAGTAATATAATAAAGTTGGCGACCCTACATTATACAGGACAATTCGTCGCCCTTCTCCGATGACTCACTGTTTACCCTCCAAAATGGCATATCTGCCATTGTGCTTCCAAAGTCCAGCCCCTTCCACGTCATAATTTTTTTCTTTTATTTTGTACCGGACGTTCACACTGAAAAAAATCCAGGGGATAACGATACCGAATATAGTGAATTTTATCATACAAAATAGTCATTGGTCCCGTGATTTGTTGCCTGTTACGTTAATTATCGTCGCGCGTACCATAAAAGCATTGTTGTCCTCTCAGCCAAATATGTCGTGCGGCAAAGTCTGCCACACATTTTTCTGAGTGCAGTTATAAATATATGATTTTTTGTTGAATTCTTGCAAAGAAAGCACTTGACACTGCGTTGGCCTGAAATTGAAGATGCAGGACGGAGAACGGAGGTCGCAGGATCGTGGACCATCGAGCAACGTGTCTCTGGAGGGCCAAAGCTCGACGAGCCTTTTTCCGGGGCGTGGATACGGAAGGCACGCTTTAATAAAGACCACGCGCACCGCCCACCGACTCATATCGAGAATTCTTGGCAGTCTGCGAATTCCTCGTCATCTTGCGGAACGTTCCTGAGGCGCGATCGGAAGCGTCGCTGGCATAGAGTGGAGTCACCACGCCATAAACGCCCTATGTCTCACGTACTTCTTGGCGTAGGACGTACAAATGATCGTCGTGCCGATAACTCATAAATATTTTATCTTCAAATTGTATTTCTCGCCCTTCTGGAAACTACTGATTAAAACTTTATTATGAATAAAGTTAACCCTTAGCAGCCACACCTCAGCCAGGCCACATATAGCGGCCGCATCTGCTAACTAGGGGAGAACGGGGAATCACAGTCACTAAGAAATATAAGTCTTTTTCCGGAAGCAAATCATGTTTCGTATCAAAAGTATGCTGCGAACGTGATCTTCAGAAACTCAACTTTAAAAATAACATCGTAGAAATTAATAAAATCAAAAAATTATTTATATTTTCAGTGAATATGGAAAGTACCACATTCATCGGCATTGCCCAGTGAAGCGGGCAATGGCAATCATCGGTCGGGTAATACCAGTCTTTGAATTGTAACCAATTATTAGCGAGTAATCTCTGAATTCATGGCAGCAAATAGTTTTCTAAAGCCAGTTAATGATTTCACATACCTGGAACAATGCTGATTAATCTTGAAGATGTAAGTATAGGACCAACGAAAAATCATGTCATATTCTAACCTATAATACTGATTGAAACTCAAGAAGTCAATCTTCTTCGGAATATGATTATTTTTGCATACTATATCGATACAAAACTTTTTTTTTATTGGTGTCCTAAATTGTCAGCGATCACCGGGTTGCCCTCGGTGGTTAATAGCTTAAAATACTTGACTGCGATCCCCCATTACTCATGATCACGATTTCCCCAGTATTGACAAACATCGGTTTGATGAATAATAACAAAATCTTGATCCATTTTGCTCTTAAAATAGACGACAAAGTAAACTACATAACGTAATGAAGGCACATAAATTGAACGGTGATATAAGTAACCAATTTCCTATCAAAGTGCTGTCATTTTTTATAAGCAATCAGGCACAAACTGATAATTCAAGATTAAAGTTCGTTTTCACCATGTATGAACAAATTATTACAAATATTCATCTGTATGAACAAACAGTAGAAAAGAAAAATAAAAATAAATATGGAGTGTTGCTAAATTACGGTGACCGGTATTGCCCGGTGACTGTGATTCCCCCGTGCTCCCCTACTCGTTACTCCACGCTGAAAAACCTAGTTGTACAAGACACATGGGTGTTTTGAGACTTCTAACCGATTGTTTCATATTGAGTTATCCCGTCTGGAAGGGGATGTCTTCTGTAACCGCGTGAGGTTGAATACAAAGACCCAAGGAAGATAGAGCGCGCGCGCGTCGACGGAGAAGAAAATGCGAAAAACGTATCGTCTATTGTACAGTGGTGTGTGCGTAAGACCGCACAGAGAGAAGAGAAAGAGGGTCTAATAATCGCGCGAAATAGAAGGGGAATCGGAGGGGAATCGGAGGGGGATCGGAGGGGCTGTATAGCGTGGGTGAAGGGGTGGTCTCGCCGTTTGAAGCGCCGGGAGTGGGAGTCGCGCGGCTGACGAGAAGGGCTGGCAGATGCTGTGTTCTGTAGCACCGGCGCTGGCTGCCAAGGGGTGGGAGTCACTTGAATCGTGGCATGCGCTCTGGCGCTAAACAACGGATCGGGAAATCGTGGAAGAGGATGCCCGAAGACGTTCGGGAGACGCAGACGGCGGCGGGCAGCGACGGCGGCCGTGAGCCGGCTACAAGGGTGTAGAATGCACCCTCACCCTCATACGGCCACGGGGTTTCCACGGGCGAGCACTCGCCGTCACGATAAGGAGGACTAGCAGGACAACAACGCGAGGACCGGAGCCCAACATCGTCCGAGTCCAGCGGCAGAGTCCATCGCGAACCGGTAAGTCGAGAGTTCAATTAAAAACACGACTAGTTTCGTGCGGCCAATCGTATCGAACAAAACGTCGACTACTCGCACTTTTCAATACACTTTTATATCTCTATGAATTCAATCAAGTTTTAAAACGGTGAATTCACTTTGGTTCACATAAAAAAGGATGCTCAACGGTTTAGTGGTGAATGTATTCGTGAATAATGTACAAGAAACAAAGTTACAGAATTTTTCTAATACTTATTTGTCAAAAGTTAATGTCAAGTAAACGAAATTTTCGTTGAAATTTCGAAACTTTTTATTCATTTACATTACCTATAATTTTATTACAATTGCACATATTAATCTTGAAAAGCACAAAAAAGTACATAACGGCAGAATTTTTCTGCAGTTTTTTTCATGTTAGTAAGTTTGTTAAGGTTGCACCGTTGGAAGAAATTAGCATTGCTAGCTCGATTCTCTTTGTGCGAACCCTTTCCAGTCCAAGTTTAGGAATTCCTATTTAAAGTTGTCGCGCGCAGAAGTTATACTTGATTTTATGACAGTAATTCGAGGCTGTTCGAACGAGATATACATATATATTGAAGTGGACTATAGAGTGATATATGTACAGGCAATAGAGCTGGAAAGTATTTGTCCTTTCCTCTTCGATCACGCAGCTTTACGTTCGAACGAGCGCAACCGGCGTGGTAGATTATGCCCGCGACATTGGCTTCTAGGGAGCAGGCGACTGGTACGAGCGATAAAGCGCGCGCGCGAGACGACGAGAAAGCTTCTTCGCACGGTCATATAGGAAGCTCCTAACACGTCGATGAGGCGATCCGACGTTCCAGGTAGTGAAGCATTTTCACAAGTCGATATTCTCCCCCCACCACTCGAGCGCACCTGTCGCGATCTAAATCGATTAAGAGAAACACTCCTTTTAAACCGCTTATGCATTATGTACAAAAACAAAGTCAAACTGACCGAATAACGACACAAGTTTATCATTCTTTTTTCGCAACACTATAATAAGTATCCCCGGCGTTTATCTGTCTGGGATAAAAAAGTAATGCGGTGAGACGACGGCTTAGACGATCGACTCTCCCGCATTATAATCCAACCGTAGCAGACGCGACGAAGCTACGTTATTAGCATTTACAAAATTAATTTCATTCTATAAATGCTTTTCCCGGCCGTAATCTTTTGGAACATCATTTTTGAGGTCCTAAGGGGCCGTTTAAAAGAAAAACAAAAAAATCGATTTTTTGAAAATGCTACAGTAGCATCCGTTAAGGGGGGGGTAGGGTATTAAAATTTTTTTTGGCATTTTTATTTTATATTTTTTAATGAATGCATAATATCTCAAGAATATTGTGTCAAATTTTCAAGTCAATCGGAGCAAAATTGGCGACGTTATGAATATTTTTATACTCGCGGATTGCTGTACCTTCGCGGCCCGAGCGCGACTTTAAAGCGTTCTCCTGAAAATCATCATTTTGAAAGTCGGTGCACACGATTACGCAAAAACTAATTGGCCGATCGTTCTGAAATTTGGCACAGTGCTTCTCCATATAATTCGTCAGGTAACGCCGAAGGCGTTTTTCGATTTTTATTAAAATTATCAATTTTACAATAACAAATAGGCTGATTTTTCCAGCAAAAATCGCGTTTTTGACTTCAAAGTGATGCCAAAAATTCAAAAATGGTAAAAAAAAAAAAACTCTTCGGCGTTACCTCGAGAAACATCTCCTCTAATGAATGCCGTTTGAATTTTTGGATTCGGGCAATCCTACTTCGAGAAATCGTGTGCACCGCAAATCAACTTTTTTTCGAGACGCCTCCGGAGATTCTCTGCCAATCACTTGATTATTTATTTTTTTCCATAAAAATTTTACAGAATATTCTTGAAATGTGCCACTATTATGTGGAAAAAGATTTAATTGATTATCACTATTTATATCGCCACAAAAAATTCTCAAATTTATGCCTTTTTTTCGCTGAAAATACCCTACCCCCCCTTAAAGAAAAGTGGTAAACCGAGTGTATCCCACAGGTTTCCCGTTGCCTCAATTCTGCAGCAGATCCTCAAATTTCAATTACAGAGACGGGAATGACAGAGTTTGGCGCTTCGTCCCTACGCTCTAGCCTTTTACCGAGCTATCTTCCATGTCTGACTGATAGAACGCGCGAGTGTGCGTTTAACCGAGCGTAATATCACCCCCATGATACCCGGAAAAGCCACTGATTTCACCAGATCCAGAACCACGAACGCTGTTCTCATTTCCAGGTGTCACGCTCAGCACAGATATCCTTCGTTTGACCCATCCTACTATAGTTATAGTAATATTCCTCTAGTAACTTCGCGATAGCTTTGACCCGGTCGGTGTCTCCTTGTTCTTCTTCAACCCCCTTTACTCACATAACTTGCCCGCAAGGTCCTTGCGGCTCCTTTGTAACGCACTTATTATTTCTCGTCGCCGCGAACTCGCCCTTGAAACTCTCATAAACTTGAAAAACTTTCAGTACCATCTTCAACTACAATTTTCTTTGAAACTTTGATCGGAGTTATCGATGATATTTCATCTTGGCGAATTTATATTCATTGTAAAATATAATAAATTTTTGTTTCGCCTGAAATACGCGAGAACCCGCTGAGAATGTATGTTTTCGCAATGCATAGACTTTACCGTAAATTGTAAATCAGTTTGTCAACTATTTAGTCTGGTAGAAATGACGAAATTCGAAAACTTTGCAAAGGATTAAGAATCGCGATTTATGTTTCGATCGTAGGTCGTTATTAACAGCTCTTCTGTACCGACGGAGAATGGCCCGTTATCTATAGCCGTGAATTTCGTGCCTACACGTATCCCTAACGTGGAAACCATTGCGAGACACGTATATACTATAGATATATACGCTGTGGGCGTTGGGAAGAACACTCGGCGAACGGTATACGCGGCGCGGCGGCCCTAGCACGCCGAGGTTAATAGAGTGATCGTTAACAAGGTTACAAAGCAATCTGCATAACCCCCGGTACGGTACTTTGCCATGGCGAGAGACCCCGGGGCTTGCCGAGCGGCTGCTGTAATTACCGACGATAATACTATTACCGGTTCGTCAAGGGTGGTAACTGAGAAGACTATCCTCGTTCTCCTGGTCTCTGCTTCTGCATCCTCAACTCCCACTTTCGTACAACGCGTTGTCCCACATCTGGAAGCCGCCCCCCAACAAGAAACAAAGTGTCAGGAAATCCAACACCATTGAACGTCGAATTTCAACTCATATTTCATCATCACTGAAAAAGCAGACGAGTCGATTTTGTCGTACAGCGACTGAGTGTAGAATAAATACCTACTACACTGTTAAAAATCTACGGTGTCAAACGCTGCTGGTGTGGACTTTTTCCTGGTGTTACTTATTACAGTGTTAATATTAACACTTTTTACGGTGTTAAATTAACACCAGCCGTTTCGTTAAATTTTTCCTATGTTACCGACGAAACATTATAATACTTTTTGCTTTAAAGGCATGAATGCAGGTGTCATGTGTGATTTTTTATTATCTCGTGAATAAATTAGTCGCTTTTCTCAGTTTTTATCGAAAAATTGAAGAAAAAAATCGATTTTTTCATTACAGATTTCTCTACCGGGTAATTGATCAGTAATTTTTTTTTTTTCGAAAATCAAAGTTCTGACTAATTCATTAACGAGATTCACATTACTGGTGTGTGTATTTCAATTTTCGTTTCGATCCGTTGATAATTCGCGAAAAACGGGATTTCTGACTTTTTGAGGTGAAAGTCGGTATTTCAGACTCAGTTAACACCGCTCATTATCACCGCGATTCGTGTGGACCTATATAGGCACCGACTTGGTGTTGTTTTTAACATCGGATTTTTAACAGTGTACCTGCACTGGTGCCCTAGCAATTACGATAACTTTTATTTTTTCCTAAAACAACGTGACCATAAAAATAACGCTCAATGGAAGTTGTTTTTTGCGCAGAAGAAACTTTCGAAATGGTCAAAATAACCGTCGAAATAGCTAAACCAACAAATCTTACAGTTACGTTTTCGTCACCAGAACGAATAACTTACCGCCATAACGATCCTTTTGACCGTGAAGTTGTTTTGACAGTAAGATATCAGTTCCAGCAACGAAAAAGTAACTATCCCATTATTTCGTTTGGTCATTTCGGAGATCATTTTTACAATTTCCGAAAGTTATTTCTGTGCAAAAAAACAACTTCTGTTGTGGGCCTTATTTTTACGGTCACTTTGAAAGTCGTCGTGATTGCTAGGGTGACACGGTGAACTCGCTCGGTAGCATGTTGCACCATTGACGCTTTAATTTCATTAACAAATTCTTTGATAGTATATGTCAACAGTCAGGGGACGAAAAAAATGTCGAGCTGGCGTATTTTGGCATCGAACGAAAAGTCATCCAGTGGCTTGTATATTTACCGCAAGATTTTATAAACTAATATTCTTTTCAATAATTTATACACCTTTTTCAAACTTATTTGAAATATACATCTCGTGCTGAAGTCCACGTCGCCTCACTCATTGAATCGCAACAGCGGATAAGTACGACAGACAGGCTTATAAATTTTACCATACGGAATCCTAGCGGCTTATCCCCACTAAAAGTCAAATCAACGATTGACTGGCGAAGCAGCTGGCTACAGAAGTCTTTTTAGACGCGGTACGCTGAACGATCTATCTAGTAGCTTCGTGAGAAATATCGGATCGCGACCGGTCTTCGAATTTCCAGTCCTGAACCAATTTATTTTTTTATTTTATTTCATTCGTACGATCTTTTTACGTGAGTTTTTCGCGAACGGTACCGCAGGTGTTACTGTACGGTACGACGCCAGGAACGATTTTAGAATTCCGTAAGCTGTGCAGGGACGAATCCGGCAGTGCGAGTCTGGCGGCAAGCGCGGGCGTCCGAGAGGGTTTTCTGCAACGGATAACGTAATTGACGACGTAACTCGCTTAGCGTGCAATATCACGCGACAAAGTGACGGCACGGGTAAAATGGATGACTGAGAGAGAGTCAGTGGAGTGAGAGAGCGAGAGGGAGAGGGATAGAGTGGCTGGGTAGACGAAACTATATAGAGATAGAGCCGGAGCTTCCTGGACCGCGCCTTTGGCATCGGTATAGGAGAGGAAGCTGATGGTAAAGCTAATAGGAGCTTTCCTCTTCCCGTAAACTCACTTCCCCTTGGATCAAATACCCGTGTCTGATAGTTAATTGCCTTAACAATACGTGGAAAATGATTAGTGAACGCGATCGAGTGGCCAGTTGGATCGATATGTCGAGACAGCGCCTTCCGATTGCCTTCCGAGACTGTCCGAATTGGCAGATGGCAAGTTCTCAACATGTCACACTATTTTACAGGGTCATTAAGTGATACACTGAGAAAAATTCTGGGGATAACAATGTCAAATATAGTGTGTTCTACTATATAAATACTCATGGGCACCATCATTTGGCAGCTGGTTTAATTATTTATAGTTGCGGGAACCATAAAAACATTGTTGTCGTCTGAGGCAACCATACATTTTTCTGAGTGTAGCGCCCAATTCATTAAAACTTTTTAATTTTCAAGCATGTTTTACATTTTTTAATCATGCTTAGTATTCAAGTAAAACCTTAAAATATGCTATCGACAAATATTAAGGGCAGTCTGTAGAGACACGACTGTTCCACCGAGAACGCACAGGTCTGCCCCGCTGGTCTACTTGTTGAAGCTCGAAGCAACAGTTTGCCCTTTAGCTCTCTCACAGCGGAGGAGGTCTGTCGTCGCGAACTCCGTTAGCGCTGTCGCTTCATTCCTCCAGCCATTTTCTCTCAAATATCAAACACCCGTGTACAATAATTTTTTTAAGCGTTTCGTAACAAGATGGCGGCTGTGCACGCAGAGAAAGATCTAGCAAAAATTACCAAGTCATATGGTAAACATTTTCAAGGCGAATAGTACACCAGCGCTACCACCGACAATATGCGAAAAATTCACTGGCGCCATAGAAATTTTTACTCGGCCATTATAGTAATTCTGCTAGGACTTGTCAACTTCGACAATTCTTATTATAGTTCTTATTCCCATTCATAGTAATTAATAATATTTTCATTCCAATAATAGAATATACATATTAATACCAACACTCATAGATATATTCGTCACACGAAGTCAGTCGATGCACAACAGTGACACCATACTACTGCGATTTTTGGTAAAAAATACCAAGATTTCTGGTAAAAACTGTTTTACCATCTAGCTAAAAATATCACAGCATAAATTACTAGTAGGCCTAGTAAAACTTATCGAGTTTTACGATAAAATTCGCTAGAGTGGCATGGTAGTCACCCGGTACTAGAATTTTCTGGCAATTTTTACCGGATATATCGCAGTTTTTACTAGATCCTTCTCTCCGAGTGCTCCGATTTAATAAGCACATGAAAAATGTACTAATCGCGCGAATGGCAAGAGGCTATTTCGTTTAACTAGGACCGGATGAGCGGATTTTCCGTGTGCAAGCGCAAAAGATAAGGTAAACGTACCAATGGCGGGACGTTTAAGACAATGTCTGTTTTGTATGTCAATTTTCGTCCGCTTATATTGATTATTTTAGGAAATAGCGGTAGCGAATCGCAAGGTTGGAGTTTCTTGTTCCCGAAAACCATAGAATAAACATGTTTCGGATGTTTTTAAATATATTTATTGAATAAAATGCTGAAAAGTGCATATGTACCCGTGTCGGGACAGCTGTTTTTGTGCATGTCCCGATGGCGGGACATCAAACGTACGTACCGCTAGAAATATGTAAATTTGAATTCATCTGCCTGGGGACAATTGCTGAAACATGTTTTATATGTATGGTGACGGTTTATAAGTTATCGCGGAATCCTTGCGATATTCTTACGCTCTCGTTATCCAAGTAGCTGCCACATAACCCAAGATCCTTATCAAGATGATAGTCTCGTCCCAGTTTGTGGACACATATTGGCGTGGGCGCAAAAATACTTTTGATGCAAGTATTCAATTGACGATGAAAAATGTGAAACTTTTTCATGTGCGTCAATGATATATAACAGATGCTATTGTAAGAGTTACATTTTATATTTTGTCCATCAAACTCTTATTATTTACAAATATCTTCTTAGTGTCCCGCAACTGGGACCTGTCCCGCCATTGGTACGTTTACCTTACGTGCTGCTGCAAGGTTTGATAGAAAATTTGCCAGACCCGGAGTGCGCCGGACACTATGAGACTACGCCTAGCGCCACGGTCACGTTTTACAATAATTTTCCAGAGCGTTGACGGGAACACGATTTTTCTATTAGTCGGACTCGGCGCCCGGGACCCTCGACACCTCGGCGAAGCCCCTTTAGCCCTCG
The DNA here is from genome assembly GCA_964034905.1 of Itoplectis maculator. NCBI lineage: Eukaryota > Metazoa > Arthropoda > Insecta > Hymenoptera > Ichneumonidae > Itoplectis > Itoplectis maculator. The sequence goes on from OZ035862.1 coordinate 7,801,080, forward strand.
CGCTTGACTTATTCCTCTCGTGCCGCAGCCCTCCTCGCGCGCTTCGAAACGCTCGTACGTGACTTCTACGTGTGAGCTTTTGTGTATGTAAGTCAGTGTTCCCTGCGATAACGCTCTCCACGCGTCCCTAACGGACCGCGTTGTTATAACTGCATTCGAGCGACTCCCCCCCCCCACGCAAGCTTCGCTTCGCGAGGGGATACCGTGCTTTTATTTTGATAATGAGCCGCGGATGAGTCGCGGCGACGATCGCACTTCATCACGGTCGAACATCCGTGGCCTGTCGATTGCAAACCGTCCGCTTGTCAACCAACCCTCTACTTGGCTTCCGAGTGCTCTCCGAACAATCAACATACTATATGCTGCATCGTGTATTCAACACCTGTGAGTAGGTTTATATAAGAGTGTGTACGTACGTACGTATGCGTGTGTATGCGTGTATTAATACCTGCACAAGGCTTTGTCAATGATAAACGAACGTCATACAACAATTGAACTAAAGGGGTTATGCCACTGTAGAATTTTCGAAAAATCGTTTTTTTTTCGTTTTATTTTGTTTCAAACGGTCCCTCAGGATAACGCTTTGAGGATAACCCCTTGAGAGCTGAAAATAAAAATATGGGTGGCGCTGTTCGATTTACTTAGCGGTAACGTCGTCGCTCACTATTCTCTAATCGTCCGCCCTCTCGACATTTAAGGTAGTCCTTGCGCCTGGTGTCGAGTTCGCATAAGTTTTCGAAAATTGAGAGGAAATTGCAACCACATTCTCGATAATATAAAAATCTGAAAAAAATCATGCATATTAAAGACGTTGAAAAGATTAATTTTGCATAATAAAAATTCCAAAATATTATTAACAAATTGATGAAAAATAAAATTGTTCAAAAAAAATTTCGACAACCAAATTTTTTTGTTTCAATGAAAATGATCCGTTCTATTTTCTGAATATGCATGAATTTTTTCAAATTTTTGAATTCACTTTGAATTTTGTGATTTTTTCCATGTTAAAAAACGCAAAATTCAAAGTGAATTAAAAAAATTGAAAAAATTCATACACATTTAGAAAAATGAACGAATTATTTTCATTGAAACAAAAAAATTAAGTTATCGAAGGATTTGTTGAACAATTTTATTTTTCATCAATTTGTTAATAACATTTTGGAATTTTTATTATGCAAAATTAATCTTTTCAACGTTTATAGCATGCATGATTTTTTTCAGATTTTTATATTATCGAGAAGTGGTTGCAATTTCTTGTCAATTTTCTCGAATTTATGTGAAATGAATACTAGACGCAAGGACTACCTTAAATAATCTTCACGGAGACAGTGGCGGCGTCGTTCGTCGTCGCAAGTCGTGGACAAACAGTGGCGTCGGAACGGTCATTCTTTGCTGTAATAATTATCGCCAAGACGAATGGCAGGGGTGGCGGTGGTGGTGGCGGAGGGTTGGGGCTGGCGGCGCGACAACGAAACGTTTCCCTCCTGCTCGTCGGCCGCGCGTGTAAGTGAATGCTGTCCGCGGGGAGATAGCGGGGTAAGAACGATGCTGCGAATCGAGAACGGTTGGAAGATAGAACTCATTCGTCGAGCTTCCTGAGAATAATGCACACACCCCTTGGGACTCCGCGTTCTGGCTTTGCTGCCACGCTCTCTCGGTAAAATGCTGATTGCCTCTCCCCGACTGCCAGACTCTTTTCGACCGATCGTCGTCTTCCTTCTTCTCTTCTCTTCCCTCCCACTCTCGACCTCGTTCTTCACGTTCTTATTCATTGGCAATCGACCATTCGTCATTCTTCTTTCAGATTCCACCGCGCGGAGATGCCATAAGCATAATTTCCCATTCGGAATCAATTATTCCGTCGTTTGACGGTAAAAGTGACATTCCAATAATCTCGTAACGTACACTGGAGTACTCCTCTCTTATAATTAGAAAAAGTGCATCCATTTTTCGACTGTGTGTGTTCTCGCGTTGATTTTTTACGTACTGCCTTGATAGAGCAGAGGCCTTAAGGGGTCTACCCTAATTAGAATTTTCGAAAAATCGATTTTTCTTTATTGCATTTTTCGAAAGTATACATATTTAAAAGTATCATACTAAACTTTTATGATGATCCTGGCAGTCTACGTGTACTTTTGAGGGACGCCCACTGTGGTACTTGAGCGCGTTAGGGTACGCACCGCAACCCGTTAAACGCGTTTTTCTCAAAATGACGTTTTTCGACGGCTTGTTGATGAAATCTCCGAAACTATTCAACCGATCCTCACCAAAATTGTACCACATGTTCATTATGATTATAGCTATAGCGCATATCATACGAATTTTGAAATTTTAAGTGTAAATATTTTTTTTCTCAAAAAAACGATGAAAAAAAACGTGATATTTCGAAGTTTTTGAAAAAATGGCCGCCATTTTGTCATTTTTGATAAAATCAAAAATCGTATGATATGCGCTATAGCCATTTACCTAAGGAATCTAAAACCATTTTTTTAATTTTTTTCCTATCATCCATTCCAGAGATTTCATCAACAGCGCACACCCATCTTTTTTTTTTACCTGTCTTCTCTTCCATTTTAGTGTACAAAAACTGAGTGAAATAAATATGAAACATTTTTTTTGTGTATTTTAAGAGTATATTTTTTAGGCCTAACACTTTTTATATCCATATTTATAATTTATACCGGTCAAAAAAATTCGTGGAAATAGTACTTTTTTTGGCCGTCTAATTAGGGTAGACCCCTTAATTAAATCGAGTTGATTGGAGTGTTGTAAGATAACGTGTCAAACTTGTTAAGTGGAGTCTCGGATCATTGATCGATTTATTAGTTTCGAACTATTACGCCTATATATAGCATAGCATTGCCGCGCACCAGACACAATAACCAGCGCAAATGTTTGATCGTGGGACATATATTATAAGTTATTATAGACTTGTTTACCCTCGTTCTCTGAGCTATCTAACGTCGTTAACCTTTGACAGTCATGTCATGAAACTCTTTTCGAATCTTCAAATTTTTCTAACACAAGAAAACCGGGCCCTGATTTTCACAGTAAAATTTTCCCAAAAAAACCACTTCGAAAATGGGTACTGTTACGAATCGAGTCATCGAAACGTAATTAAATTGTTTATTGTGAGGTCGTTGTTCGATTAATGATTAAAATCAAGATTTTGAATTAAGTCGCGGACTATTAATATTGTTTAAATCGCACAAATTTAACACGTATAACTTCTTATATGTTACCGTTTGCGACAACTAATAATTATAATATATAATTATACTTAAACACTAAGTTTGAATGAGTTAAAGATAATTATGACATTATCGTTGTGTGGTTAATTCAAGAATGATTAATTGGTTCGATGGAGGTAGTCAGGAAGCCTTAGGTGGGTGTAAGGTGGGGAGTAAGGTCGGGGAGTAACAGGCAGTTGTCGTCAGGCCCAAAAATGCTGACGAGTGCAGGTGAATATCCGGTGTGGTCGAGGCCACCGCATCGGATGATTTGTAGAGGGGATTGTCTGGAATTGGAGTGTGGGAATTCCAGAGAGACAAATGATTACCCTAGCAATCACGAAAACTTTCATTTTTACCTAAAAAAAACTGTCAAAGTGACCATAAAAGTAACGCTCAATAGAAGTTGTTTTTTGTACAGAAGAAACTTTCGAAATGATCAAAATGACCGTCGAAATAACCAAACCCAAAAATCTTACAGTTGCTTTTTCGTCGGTAGAACCAATAACTTACCGGCATGATGACCCTTTTGTAGGCAAGGTTGTTTTGACGGTAAGATATTGGTTCTAGCAACGAAAATGTAACTATCACATTTTTTTTGTTTCGTCATTTCGAAGGTCATTTTTACAATTTCCGAAAGTCACTTCTGTGCAAAAAAGAACTTTTGGTGAGCGTTATTTTTATAATCACTTTGAGAGTCGTCGTGATTGCTAGGGTAGTATTGCAATAATACAACGATAGAAAAATGGCCAGTACGTAACAGGTACACACTACACTGTTAAAAATCCGGTGTTAAAACAACACCAAGACGGTGTCTATATAGGTCCACACCAATCACGGTGTTAATTAGCGGTGTTAACGCAGTCTGAAATACCGACTTTCACCTAAAAACGTCAGAAGTGCCGTTTTTCGCGAATTATAAACGGATCGAAGCGAAAATTGAAATACGGACGCCAGTAATGTGAATCTCGTTAATGAATTAGTCAGAACTTTGACTTTCGAAAAAAAAAATTACAGATCAATTACCAGGTAGAGAAATCTGTAATGAAAAAATCGATTTTTTTCTTCAATTTTTCGATAAAAACTGAGAAAAGCGACTAATTTATTCACGAGATGATAAAAAAATCACACATGGTACCTGCATTCATGCCTTTAAAGCAAAAAGTCTTATAATGCTTCGTCGGTAACACAGAGAAAATTTAACGAAACGGCTGGTGTTAATTTAACACCGTAAAAAGTGTTACTATTAACACTGTAATAAGTAACACTAGGAAAAAGTCCACACCAGCAGCGTTTGACACCGCAGATTTTTAACAGTGTAGAAGAGCCCCTTAGAACTGGCTGCTCAGAGTTGTATTTATAAGGATAAATACAAATCTGAGCCGAGTAAGTAATATCACATTTAATCTGCCGAACCGTCAAATATTTTATGGAGGTGGGTCTGGAGAGACGTTGGATTGCGGTGAGAAAATTAAGGGAATTTTCCTCACAGTGAGTTGTGTCGAGTGGTTTCGATTTTCGTTCAGAGCTGAGAACGAGCGAAGTTGAACAAATTGCAAGGCCACTCAGTCACAATTTCGCGATGATTCATCGTGCCCCCCCTCTGCCGCCGTCCCTCCCGAGTTTCCGGCACTTTTCTTCGTTCCGCGGCTGCCCATTCTCTGCGGCTCTGGACTCGCGCGGCACACTCCGCCGGGCGAATATTTCCGTGACCTCGGAAGCCGTCGTTTTCGCGCTCAACCGAGGATAGAGTGCTCGGGAATTTCCTCGCGTCTCTTCTCTAAACTTCTCGAATCCTTGTCGCCTCTCATCGATATACAGAGGCAACGACGGACTCGCGGAGCCCGACTGAGAAATCCCGGGAAAAGAAACGCATAACCGCCGTCTTCTCTTTGTACCCACGCCGTCGGAATATAATTAGCCAGTATTAATTAACACCTTTCAGCAGTAGCCTTTTCGCTCCGGCGCTTTTGCCGGTTCGCGCTACTCCCTTTTATATTCGCAATAACTTGGTTACCGACCCCTCGCTCGCTCGCTCGCTCGCTCACTCTACTCACTCAATTCCGCGCGCGCGCGCCATTCTTTTTTTAGATCCATGTCATCGCCTACTCCTCATTCGAAAAGGACAGATTTAATAAAAATCACGTTTTTTTTATCAAACCATTGAACGAACTTTAATCTTCCAAGTTTCATTTTTTTAAACACAGTGCTTTCCAGTCATCACCGAAAAATAATCATCACCGAATTGTGGCTGTCACGTTCCACAAACACGATACGCGAATCGATTTTTCCCCCCCATTTTTTCGGTTTGCTACACATCAAGAACCCCAACCATTGTCGTAGGGATCGCCGCTTGGGCGCCGCTTTCTTCGTGAACAAACAAATCCAGATCCCGAATACTTATTTACACTTGAGTATAGAGAAGGGGACCGGAGTGAGATAGTGGTTTCCTTCTAAGCTCACACCGATTGGCTTTAAGGGATCGTCACAGTGTGAAATAAAAAAAAATCGATTTTTTTTTTTTTTTTCATTATCGGATAGTATACACGGTTATAAACATTCTGTTAAATTTTTTGATCGAAATTCGAATTATTTCGGTCGCTTCAGCCTTTCTTAGAGAAAGGGATTGCAGCGTGACAGTGGCGTGTGCAAACTTTAAACGCATTTTTCTCGGAATGTTGTTTTTCAAAACGGTGTCCACTCTCAAATGAAGAGTTATGACGATATCGATTTCAAATTTGGAGAGAACATTTCTAACGTCATTCTCTATCGCGCTATGAGAGCTTTTTATTTATTTATTAAATCTTCCTATTTTTTTTTTACGAAAAACTGTCGAAAAAAAGGGCTAAATTCGATAATTTTCGTTCAAACCGCCGCCATTTTGTCAAATTAAAAAAAAAAAAAAAGCTCTCATAGCGCGATAGCGAATTTCCTACAGATTAATAATCTTTTTGTAATTTTTGGTTCAGATCAAAATTGCGGCCGCAATCGTGGACATAATGCAGGACCTTTTTTTTACACGAGCTATTTAAACAATTTATATCATTATTATACATTAAAGAAATGCACATAAAAAAAATCATTTTGTATTCTTCAAGAATGTACTTATTTATTTAAAAAAAATCAGACCAGTTAGTTCATTACAACTTAACAAAAAAAAATCGCGAAAATCATTGATTTTTCGGAGGGTCACACTGTGACGATCCCTTAAGTTCGATTTTACTGCACCAATGGATTCTTCTGCGACTGTTTTGTTATTTTTTGTTAGTGTAATCAATATTTTTATAATCTCTTGCGTCTGATCTTTGCACCGTATTATTTTCACGGTCGATGGGATTTTCCTTAAAATAAAATAAAAACACCTGATCAGCAAGACCCATACGCGATCGTAATCACTGATTCCTTGAGCAAACGGTACGAAAAAGGAATAGAAAAAGGAAAAAAACGGGAGGAAGTGGGAGCATCAAGATGAATGTGCTACGTTACCTCTGGGAAAACCACTTTTACTCGCCATTCTGTTTGTAAGAACGACCGTGTCGAACCCGATTCGCGGATCAACAAGAATTTAATTAAAAATCCTTCCTCTCAATGGGGTTGACTGGAAAGGGTGTATGCCATGCAGGCGCCCGATTAAGCAAACAACGCTACTGCTGGCAAACATCCCGATACAATGCTGCTAATCAGTTAGAGCACCACTCTTGTACTTACGAGCTTCCATTTTGATGATATCAAATTTGCTCGAGGACTTAGTAATCATTAACCCTTACATGCACAGCGGGATATATTCTATCCCACCTAGATTATTATCATTTTTTAAATATTTCAACGTTTTCTTTCTCGATTTTAATGATTTTTTTTGTATATTTACTACAATAACATGTTGGAGAATTGAAAAATACAATTTGTTATCTAAATTTTCTTGTGAATTTGTTGATATAAAGAATACACAATAAAAGTCACTTTTTTAATTGAAAATTCATTATTTCCAACAGTTTTTATTGTATTTACGTGAAACTTGGTATATATATGTTTTGAGGGTTGCTGATTTTGAATCTGTTATCAGAATTAAAAAATTCATACATCCAATATGGCGGATCCAAGATGGCGAACCAAATTTGGATCCGCCATTTTGAATTTCGAAATTCTGAGCTCGGATTCGTAATCAGCGACCCCAAAAACCCCCGAGTGACAAATTTCAAGTCCATAGAACCCATACAAAAATGTATGCATGTAAGGGTTAAAACAAAAAAAGAAAAGCTATACCGCAATTCTTCATACAAAATTCCAATCTTGCGTTTCGAGTTCACTAGTACTTTTACTTTACATGCACACAATGTCTAACAAACGGAACTTTAATATTTTGTGGTCATTTATTTTCAGAGCAGCGTTTAAAGTCGCTGACAAAGGAGGAGAATGGCTGGAGGATCTTGGAGCGGATGGCTGCAGCGATGTCGAGAATCACGACAACTGGTCCTCGTGATTGTCGCCATCGCTTTGCTACTGGACAATATGTTATTGACCACTGTTGGTGAGTAATTGCAATCAAATTATATTGATTAATATTATCTTGGAATATACATGTAATAGACGAAAATGATGTGTGGCAATATTATTGCAATAAAAAGACACCAGGAGGAGACTAATAAACAAAAAATAATTACAATTTAAAATCTTTAGAGTCGAATACGAGATTTACAATACAAAGAATAATTTGGAAAAACCAGCTCATAAACCTGAAAATATGATTCATTTATTATAATAGAAGAGAAAACCAAGCAATAAATGTAGTCTTCTGCTCTAAAACGATGAATTAAACTTTAACGTCTATCGATGCTTCGTTACAAAACTTTTCGAACGTTTCCTGAGACTTTTTGTTCCATCATTCTTGTATCGGTAAGAGTTTTTTCGGATTTTTACACGTTGAAAAGTTTTAACGAGAGAACACCGTAAGTTCTTCGTCATTTTTTTTTTTTTTTTTTTTTCACGCCCTTTGTGCTAGTTAGTGCTCTTCTATGGACACGCATAGGGTAGATGCACCGGTTGTGGCCACTGTACCAGTTGTCGCTAGTTTCCCTTTAATTTATATCAAATTGTTGTTTTACTGTATTTTCATTTTGAAACTTGTAAAATATCCTGTCTATTCGTTCGAAGTCGATGGCCACAACTGGCCCGAAGGCGGCCAAAACCATTACATCTACATGTAAAACCATTAAAAAAGCGTATAACTATAGTCGTAGCGCAATTTTGGTGTGGCGATACAACAGCGAGACGCTGACATTTTATAGCACGAGAAATTGGAACAGCTGGCACAGCCTCAGGCTCGAAGAACGTTTCAAACGAGTGAAAGCAAAGTCGTGATTAATTTAAAAACTACAATGACAAAAACCCTTTATACCATTCTCTAATGAAAAATTTCGCAAAGTTTCATTACTTCACTTGGTCTCGATTTCGTCTACATTTTTATGGTACAATTTATTAATTATAAGTTTCAAGATTTAACGAATTGCGTAATATTCGCAATAACATCCTTCGCGACCTTCGATTATCGCATTGCAAAAAAAAAGCTACGATGAACTCCGTGGGTAGGAATATAAACTGAACAGCTAAATAGTTCTTTACTTTGATTGAAATCTGAGCTGCAAATCCTTCATTCCTCGGAAGGAACCGATATAACGTTGGTCCCTCGGGTATTGTTCTCAGTTCGTCGAAGGACTCGCGCGTTCTAATCCGGAAAGATCCTCCAATCGTCTTCATTATTTTCCTTTTTTTATCCTCAAGACTCTTAAATAACTCATCGACCGCTCGTTGGCTCAGTGGCTATATGTAGCGGGGATTTTTATGCCGGGTAATATAATTGCCAATTTTCGTCCCTCCCACGAGAATTTCTCCCCTCGCTGACCCCCGAGTGACCGTCACTTCGTAGTTACCCAACGGTCACTAAGTTTCTTCTGTGTTATTTTGGAGTTATTTTTTCTTCCATACACTGTTAAAAATCTACGGTGTCAAACGCTGCTGGTGTGGACTTTTTCCTGGTGTTACTTATTACAGTGTTAATATTAACACTCTTTACGGTGTTAAATTAACACCAACCGTTTCGTTAAATTTTCCCTGTGTTACCGACGAAGCATTATAACACTTTTTGCTTTAAAGGCATGAATGCAGGTATCATGTGTGATTTTTTATTATCTCGTGAATAAATTAGTCGCTTTTCTCAGTTTTTATCGAAAAATTGAAGAAAAAAATCGATTTTTTTCATTACAGATTTCTCTACCGGGTAATTGATCTGTAATTTTTTTTTTCGAAAATCAAAGTTCTGACTAATTCATTAATGAGATTCACATTGTGTCTGTATTTCAATTCTCGCTTCGATCCGTTGATAATTCGCAAAAAACGGCACTTCTGACTTTTTGAGGTGAAAGTCGGTATTTCAGACTCATTTAACACCGCTCATTATCACCGCGATTGGTGTGGACCTATATAGACACCGACTTGGTGTTGTTTTTAACACCGGATTTTTAACAGTGTAGTGACTGGTCACTTTTTGATTATTATGATCCGCTAGGGTCTAGCCCGATAAATAAAAGAAAGATTGCTTTCTAATAAAACAGCGAATATTTGAATACATTTTTCGCGAACACGCATGACGATGCGAAGCAAGCGCGAAAGCCGTGCACGTCGGTGCAACAAACTCTTGACCTACTCGTAGGCGTCGTAACCACCGTTTTTGCTCAATTCCGTATACACGATACAACGCCGCCCACCCCGCTTGCTACTGCGACTTAAAGACTCCTACCGAGTAGCATCTTGAAAATCTCCCTTTGCCCTCAGCCACTCAACCGAGAGACGGGCAACTTAAAGCCACGTCGCATAGAATATTACGCATTTACTGCCTCCACTGTTTTTTCTTTGTCTTCTTTTTTTTCTACTCTACCATTTAGTCTTTGCAGTTCCGATTAAATCATTAATAGAAAAAGGCCTTGCGAAAGTTATTTTGAGGTTACATCCTCTATTAAAAAGTTCGTGAGCAACCATTTTTGTCGATTTATTCAGCATCTAATTGGTCGTTGGGAAACCGACAGCTGTTTGATGTGTAATATCGCGAAATTTTGCAGTTAAAAAAAAAACGCGTTTTTCGCATTTTTCTCCACGAATTTTCGATTTTTCGGACAAACACCTGTCGCTTTTGGAATCAGCGGGAAATTTGCCATCGGATAGGGTTATTAAACTTGGCGAAATCGAACTTTTTTTCGCAAAAAACGCAAGGGTTTTCGTCCTTCAAAACATTTGCGATTTTTGAGGGTCAACTTTAAAAATCTGGAAAAAATCGAAAAATCGAGATATTGCGTTCCGCCTGGCGGCATTCTCTTCGTCGAAGAGTTTTCTTTCGAATGCAAAAAGAAAATCCCAATTATATTTATCCAAAAAAAATTACACCAATTTTAGTAAAGTGCCAATATTGGGAAAAAGTGAAAAATGGTTTTTCGCGTTTTTCTCCTTGAAATTTCCCATCGGATACGGTCTTGAAACTTCGTAAAATGGAACTTTTTTTTTCGCCGAAAATCGCAAGGTTCTTCCCTACGCTAGCTAACCTCCGACTGCGCGCGTAAACGCGCATCATTGTTCCTAGTTACTTAAAAACATTCAATCCTTTCATTATTATTATTATTTTTCACCATGGAGAAATGATTCGGCAGGGACTTTAGGAAAGCCTGGAAAAATTGCCAAGCTTAAGCTGTCAGACGTGTTAAACCCGACGACCCTTGCAAGGATTCTCATAAACCATAGAGTGCGAGGCGTCGAGAGTTACAGCCCAAGGGACCTATGGTCACTCTCTGTGTGGTCACTTACGTTTTTCCGCAGCTTTTAACTCTCAGAGGTTTTATCCAACAGTCGGCAGCAAACTCTCGCGTGCGCAATGTTTAATTCAGTAGATGCTCGTTCAAGAGCAAAATCTCGGACGACGGAAACGTATGGGCCAGCTCACCCGTTGTGTGTCACGCCTGACTATATACCAATCCAGATAAGTGGTCATGCATATATGGAGGCGCAACAGGGCTGCTGCGCGTGTGTTTCTCAGGCGAGATGCTCCCCATGGTTTATGTTGCGATATATACCACCGAGGAGGAAGCTATCGCGGCCGTAAGAAGCTTTTGCCAGCATTTCGGGTGATAACGACTGAATCACTTGTCGACGATTAAGCTCCCCCCTATCAGGTCCCTGATAAAATACCTATCGAAATTATTTTATCTTGACTACATCACAAAACTGCTCCGATGAAATCCATAATCTTTTTTTTGTCTTATGTATTCTTGAATTGAAATGCCGAGACATTTTGTGATTGTGTAATGTTTACCAAGCACACTGAGAGAAAAATATGATTGGATACACCAAATCATTTATTTGAAATATTTATAATTGATTCAAGTATCTTGTATTTAAAGCAACTATACGTGTCGTCCAAATACCAATATATTGCGTTGAATAAACTATATAAAACAGCCGAATTATTTGTATGAAAGAACCAGTTCAATTAAGGGGGGGGGGTAGGGTTAATTCGTGCAAAACAGGCACGTTTTTGTGAATTTTTTTTTGACGACACTGTTAAAATCTATTCAATAAAACCAATTGTACATCAAAGTATAACATTCGAAGAATATTGTGTAATTTTTTCATGAAGAAATATTTAAAAATACAGCAATGGCGGCATTTACTCGGAAGCGTCTCGGAAAAAAGTAGAATTGCGGTGCCCATCAGAACTCGGTACTGGATCATCCGAAATTAAAAAACCAAAGTTCATTCGTTAGGTAATCGTTTTCCCCAGGTAACGCGGAAGAGTTTTTTTCGAAATTTTGATTTTTCAATTTTTGGGAACACTTTAAAGGGAAAATCGTGATTTTTCGGAAAAAAATCGGCAATTTTGCAATTGTGAAATAAAAAATATTAATAAATTCGAAAAAAACTCTTCCGCGTTACCTCGTAAAACATGTACAGAACAAGTATGCAAAAATTCAAAAGGATCGGTGCAGTAGTTTTGACGGTACGATGGGCACCGACTTTGAAAACGTGAGTTGTGGGAAAAACGCTTTAAAGTCGCGCTCGGCCCGGGCGGTACAGCAATCCGCGAGAATAAAAATTTCATAACGTCGCCAATTTTGCTCCGATTGACTTGAAAATTTGACACAATATTCTTGAGGTATTATGCATTCAGTAAAAAATATAAACTAAAAATGCCAAAAAAAAAATTTTAATACCCTACCCCCCCCTTAAAGTAGCTATATATTTCGTTCAGTCGAATAAATAAATTATTGTATGGATTTAATATATATTTGAATCAATGGAACCACTTAACTAAACCTGTATACGTGTGAAACTGTTTTCATAGAAAAAATCGTGTTGATTCGATTATGCCTTATTTGAGCAGTTTGCTCGGTTCATCCCAATACGATTTGGTTGAGATTTGTAAATAATTGAATTATTGTTTTGTACCCAAAGTACATAATTGTATTTGGGCGTGCCCACTACCAACCATTTTGTGTGTTAAGAAATATTTTGTACACAACAGTAAATAGACAAATTCATTCAATTAGTTGGTTCAAAAATAAATCGGGAGTATGTTTCCTTCGAAAACCCATTTAATCGATACAATTAAATATTAAAATGATTCAAATAAATATTTCGTACATTTAAACAAATAGTGTTTTGATTTAACGATACATTTACTTGATAGGATTGACGACATAGTGTGAATACGTATATTGTCTGACGCATTCCTAACATAGTTTTATTGAATCAACAGAATATTTAGTAAAAAAAATACATATTTTGTGAATTCAATGCATTTTTTATTTCATTCTACAAACTAAGAAATTAAATATATGATTGGTTCAAATAAACCTTGCACTTGAATATTTTCAAATAAATGGTTTATTTGAAAATTTAGTGTATCCAATTATATTTTTCTCTCAGTGTACTCTTGAAAATAGTGAAATTGTTCACTTTTTATCACCGACCAAACAATTCCTTTGATACAGTTGAAAAAAAAAATGCTTTGGAGGAGCTGGGATTTGAACCCAGGACTTTCAGCATGCGAAGCAGACACTCTACCACTGAGTTACACCCCCAACGTGACTACCGTCTCTTAACGGCCACACAAATCTTTCGTCAGCACTACTATGCCCGAAAATATTGACTTTCTATCCTTGGACTTGGTAGGAGAGAAAAAAAAATTGAGTTGGAGGAGCTGGGATTTGAACCCAGGACTTTCAGCATGCGAAGCAGACACTCTACCACTGAGTTACACCCCCGGTGTGACAACTTGTGCCACTATAAGTCATTCACATTGACTTTCGTATCGATTCGATAATAAGACTGAATAATTTTGTTATGATTATTTTGGCCCGCTAATAGTTGAAAAATGTTATTAACAAATTTGTGAAATAAATAATTTTGCAACGAATTACCAGGCAACGTCAGCCATAGCGCGCATACTACCTTAACCAACTATGTCTCTTCTTCCGCAGCGGAGACAATTTCTCTCAACCGATAATCGTTTGACATAAACTAATTTTTTGTCCAGTTCCTATAATGCCGGAATTCCTGTATGACATAAGACATCCAAATGCAACTCTGAGTGAACACCTCGACGGGCCATCACATGTCACGACCACAACGACCCCTCCGCCGACCACCACAACTCCGACGCCACCGGCAAAATGCATTTGTCCACAAAACTCAAGCACCAATACGCAACTTGAATTTCTCCACGCTTCAACCTTCACCACACCGGCAGACCTAACAGGTTCTTCTTCTTCATCTACTACATAACTAAGCCGTGTTGCTCCTTTAACAAGAGTGTTTGATAAATTGATGTTACGATTTTAGTTACATCGACGATTAACGTGACATCACCGGAAGAAGCCGAGAGACTGCAAAGGCACAAAGAACTTTTAGAAGAAACTGTCTCAGTAGGAATGATGTTCGCGTCGAAAGCTTTTGTACAATTGTTAGCAAATCCAATTGTTGGTCCCCTCACTCATAAGTATGTGATATTTACTATTTATATGCCAATTTTATAATTTATTTAATTCAGCTAATTGACTCAAAGTTCTAATTCTCCAATGTATGAAATCTAATCTTGTTTGGTAATTCGAAAATATTTTCCCTAAAATAATCTAAAATAGTTTACATACTAAATGTAAACTTACGTTTCCTTATGTTTCAGAATCGGTTACAGCATCCCTATGTTCACGGGGTTTATAATAATGTTTATATCTACAATCATTTTCGCTTTCGGAAGAAGTTACAGTATTTTATTTATAGCCCGAGCTCTCCAGGGTATAGGATCATCATGTTCCAGTGTATCAGGTAAAGGAATTACACATTATTGCATGGTTGGTGGTTCAAACGTATAAGCATCGGTGGTTCAGTGGTAGAATGCTCGCCTGCCACGCGGGCGGCCCGGGTTCGATTCCCGGCCGATGCAAATTTATTTTTGCTCTTCTGCCTGATCCAGGACACGTTTTCTTTATGACGCCTAGACCGAATATTATTTTCCTGTAAAATCGTGAGTGCCATATATAGTCTTCCTGCAGGTTCCTTAGCAGACATTTTTGCTTTTGTTGTATAGTGGAATGCACCGACGCATCGACGGCAATACCAGCAATTACGTATAATAAAAAAAAAGCCTGCAAAGTAGAACCTTGCAAATTGCTTCCTCTAAATTTTGCACTTTTAACGAAGCTACATCTATGAGGAAGTATGTTGATCGGTTTTGGCTTCCTCATAGAGGAAACTTCGTTAAAAGTGCAAAATTTAGAGGAAGCAATTTGCAAGGTTCTACTTTGCAGGCTTGTTTTTTTTTTTTTTTTTTTTTTTTTGGGAACTGCTTTACCGATTTTCTCCAAATTTTGTACAGATCGTTCAACGTACAAAATTTCATCCCTATATCTCTCAATTTACGGAAGTTACATCGTGAAAACAATTTTTGCCAAATTTTCAAAATGCTGCGAAATCTGAATTTATGAACCGATTCGCGTCAACTACAATCCCAAACAGTGTTGCATGATAGCCCACTCACATGCCAAATTTGAAGAAGATTCATCGAAAATTGCGACAGTTATCGTGTAAACAACGAAACGTGCACATACACACGCACACACACACACACATACAGACATTTCGCACAAACCACTTTTCTCGACGTTTTGGACCATTCTGAGTCTACTGACATCAAAATCTCGAAAAAAATTTTTTTCACGAAAACAAAGCTTCCTCTATGAGGAAGAAAAATAAATAAAACAGTTGAAAAAGTAAATTGCATCGGCCGGGAATCGAACCCGGGCCGCCCGCGTGGCAGGCGAGCATTCTACCACTGAACCACCGATGCTTATATTAACCATCACTGAATTCAATAATTCGTTACCTGACATCACCTATCGCGACATAACGTTTGATTTACTGCATTTTTCAGGCATGGGAATGTTAGCCGAGAGGTATCAGGATGACAAGGAACGAGGTAACGCTATGGGAATAGCGCTGGGAGGACTGGCCCTCGGTGTTCTCATCGGTCCACCTTTCGGCGGTATTATGTACGAATTTGTTGGAAAATCTGCACCTTTTCTTATACTCTCCGCACTTGCACTTGGCGATGGATGTAAGTACAAAAAGACCATTAGAACGAACGGGTGGGCTTCAAAATAGGGAATGACCAAAATAGCGAATTTAAAAATAATGAACGTTGCAATCTAGAATGGTCATCATTACGGAATTCGCACACAGTGGTTAGTCTCCCGTAAATATACATTTTTATTAACGTAGTTGCACTTTTCAGTATTACAGTTACTGATGCTACAGCCTTCGGTAGTCTACACCGAAACAGCGCCACCGTCCTTGAAATCACTCGTTACGGATCCTTACATTATTATAGCTGCTGGTAAGAAGACGTTATCCAAACGGAAAAGTTTTCTAGTTTTTTTCTGACATGCTCATAGAGGGATCTTTATGTCCCTCGCGTTCTGCCCAACCTGAAACCAACCCAAAAACCAACCGGTCAACTGGTGCACCAAACCAACCAATATTCCAACTTTCTGAAAGTTGATTTAGGGTTGGTTTTTGTGAACCAAACTGTAAACCAACTATTCTTTAGACACGATGAAAGGCTGGTTAACGGTTGGATATTGAAAACAACCCTAATTCCGACTTTCAGCCAAGAATGGTAACGGTTGATTTTTAGTCGATTTTTCAAACCTAACCATAAGCCAACGGCTGGATAGCTGGTTGTCAAAAATGGTTGGTTTATGGTCGGTTTTGAAAAATTAACCACAAATCAACCATCGATTTTTTAGTTCAAGAGTTGGAATCGGGGTTGGTTTATAATATCCAACCACGAACCAACATTTCATTGCGTCCAAAGAATGGTTGATTTACAGTTGGTTTACAAAAACTAACCCAAAATCAACCTTTAAAAAGCAGGAACACTGGTTGGTTTGGTGCACCAATTGACCGGTTGATTTGAGGTCGGAGGTGGGAAAAAGTACCGAATCCCAACCACAAGTTGCGGTTGGGATGTCCGCGAGGGGTGCTGCTATGCTTATTTTTTTATTTTTTATTTTTTATTAATGACAACGCCAATAAAAAAGTCTATTGCGCGAACAGTAACACCTAATCAAGATAAGACATACTTAATTTGTTTAGGTGCAATAACATTTGCCAACATGGGAATCGCGATGTTGGAGCCAAGTTTACCGATTTGGATGATGGACACAATGGGCGCGAGCAGATGGAAACAAGGCGCAACGTTTTTACCAGCTAGCATCAGTTATCTCATAGGAACCAATCTTTTTGGGCCTCTGGGTCACAGAATGGGCAGGTGAGCAAAATCCGATTACTTGAACTTGATTCCTTTTGAGAGGCAATATTATAAATATTGTTACGGATGCCCGAAATGAATACACGAAATATTTGTTGATGGGGCGAATCAAGAAACGCGGTAGCGTCTCGACGCCAAGTTTTTAAAGAGATTCTGTATGCCACCTGACGATACTCCTAACGAGAGACGCTAGCGCTACTCTTATTTACAGCAATATTGCCACTTTTTCGTCTGCTCCGAAATGTAACTGGAATTATCTGAGTCAAAACGTCACGGGCGTCAAATGTGTCAGGTTCAATATATTTTTTTGTCCTTAATTTAATGAGCCCTGTTTCTTAAATCGGTGCCCGCAATGCTAATATCTAGACACTTACAATTCAGAATCTGTCGAAATTGTTTCATTTCTGTCCGCACCCACACACAGTTGAACGCGAATTTGTCCGATTCATATACGTACATGACGTGTACCAGCACGCTCACACTTCGTCTGTTACTGTAATTATCGCAGGAAATACATCGCGGACGCTAAATGTATCAGCGCCAATATTTTCTAATTTTTTCCCCCTTTTTAATAAGACCTCTTTCAATAAAATCGGTTCGCAAAGTGGTTATATGTCGCTATATCTCACTTTTGTCCGATCTCATACATTTGAAACAAATTTGTCCGCTCGCATATACGTGTAGAAAGCCGCGCGAGAACAGCCGGGCGAGCACAGCGACAGGCCGACGAATTCACGCCGATCGGTTAAGTGACCAGCTCGCTCTCGTCTTGTCGCAGTGTGACTTTTTGACAGTCTCGAACTCGGTCTCGAGTGACAGTCAAAACGACCATCTCGAAAATACCGAGAAATTTACTTTCTGGTTGCACTAGACCGGCGAGCAACCGTCAGAACAACCTTCGCGGAAACGTTAGAACGCGAGCAACCAGAAAGTAACCTTCCCGGTATTTTCGAGATGGTCGTTTTGACTGTCACTCGTCGGCCACAAGCAACTTGGAAAATAACTTTCCCGATGTTTACATGAAGGTCGTTAGGAAGGTACGTTTTTGCTTCCAACAACGAAAAAATAACTATCAGAATTTTTTGGTTTGGTTATTCCGACGGACATTTTGACCATACCGAACGTTTTGTCTGTGCAAAGAACAACTTCCATTGAGCGTTATTTCTATAGTCACTTTCACAGTCGCCGTGATTGCTAGGGTAGCCAAGTGAAACTACTTGGTACATGATTAACAGATGTAGATGTTTATTTACAAAGAAATTGGCATGCCAGCAATTCGGTCCCATACCCAGTCCAGAGAAATGAGGACGGGGCAACTCCTGACTACCAATTATCACAAACATACGGAAAAAGGTTAACGTTATGACATTAAATTCATATATATATTTTTTTTATTTAATTAATAAATCGACGGGTCCAAACCGCTGACACGCCAATTTTTTTGTAAAGAAACATCTACATCTGTTAACCATGTACTAAGTAGTTTCATATTATTGTTTATAAATGCTTTCTATTATTCTCGATCGCGATCTTTGACACGTCAGCGCGCTGTCAATCTCTAGCCAAGACTATCGTCTGTCACGCGCGATGTGAAGTCGGTCATCTATTCGTTTTTCTATTGTCATATATCCTGTGTTGATGTAATAGACAGCTCAATCCGTTACAATATGTTTTGTGACGTATTTTCCTTATCTCGAGCGCAACACTAAACTTTAACAAAAAAAGGAAATTCAAAACTCAGAAGAAGCGAAACCGAAACTCAAAAAAATAACGCGAACTCGAAAACTTACGTCACCTTCAGCCGTTTGCCTCCGCGAGGGTAATGAAATCCCGGGGGCGCCAGCTAATTTTTATATCGCCGGTATTAACGAACCGGACTAAAACTAGAGACGGCGGAACGACCGATCTCCGAAGGGTCAATTTTTGTTTCGCCGGAATTACCAAACCGGACTGAACTGGAGGTCGACGGAACGATCGACCTCCGCAAGGACGAAACGAAAACGATCATCTAAATCTAATTTTCACCACCAACGTGAATACAAACGGGTACGGGAATGCACGGTTGCTCCGGATGCGGGTTATGGTAGAGGGTCGCGATCCCTCGCCAATAAAATAACGCGAGAGGAAAAATCGAGTTCTCGAACTCTCACGAGCGAGAACAAATTTCTTTACTGGCTAGAAGCCACGGGAACGCACGCAAGTGCACCGAGAGCGCTCCGCTGATCGAGCGATCGAAGCGAGCTAACGAGAGCGAATCAATGCGCAATCGGGAAAATTCTTTAAATTCAAAAACTCACCGAACAGCACTATAATCCAAAATTAACCGGGAGCCTTGCATCTTACGATGCACGAGAACGTTATCACCATCACTATAACACCAGGAACATTATTACTAATGCATCATCAATGCACAGGATCGCGAAGGATTTATTGAATAAATTCCTTCGTTTCACTCAACTCACGAAACGGGAGCTACAGCCGAACGCGAACGAGAACGTGACCGGTAGGCGGTACTGTGAGCGCGAGAGAGACGGACTTACTCGAGCGCGCGGACAATAAACGGATCGACAACACACCGGGAGCGCGCGAGAGGTCCGAGTTGTCTCGAGGGCTGCTCGCGGCAGACTATAATTTGCCTGTGACGAGATCTCAACGAATTCTTATGATTATCTCCAAAAATCCTGATCGGTAGCTACTGCCTTCTTGAACTATTTCGCCACTTCGTCGGTACGAGAGCCGAACTATACCGCGGTAGCATACGAGAATCCTCGTGATCGTTACCCCCAGTCAATACGTGAAAACAAGACACTTTATCTCAACCAAAGGCAGCGCAAGACGTTCCGTTCTTGCCTGAAACTATAAACTCTATCTCCGCCTGTTCTCCAACGTATTGCACTATCTCATGGGGTGCCCGGTTTGCACCGGACATTGACGTATTCACAAAAATGTCTCATCGAGTTTCTCGACTATTTGGGCTTCTAATTACCGTGAGACACACCACCAAATAGCCTTGAAGATCTCGATTAACAAAATCTAAACTAAATAAATTTGAACGTGAAGTTTAATGAATTCTGAAATGGCTAAATTATCAAATCGCGAAAAACTCACAAACTTGAGCTTAACGAGAGCTAGACGGTAACGCAAAAGTCAACAAAAGGCAGTGAAACGGGAACGATAACTATCAAAAATCGATATTACTGAAGAAAATATCTTTTTTGGTGTTTTTGTGACGTTGATTCAAAAAATCACGTCACAATTTTTTAAACATTGTATCCATATTTGGCGAAATGCCAACGATAGAAGCGCGTCGTTCTACGACATGCAACGAAATAAGATGCCCGGATAGCTCAGTCGGTAGAGCATCAGACTTTTAATCTGAGGGTCCAGGGTTCGAGTCCCTGTTCGGGCGTTATTTTGCCCACTTACATCACTAGTTAGACAATCATTTACACACGATGGTGGTCCCCACTTGATTGCAGATGGCTGGCCTCCTTAATCGGTCTTGTCGTCATCGGTCTCTGCCTGATGTGCGTAAGTATCTCCAATACGCACCAACTGCGCAATGATAAGTCGCCCAGTATTCATTTGTTTTTTATCTTTCATTCATGATCTCAAGTACATGTTTTCTATATGTTGATACAATTTCAATAATGCAACGGGAACATTTCAGATTCCACTGGCGAAAAATATTAATCATTTGATTATACCAAACGCTGGTCTGGGTTTCGCGATTGGTATGGTCGACAGTTCGATGATGCCTGAACTCGGGTATCTGGTCGATATACGTCATGGTGCCGTCTACGGCAGCGTCTACGCCATTGGGGACGTGGCGTTCTGTCTGGGATTCGCTATTGGTAGGTATTCGACAAAAAAACACGTCTAAAAATTTTTTTTTACGAAATTTTTTTTCGCTCTTATCTCACACTATTAAAAAGCAAAAAAAGCCCTCTACCGTGACAATGTTTTCACATTGCCGTGACCAGGATTCGAACCTGGGTTACTACGGCCACAACGTAGGGTCCTAACCACTAGACGATCACGGCTCTTTGAGGCGATAGGACGTGTTTGCTCGCGGAGCGTCGAAAGGTGCACCTTTACGGCGTTATCGGGGGTGGAAAACGGACAACAGATCGGAAAACGAGCGGAAAAGTGCCAAAACGTTACCAATAACGAGGCAATAAGCTCGGCTGTGAGTTAATGGAGGACAGGTGTGAACTGAGACAGTGAGTGGAAAAACGGAAAGTGAAGTGGAAAGATGTCAGCGTGGAAACCGGCGGAGATCGAGGTAGTGGAGAAGTTTTTCGAGGGACGAGCGGGACCGGTAACGGCGCAGGACCATGTTGACCTCAGTGCGCTTTTACCAGGTAGGTCGGCCGCGGCAATAAAGAAAAAGGTATTGCAAATACGGGATAATCACCCAAGGGCGGTCGCCCCCCGCAACGTGTGGTCCGAGGAGGAGCTCCAAAGACTAATCACGGAATACTCAAATGCGGCGGGGCAATCGATCGAAGCTCGATTGCAGGCGATCAGCCACTTATTCCCGGGCCGATCTACCAAAGGGTTGGCCGCGCAATTGCGGAATAAGGCGCCTGAGGTCTACTATGGTAGAGCGACGCGAACGGCGGAAAATCAGGCCGAGGAAAGGAGCGAGGAAGAAACGCGGCAACGGATAGCGAGGAGGAGACCCGCGAGGGTGACCGAGGTGGCCGTTGACCCCCCGGCAGTGTCCGAAGACCAACGGGAGCGAGAGAGAGAGCTGGCCGAGCGACTGTCACCGACGCAGCAACAACAACAAACCGCCCGGCCGCGAGCAGAGAGGTCGCAGCGCGCAGCGAGGGCTGCGGCGACGAGGCCGGTAGCGACCCAGAGCGCTGACCGGCCGCGCGTGCGGCGTAATTCAAACGCGGCGGGCGCAAGGTCGCCGGAGCCGTCAACGTCGGCCGCGATCGCGAGCGAGCTGGAGCAGGCGGCAGCATCGCCCCGGGAGGTGGCGCCCCCGCAAGTCGAGCGGCCGACGCGGATACTGCGTAGCAACGCGACGACGACGCGCGGCGCGCCAGCAGCGATAGCGCGGAGTGGGGGGCCGAGCGAAGCGGGTCAGCGAGGGACGACGACACAGCGGGGCAGCGGGACGACGGGGGAAGGAAACCCGAAGCCAGCCGAACGCCGCGAGACACAGACACGCAGCGGGAACAGCCACGCGCGCCAATACCCAGCGCTGGACGAGGATTTGAACGGGAAATTTAAAAGTACGTGGTCGCGTGTGGCAGACGCGAGGCGGAAAATAAAAAAAATCCCGTGCAAACCGAGTCCAGCGATTGTAGGAAAAGTGGACGCGATTCTGGGCGCGGCGCTGAGGCAGGTGGAGGGAGAGCGGCTCTCGGTCAACGCGGCGAGGGAGAAGTCGAAGAGAGCCATATATGCAGCGGGGTTAGTTTTGTCCCAGACACTACATCAGAAGGGGGGAAAGGGCAAGCCGAAGCACGTGGCGATTGCAGAAGTAATCGCCAAGCTCAAGTGGCACGTACAGCTCGCAAAAGAGCTGATGGCAGCGAAACCCGGACCCCTCAAACATCAGCTCAAGCGAAAGGCGAGAGAGCTGAGAAAGGACAAAATTGCCCCGTCGCAGTATGTAGCGGTGACGGACGACAGAATAAGGACGATGGAAAAGTCACTAAAATATCACAAGGACGCCGAGGCTGCAAGGAAGAAGCGGAGGGAATTCATCGAGCAACCGTCGTTGAAAACGCTGCGAGGGAAGGGGAAGAGGCCAGAGCCGAGCGTGGAAGTCGCCGAGCGATTCTACACGCGCCTCTTCTCAGCAGCGGGGGAGTCTGAGCGAAAGACGACGCCACGCTACAACCAGTGGATCAAGAGGCTCCAGAACAACCGGGAGTCCTCAACCCTCGAGCGGCCGGAGCGGGAGGAGCTGGAAAGGATGGCGGAAACTGCGCTCGCGGCAACCGCCCCCTGGAAAGCGCCTGGAGAGGACGGAATTCCAGCTGGCGTCTACAAAGCATTGCCGAGCGCCCGAAAGTACCTTGTGCGCTATGTGTGCGAGGTACTCGAGGGCGAGCGAGTCTGTGCGGAGAAAGACGCCAGAGGGAAGGTCGTCCTGATCTACAAGAGTGGCGACACCAGCGACGCGGCGAATTATAGACCGATTTCGCTTCTAAACTCCGACTACAAGATACTCACGTCCGTCCTCGCGAGCATCATCAAGAGCAGGCTCCCGGCATGGGCCATCCCTAAGGAGCAGCTCGCGAGGGAGGGAGTATGGGGCACCGTACACGGCCTCATGGAGGACAAATCGGTGTCACTTGTAGCACGGAGGAACGGGAGGAAACATTACTCGGCGTGGATTGATTTCTCAAAGGCGTACGACTCCGTATCGCATTTTCAACTGCGACGACTAGTCCGCGCATTGCCTCTGAGCGATGCGATTGTTGGCGCGCTGGACCATATAACGAAGATCTGGTCGGTACGAATTAGCGTAGGCAAAACCTTCACAAACCCCATATATGTGAAGCGTGGAGTCTACCAAGGGGACTCGATGAGTCCCCTGCTATTCGTACTGGCCACGGCATTTATTATTGAAGAGGTCAAGGTCGACCGCGAGATAAATGCAGCATCCAGGGGGAAGCAGACAATCATCGCTTACATGGATGATATCAAGGTCCACGCGCCAACGAAAAAAGCGATCGTGAACATCACGAAATGCATCGAGGAATGCGCGGGCGAAATCGGACTGGTAATGAACCGGAAAAAATGCGGAGTGTACTGCCGGCAAGAGGATGAAGATGCTGAAGAGGGGACCGCGTCGAGGGATGACAACAACAACAACAGCGAAAGGGACCAAGCGCCGCGCCAGGATAACGAGGAAGAGGAAGGAGCCGCGTTTCTGCCCCGAGTCCGCGAGGGATATAAATATCTCGGGATTGTGCAATTGGAATTGGACACGGAGATCAATATCACAACCGTGGAGGAGCGAGCGCTGCAGGGAGTACGAGAAATACTTGGAGGAAGTATTACGCCAGCGCAAAAAATCCATCTCGTGAACTCCACCGTAGTGACAGCAGCCACATATGTTTTGGGGAACATGTTTTCGGACATGAAACGAACATCCGTCCTCAAACGATGTCGGCTGCTGGACACCGAAATACGGAAGGTTCTAGTCGAGCACAAGATCAAAACAGGGACGACATCGAACGCGAGCGTCTACCTCGATAGCGACAGAGGAGGACTGGGACTTCGCTCGATCGCAGACGAGGTAGCGCTGCAATACGTGCGTAAAGGGGCGTATCTCGAGAAACACCCGGATCTTGAGGACACACGATCGCGTTACGCCGTGCTCGAGAAGAAGGGGTGGAAAAACCCGAAGACGGATGCGGAGGTAATCCTCGAGGACCACGGCGTCGACAAGCGGAGGTGGGAGACAATCGCGGAGGTGAGCGAGTACGCGAGGAAGCTCGTCGCGGAAGTACGAGCAGTACAACAGGAGAGGTGGCTGGCAGAGTGGAAGAGGCACATGCACTACGGACGTATCGTGGCTCTGGAAAGGGATTGCATCGAGTTCCCAGCATACAAGTCGCTGTACATGGATGACTGGCGCATCTCCATGCTGCACGCTGCAGCGGAAGAACAGCTGCAGGGACTTGGTGCAATCCCGACAGAGCGGCGACGGTGCAGGCGAGGCTGCGGGACGCAGGAGACCGCGTACCACGTGGCAGTGGCCTGCCCAACTCCAGAGTACAACACCCGGCACGACATCATCGTGGCTAAAATAATTCGAGCCATCAGCGAGGGAATAGCGCCGCCTGAGGTCAAAGAAAAGTGCCACTTCTCGCGAGCGACGATGGTCGAGGACTTCGCCTGGGGAGACAGATTGGTAAGGATAAGGGCGGGTGTGCCTGTAAAAACAGACAACCCGGTGAAGCACAACAAACCGGACCTTATCGCAATACTTACCAACCCGGACGAGGTTCTTGTACTCGAAGTCGCGGTCTCTCACCTTCAAAACATCAGGGCGCAGGAGAAAATCAAAAGAACGCGCTACGAGGTCAACTCCGTCGACCCGGTAGACGGGACAAACGCGGAAACGGTGGCGAGAAATACGAATCTTATTGCCGAGCTCAGACGCATGTACCGCTGTCCCGTCGAATTGGGTGTCCTCGTCATCGGGGCATACGGGGAGACCATCGACACCGAGGAGAGGAAGAGGGCCGCTGCAGTCCTGAGGAGAGTAGGGGTGCCGAAATGGAAATTTCGGTGCCTCATCAACAGCGCGTGCTACAGCGCTGCTGTATCCACGACGGCGATCCTGGCGAACCGGATGGCCCAAACGAGAAGAGAGCCAAGCTGAAAGAATATCGCATCCACAACTTGAAGATAAAAACTCAATGTATCGAATTAGCATTGTATAGAGTCCAAAAATTCACAGGAAAATAAACATTGTATTGAACTGTAAAGATTCCGCAAGTCGGATAAGTACAGGGAAAATGTCAATAAAAACATTTATAGACGATCACGGCTATTGAAGGCGATGGGACGTGTTTGTTCGCAGAACTTGTTATCGCGAGGCTCAATCGAATCCGAACGGGGATACGAACGCGAAAGGTGCCGAAATAGTTTATATATAACTAGGCAAAGCGTTCGAAGTGTTGACTGGAAGGAAATGTAATTGTGAGAAAAAAACGTTAGTGGACTCTGGCTCCGGAAGTAGATTGACAATATCAGCGGTTGGCATGTAGGAGAATCGATTCTACATCGGCCACGGCCTTGAGCGAGCCGGTATCAACGGAGCATCGCTTCGGGAGGTGGCGCCCCCTCGCGTGTGTTACGGCGGGTATTGTTATCGGCGAGAAAACGGAGGCCACAAATACAAAAGAAAAAAAAGTTGCAAAGTTGAACTTTGCACATTGCTTCCTCATTAATTTCCCTTTTTCACAAAGCCATCTCTGTGACGAAGCTTAATTATTCACTTTGGCTTCCTCATAGAGGAAGCTTTGTTCAAAAGGGAAATTAATGAGGAAGCAATGTGCAAAGTTCTACTTTGCAACTTTTTTTGAATTTGAACAAAAGAAAACTCCGTTACAAACACCGTTACGTCTAATTTTGACTAGATATAAAGTTTTGTCTTACATTCTTAACTTTTCCAGAAGTTATAGCGAAAATCTAAATTTTTTTTTAAATTAAAAAAGCCGTAAAATCCGAACCACTTTACCGATCATCACCAAATTTCGTACGTAGCAGGGCTGTATGGTATTTTTCGAGTGTAGAACATTTCGGTTCATTTGTTGAGATTCGACGTGATTTAGAGAACATTTTTTTTTTTTTTGAAAAATTCAAAATTCTATAAAATCGGAACCACTTTACCTATTTCGCTAAAATTCAACACCAATCATCATTTAACGTGTCTTCATTTATAAAGAACTATTTAGCTAAATTGGCGAATTTTTACGAAAGATAGAGCGGTCACATTTTTTTGAAAAACTGGGCTAATCACACGCCCTGGCGCGCAGGCCCCAGATACCTTTGCGCTGCTGCGCTCTTATCTCTCTATCTCTCTATCTCTCTATATTATAAAAACATCTCGCCGCCGCCGCCGCTGTGTGGGACACGTCGAAAGGCCATAGCCAACTCGAAACCACTCGCTCGAAATTCCATGGCCAACTCTAAACCACCCCCCCAAAAATTGCAAAATTTTCAAAAATTTCAAAATTTTCAAAAATTGCAAAATTTTCAAATATTGCAAAATTTTCAAAAATTTCAAAAATTTCAAAATTGCAAAATTTTCCAAATTTTTTAAAAATTGCAAAATTTTCAAAATTTTTTAAAATTTTCAAAACTTGTAAAATGTTCAAAATGTTCAAAATTTGAGAACTTTCAAAATTTGCAAAATTTTCAAAAATTGTTTAATTTGCAAAATTATTTAAATTTGCAAAATTTGTGAAATCTGCAAAATTTTCAAAATTTGCAAAATTTGGGGGGAGTGGTTTCGAGTTGGCCATGGAATTTCGAACAAGTGTTTTCGAGTTGGCCATGGAATTTCGAACAAGTGTTTTCGAGTTGGCCATGGAATTTCGAGCAAAGTGGTTTCGAGTTGGCCATGGAATTTCGAGCGACTAGTTTCGAGTTGGCCATGGAATTTTAAGCGAGTGGTTTCGAGTTGGCCATGGAATTTCGAGCGAGTGGTTTCGAGTTGGCCATGGAATTTCGAGCGAGTGGTTTCGAGTTGGCCATGAAATTTCGAGCGAGTGGTTTCGAGTTGGCCATGAAATTTCGAGCGAGTG
Organism: Itoplectis maculator; assembly: GCA_964034905.1. Lineage (NCBI taxonomy): Eukaryota > Metazoa > Arthropoda > Insecta > Hymenoptera > Ichneumonidae > Itoplectis > Itoplectis maculator. The sequence goes on from OZ035862.1 coordinate 7,828,469, forward strand.
GTTTCGAGTTGGCCATGGAATTTAGGGCGAGTGAAAAATTTTGGAAATTAAGATCATTTTCAAAATGTTCAGAATTTAAAAACGGCGGCGGCGGGGGCGGTGATATCTATCCACCGAGGGGCGGAGGTGGATATCATGCCACAATGCGAGCGCGCAAAGGGCGCGAGAGGGAAATTTTTCTAAGTCCCTCAAGGCCCCCTGGGTCGCCAATATGTTACTTTTCAAATACTCGACAACGACAAACAAACAAAGACAAAAGGTTTGACGCGCGAAGCGCGCAGGGGGGCGGAGCCCCCCTAATAAGCTTTAAAAGGGTAAATCCCAACTAAAAAACCCTTGTTTAGTTGATAAAAAAAAAAATAAATTTGTCGTTTTGCTTGTCAGAAATCGTAGAACTGGCCGCTCGGCTAAAAACCGCCAAAATCAGGATCACGAATTTTTTTTTTTTTTTTTAATCTCGACTTTTAACCTATACCATCGTTCTCAAGTCGCATATTCTACCCCTGGAAACAATGGTCTGAAACCTTTATTAGTTGATTTTGAAAAAAAAAAATGTTGGTCGAACAGTTTTTCAGAAATCGTAGATCTGGCCGCCGGGCCAAAAACCGCCCAAATCGGGGTCACCGTAGGTTAAGGATGTAGGAGCGCGCCGTATTCAATTCGCATAAATTCGAGAAAAGTGCGAAAGAATTGCGAACACTTCTCGATGGTCTAAAAATCTGAAAAAATTCATGCACACTAAAGGTATTGAAAAGATTAACTTTGCATAATAATAATTGCAAAATGTTATTAACAATTTAATGAAACAAAAAATTGTTTAACAAATATTCCCATGACCCAAGTTTTTTTTTCGATCAAAATGGTTCCTTTGTTTTTCTGAATACGTATGAATTTTTTCAGATTTTTAAGTAATCTTTGAAATTTGTACATATTTTCCATATAAAAAAACACAAATTTCAAAGATTACTTAAAAATCTGAAAAAATTCATACGTATTCAGAAAAACAAAGGAACCATTTTGATCTAAAAAAAAACTTGGGTCATGGGAATATTTGTTAAACAATTTTTTGTTTTATTAAATTGTTAATAACATTTTGCAATTATTATTATGCAAAATTAATCTTTGCAATACCTTTAGTGTGCATGCATTTTTTCAGATTTCTAAACTGAGTGTTTGCAATACCCTCGCACATTTCTCGAATTTATGTGAATTGAATACGTTGCGCTCCTACATCCTTAAACAGTGATGCAGCGCTCATTACGACAAACTATCAAATCTCTCGCGGTTAACCAAATACTGTTGGTCGTCACGGCCTTCGGCCAATCAGAGGCCGAGTTATATCGACAACAATGGTTGCTCACGCACTTTTTAATAGAGGATTAAAAATTCCATAAAATCAGTATACATTGATACATTTAGTTAAAAATCACGTAAATTACAGAGGAGTCAATTCTCTAGTTGCGTGCCAAATTTTAGCTCAATCTATCGTGCCGTTCGTGAGTTATGGACAATTCAATTTTCGGTGTCTGGAACATACATACACACACACTCACACACACATACCCACATACAGACATATTTTCTAGACCACTTTTCTCGAAATTTTATGTGATTCTGAGTATGTTAACATGAAAATCTCGAAAAAAAAATGTTCACGGAAACAAAGCTTACTCTATGAGGAAGCAATACAAAAATAATGTATTGCATCGGCCGGGAATCGAACCCGGGCCGCCCGCGTGGCAGGCGAGCATTCTACCACTGAACCACCGATGCTGATGAAAGTCCTTGAAATCAATAACGAACTGTTTTTAAAAAGAAATCTGGGTCACGATAGAAAATTAGTTTTATTATCCACTAGGGTCACAGCGCTCCGACCAATCAGGACTCGAATAGCTTGTCAACAATACAAATCTCGAACTTCGACAGCAAAGCTGGAAAGTCGATAAATCACGCCACCAACTTTTTAAGAGAAGACTAAAGGGGCTTCGACCCCCTGCGCGCTTCGCGAGCCAACCTTCTTTTATTCAAAGAGACTGAAAATCTGAGTCGATTAAGTGTTTAATGTGACATTAAAGCTTACCCCTCGTTATCTACTATTAACTGGAAAATTACGTTGTAATATTTCAGGTCCTGCATTGAGTGGAACTCTGGTGAACACAATTGGCTTTGAGTGGATGCTCTTCGGCATTGCGATACTGTGTTTCATGTACGCACCATTAATGTACTTCCTGCGAGCGCCGCCGACAAAAGAAGAGAAAAAGGTGCGCTAGGACACATAGATACACATCGAAATTGACACACATAGGCACACATAGACATAACAAGATTCGTTAATTTTTTTCAGTCGCTTATCATCGGCGAAAAATCATCGGTGCGGTACGTCACGTATCAGGACGAAGAGGAAGACCAATAGATGACAAATTAGTAATTGAGTAGAACGCCGCCTTCGTTACCTTTGTTTGATTTTTATTTCCTTTTTGTAAATGATGATGATGATGATGATGATTGCTAGACTAAAAACCGATGCTGTTCGAGATGTGAGACATATTTTTAATTGCCTGAGAATTCAAAGCGTTATTCGCCGCAAAACATTCCGTGCGCTTTCTGTAAATCAAACTGGTGATGTCCTGTCGGATAGGGTTGTTACAATTGAAAGGGCTAAGAAAAACATTTTCGATCGCGCCGTTTCTCCATGAGATGTAACGTGTATATGATACGAATGATAGACGCCGCACGAAGCGTGCACGGTGCGCGACAACCTCCAAAGATGATTGAGCAATCGAATACCTCGGCCTATCGCGAAACGTTAACAATGACGAAATTAGAAAGAAAAGTTTAATTCATTTTATTTTTTATCGAGACGGCATCGTGGGCGCACCGTGAATATATAGTTTTAATTAGCCAAACATTCTTAATAAAAAAAACATTCCGAAAAAATAAGTAATATAAATTATGAAAAGATATATAATATGAATACAAATATATCAACTTGAACACAAGATGCGATGTATATTCGAGGACATTATAAACTATTTATTGAGCGATTTCGAATCCTCGGTGGAATTCCCTGAACTCGAAACTAATTTACTGTACAACCTGGCAATCGGTCGATCGTTTTTTATTATCAGTACTCGACAAAAATGCACCATTATTAACTGAAGCTTCAACGTATTCGCTGCTGCTCGGGACGTTGCGAAATAAACGTTAATAAATGACAGAGTAAACAGGTCTAAATATACAGATTTAATAGTAATCGGCTTCGTTCGGAAGCTGGAAGCATGATGCATGTTGTAAGCTACGTGTACCGTGAACATGAGTACCTAAGACTCGGAAGTATTGTTGGCAACGGGAATAGTTCCAACTTGAGAATCGACGAGAGAAACGAGAAATAGAGAGATTGTAATAACGCGACACAAATCGTCATAATCGTACAATTTAGATAGTGTAACGCTGTTGGCAAGTAACAGCGGATCAGGACTGAAAAGGGGAGAACTGAACTGAATAACAAAGAGTATGCATGGACCAATCCACGAAATATATGCCTACGCCTCGGTGAGCCGAAATAGGCTTTTTATTCCAAATTCCCAAGAAAAAAAATCAGTCAGTGGAACCACCCGGTTTGGATTCCCTGAATGGCTGCAGGGAAACCGTGCAAAAAATGCGATCGGGTGTCATGAAGAGTTCCCGTCTAAAAAAGATTCGATTTTTGAAATGATAAATTTACAAAATTGAGGTACGATGGAAAAAAAACCTCGAAAGCACTAGCGGCCCCAGGCAACATCGACATCGACATTCGAGATATTTGACAGTTGCCCGATTGACAGCAGTTTGGGTGATATTCGTGTCACGTTCCCTTTCCCACTAAGCATATATAAAACTATAATTTTTCGTTGGGAAGCGAAGGATACGCTTTCACTTGCGCTGCTGTCAATTTATTTCGGGCAATTGACTGCGAGAGATATATGTCAGTCCCGAGGCGTGCGACGAATCGGCGGAAGTAGAGAGAATTTAAAGATGAAAACGAGTCGAAAAGCTCTTAGCGAGGACCTGGAACGAAAACAAAAAAAATATATATATATATTCATAGATTATCGAGAAATCTCAGATAGAATGAAAATTCGTAGAAGCAATACAAAGTGGCATATATAACGTAATATACGCATAATAATCGTAGCGCTGTTTGATCGTAGAAAATTCTACGTCGAAGTTACACGAAAATCAGTGTATTTAAATTAATCTATATATAAATGATATGTCCAATACCATATATTGATGTTGCAAAGAATTTTACTGTCGCGTATTTAAATACAACTGAAAATTATTGTCGGTATGTGTGTTGACTAAAGGGAAAAACGATAGACGAATAACTTTCGAGAAATTAGTTAAAAATTGAGATCCTAAGCTACTCGATCTTACGACTGGCGAAGAGAGCGTCGACTTGACACATCTTATTCACAGTGATTATTATTTTTTGATCGCACTTGCTGTGGGAGCTACCAAAGAGTCTCTGTACGTACACGTAAAAATAAAATTAAAAAAATAAAATTAAAAATGCTGGCACCGTTGCACCATTTAACCGATAGAGTCATGTATCCTTGTAAACTATTTATCGTCAACTTATTAATCGTGTTATTAATTAATATTAGCCGATTCTCGTAGTAGATAATATAAATATCTAAAGATTAGTAAAATCTCGTGTAGTCGAAGCTCGTTATACATAAAGTATTCTGTCGTGGGAAATCTTTCGCGTACTAATAAATTAGTTTTATGTAGAATATCATACCTAAAGTTCCAAAGGTATAGAAAAACAAAAATTAAAATTAAAAAAAAACAAAAAAAAATATATAAAGGTAAAAAAATTCAGTGAGATGTGAGTGACACGTGAATCGCGCGAAAATGATCGCGATTCCGTTTTGCGAAACGTTGCTTGCGACCATTTATGACGAAAGTTCGGGGTTCTTCGGTGGAAGATTTCACCGAACTGGCTAGAAACGGTCGTGAACAATTTTTCGGCGATACGCAGGAAAACAGCTTTTCGCTTCGGATTCAATGTTTCCACAAGGTCGCGTGAATATGCGCCTACTCCTGATACGAAACGCGAGTCAATTTTAAACGCCGACTCGCCGAACGCCTCCCGACTACGACCGCCGAATGATAAGGAAAAAGTCATCCTCTCTAAAATTAGGCAAAATAGATAACGAAAAGTGTGCGGTCCATGATTAAACGAAAATGCTGCGAAGTAGTTCGGAGCTTGAGACTCGAAGAAGTTGTTGAACATGTGTACGAAGAAAGAATTGTACTCCACGCGTATATACCTCATCGATATATCAGATGATTCTGTAAATATAACGAGTGCTTGGAAGTTGAAAGAAAAAGGACGCTGCTGCTGCCGTCGCCAGAAAACAAAAATCCCAAATTCTGTAGTTTCGACAATTGTTCATATTCCTAATTAATTTGATCGATAATTTAGAGAAACATTGATTGGCAATTAATCTACCGATATAATAATTTAATCGATCGGATAAATAATAGGCGAACAGAGCGTCGCGAATGTATGTAAAAAAGAACAAAGCTTAATCAGCTAATGTAGTGATAAAAAAAAAAACAAAAACATTGTACCAATCGGCATGTCAGGCCGAGGCTTTTTCGAATTGCCGATGCAATCAAGAGTGGGTTTAAGATTTGCGAGAGGACGAGTCGCACGAGACTCGGGACATATCGATATTAAAATACGGAATACAACGAAGAGTTGATCGTTTGTTTGTCAGTATTGTTAACACGGTATCTTTTGATTATTCGTCGAATTCTTTCCAACAGCGAACAAAACCGAACAGCCTCTCACGAAAATTGAATATAGGGTGAATGCACCAGTAATTGGACAGTCACCAGTGAATAAACAATAACTTTTTTAGGGTTCACGAGTAATTATGATGACTTAACTGAACATTAGATTCCTAATTTGTTTATTTTTTAGCTATCCACTGCGATTATTTCAAAAGTATTGCTTTTTATAAAAATTCATGATAAACTAATCTCGTTCTGCGCAAACCGTTCGTTCACTGGTGACTTTACCCTATAATATACGTTGTAATCGCAAGTGTGTTTCAATCACGCCTCTAATACTGTACTAAGAGTATAACTTTCGCTGTAAAAACATTCCTTCGGCATATATCGTCGTCACTTTGAAATCTGAACTAATGACAAAAATTCATTTAAATCTGCGACGAGGCAGAAATAGAGCGATGCAGGTTATTACATATTCACGAGATTACGGGAACATCTTCGGATGTGCCGCGTCTCTCGATACGTCATTATTCACGCGTGTACATCCCGACTCCTTGAAAGTGATCCATTCGTCCCAAAAAAAAAATTATTGAAAGCGTGAGTTTCGACGACGACGACGACGAAGAAACTTATTTTCCATTTTGCTATTGGGACATTGCGCTTATTCGAAATATCAAATGATTTCTCGCGCAGCTAAATTTACGGGATATATATATAGAATGACACGTCGTGGGCTGCTATTGTGAACAGACAATAAGCAATGAAAGTCGCTCAACTCTCTGAATCTGAAAAAACGGAGCGTCGAGTAATTTTTTATTTTTTATTTTATTTTATTTTTTTTTTTCATGTTAAATGAAAAAGCAAACTACGATGATATCTCATGAGATCTGGCTTTACCACTAAGAGTTTCGTCAGCGTATCTCGTTCTTCTCCCACCGTCTGGATTATGAAATATTTCTGTTGAATTGAACTATTGGTGCGAATGAAACTCACGGTGAGAAGAATGAATTGCATCGTTTAGCCACGGTTATCGGGGGACAATGTGCTTATATTCCGACAGGATAATAATTAAAGTTGTAATATCCCAATTCGATAAGAGAACCATTAACGAAACAAACGAAAAATCGTTGTATCATAATACAATAATTAATCAGCTGGTGTATGGGTCCGACTTATGTCTGCGTAGTGAGAAAGAGGCGAGATTCACCGAACTCATCGTACTCATCGTTACTTTATAGAATATATAATAAACACACAATATATAGAGTAAATATATGTTTGAGAGAATTAATAGAGATTGCGAAGGGAATACAGCGGGAGAATGGAAAGAGTATCGAGGTCCGAGAATCGCCAGCTGAACGATCCGTAATCGTTTGCGATATTCACCATCAAATCTCTGACACAAAAAGAAACTGTAAGACGCGATTTAACGAATGATGATGACAGTTTTGTGCCCAAAAGCGCGATTGCATATATGATTTATTTTTCAAAAGAGATGTTTTTTCTCGACGAGTGCGAATAATGTGCATGGAACGATCGAAACGATCGGGTTCAAGATACTCGATTAGCTTAACCATAACGGGGTGCTACACTTAGGGCCGTCTCAAGTAGCGTTTAATGTATTATGTTAAGACGCATCTATATGTACTATATGGGAAATATGTGCTGTAACAATCGAATAAATTGTAATCACCGTTGACACTCTGTTGTAATTTCATTATTCTTCCCCATTCCGTTCATCCCGCGCGGTCTCCAATTCAATCTATTATTTTCATTCCTGTCTCCACACTCATGTAATCTGCTAATTCTTTTGGTAGATCGCTCGTCTTTATCTCGTCGTTGCAGATTTTTTGGACATAGCCGAACATATCTTTCGTTGCTTTGATCGTGCGTTGAAGCTCCGCTGAAACAAACAAGTCCGAGTCGGTCGTATCTGAATGTACTTTTTATCGAAACTAGGAAGCAAATACGCGCGCTTATGCGCACGACCGGAGTTTAAGGGGCTGCTGGAGTAGATTTTTTTACCGACATTGGTCGATAAAACTAGAATTCCGCAATTTACGCTTTACGTCGTTATAACGCTACAGATATACTTCAAATTTGACAGAGATGTTATATGAACAACAACGGTTCAGCGTAGATTCGATTTGTGGTCGAAAACTAACAAGAAATGGAAAAAAACGTATATTTAGAGTCGATAGAGATCTTCTTTATCGGCTGAAAGTTTAACCAAAAACACGTGCACGCAGTTTACGCTTTACGTGGATTCAGTTTCTATAATCGACATTTCGCCAGTTCTGAAATATTCAGAAAACATCAAAGAATTGGCGTAGATACGGATTTGGCACGTTTGAGTTTCTCAAACGATTATATCTTACAGCAAATGCGTTGTTGACATTTCAAGCGGCCATATTGGTTTTCGGAGATTTACAAATACTAGGAAGCAAATACGCGCGCTTACGCGCGCGACCGGAGGTTAGACAGCGCTGCAGCGCTCATTACGACAAACTGTCAAATCTCGCGCTGTTAAACAACGAACTGCCGGTCATCACGGTCCTCGACCAATCAGAGGCCGAGTTATACCGACAACAATGGTCACGTTGGCGCGAATTACGCACTTTTTAGTAGTAGATATAATTTTTCCTATTTCTTGTTAGTTTTCGACTGAAAATCGCATCTACGCCGAACCGTTGTTGTTCATATAACATCTCTGTCAAATTTGAGGTATATCTGTAGCATTATAACGACGTAAAGCGTAAATTGCGGAATTCTAGTTTTACCGACCAATGTCGGTAAAAAAATCTACTCCAGCATCCCCTTAAGGGATCGTCACAGTGTGACCCTCCGAAAAATCAATGATTTTCGCGAATTTTTTTTGTTAAGTTGTAATGAACTAATTGGTCTGGTTTTTTTTTTAAATAAATAAGTACATTCTTGAAGAATACAAAATAATTTTTTTGATGTGCATTTCTTTGATGTACAATAATGATATAAATTGTTTAAATAGCTCATGTAAAAAAAAGGTCCTGCATTATGTCCACGATTGCGGCCGCAATTTTGATCTGAACCAAAAATTTCAAAAAGATTATTAATCTGTAGGAAATTCGCTATCGCGCTATGGGGGCTTTTTTTTTTTTAAATTTGACAAAATGGCGGCGGTTTGAACGAAAATTATCAAATATAGCCTTTTTTTCGACAGTTTTTCGTTAAAAAAAGTAGGAAGATTCAATAAAAAAAGCTTCCATAGCGCGATAGAGAATTACGTTAGAAATGTTCTCTCAAAATTTGAAATCGATATCGCCATAACTCTTCATTTGAGAGTGGACACCGTTTTGAAAAACAACATTCCGAGAAAAACGCGTTTAAAGTTTGCACACGCCACTGTCACGCTGCAATCCCTTTCTCTAAGAAAGGCTGTAGCGACCGAAATAATTCGAATTTTGATAAAAAAATTTAACAGAATTTTTATAACCGTGTATACTATCCGATAATGAAAAAAAAAAAATCGATTTTTTTTTATTTCACACTGTGACGATCCCTTATTACGACAAACTGTCAAATCTCGCGCTGTTAAACAAAAACTGTCGGTCGTCACGGCCCTCGACCAATCAGAGGCCGAGTTATATCGACAACAATGGTGGCCCATGCACTTTTTAATAGAGGACTAGGAAGCAAATACGCGCGCTTACGCGCGCGACCGGAGGTTAAACAGCGCTGCAGCGCTCATTACGACAAACTGTCAAATCTCGCGCTGTTAAACAAAAACTTTTGGTCGTCACGGCCCTCGACCAATCAGAGGCCGAGTTATACCGACAACAATGGTCACGTTAGCGCGAATTACGCACTTTTTAGTAGTAGATTAGGGCCACCACACGCGCTGACGCGCGCGAGCGGATGTTCGTTGGCGCTGCAGCGCTCCGACCAATCAGAGGCGAATAGTTTGCTAACAGTAGACTTCGATAGCAAAACTCGAAAATCGATAATCTCGCCATCAACTTTTTACTAGAGGATTCTATAAATTGCATATGATTTATTTTTCAAAATATTTCAAAGACATTTTTTCTTACCAATGCCCGGGCAAGAGACCTTGAGCGCAGATTCACTGTTTTCTATAGCATCACCCGACGCGGTACTTCGCTCAGTCACATTTTCGTCTGAAAATAATTCGCAGTTGTACGAAAATAAATCTCAAAATTTCATGTAAAATCAATTGATATTATATTGGATTCTCAAATATTTTTCACCATAATTTAATTCCCTCGAAGCCATCATCGAGTTTCTCTCCGCCAGAAAATTAATCTCTTTCACATGTTCATTTGTTCGTTCAAGAAGAGATTTGTTAAGTTGCACACGTCGTTTAAGAGCTGCGAGCTGCAACTGCGTCGATATCGTAAATATCGAGACCCACAAGTGTATCACTTCGGTTTGAATTTTTCAAGTTAAAGGGTTCCTCTACTTTGAAATTATTTAAAAATCAAAAATTGTTTTGTGCATTTTTCGAAAGTTGATATATCTAAAAGTATTATCTGAAAATTTCAGAAAGATCAGAGCATTCTAAAGGTATATTCATACGTTGAACGCTACCTGAGCGCGCTTATATATATCGTATATCGCTAAAATTTTAAGGGCATGTGAAACAGTGAGCGCCGAAAATCTCCGGATGTGCGGTTTGTCGCGAATTATGAACGGATCGAAGTGAAAATTGAAACACAGATGCCAGTAATGAAAATCTCGGGAATGAATTAGTCAGAATTTTGATTTTAGAAAAAAAAATTACAGATCGGTTACCGACATCAATTTTTTTTTATTAAAATCAAAATTCTGACTAATTCATTCCCGAGATGTACATTACTGGCGTCTGTATTTCAATTCTCACTTCGATTCGTTCATAATTCGCGAAAAAAAGCGTATCCGCGTTTTCGAGGTGAGAGTCGGTATTTCACATCGCCTTAAACGCATTTTTCTCGAAACAACGTTTTCGAAACGCTTGTTGAAAAAATCTCAAGAACTTCTGATCGGTTCCTTATGAAATTTTAACCACATATGCGGTACACTTATCACTATATCCCCTACCAGAATTATTGCAAAATTAGAATTTTTACTTTTTTTGGGCAAAAAACATGCAGAAAAACCCGTTTTTTTTTCATTTTTTTTTCTTTTGCCCGCCATTCTGTTATTTTCGCCTACACATAAATAATTATGGTAGGGGATATAGCCAATGATATACTGAACCTAAAACCATTTAATTTTCTGGATTCGGATCAGCCATTGTTGAGATTTTTTTCAACAGCGCACACGTATCTACTTTTTGCGGTCTGCTGTTTACCTGGGATTTTCACACTCAAAAAGTTACTAAAATAATTTTTTTTTTGTTATTTACGAATGCCTTTGTTAAGCCCAACACATTTTATATCGCCAAACATAACAGCATTCTCAAAAAAAAATGATAGAAATAGCGTTTTTTCCATGCATCCAAAGTAGAGAGACCCCTTAAGGAGGGTTCATGTGAAACATCATCCATGCTAAGTCCAGTTGGTAGAAAAAATTGTAACGAATGATTCTTACGCAATTTGCATTCACAGCTAAACGAAAAAATGCATTCACTGCGCTGGTGATATCCGGAGTAAATAGATTTTTTCGTTTAGCAGCAAATGCAAATATGTATAAGAACGCATATTTATTACAGTTTTGATTACCACAGTCGGTATTCCACATGTCCTTAACGTCAAAATCTTACGTCGATTTCCGTGGGCTTGATTCTTTCGGTAGGAACGTGAACGTCGGGCGTCCTTTCGTCCACAATATTACTCAAGAACGTAAACGGTTCAACAGGATAATCCGTAATGCGAAGTAAAGATTCGTGCAATTCTCTCGACGTCATATCTTCAACGTTATAACGGTTTGATAACGGTTCTTTCAGGCTCGGTTTTTTCTCTAACGTCGATTTGGCAGTTCCACCGATAACTTGGCTTGGTGGCACGCTGCGCTTCGAACTGACCAATTCTTGAGAACTTCTCGTTTTCCTATTGAGCACCGTTGACAAGCCGACCGTTGACTTCGGCTCAACAGGAGCAGCTTCGCTTGAGCGAATTTTCATCGCACAAGCAGACGTAGATGCGGACTTCGACGGCACAACTCTGTGAAAACTTATGAAAATTTCACAACAGATATATTTTATTTTTTTTGCATATCGTTGTTATTGAAAGCTTTCTTACCCCTTCTTCATATTCGATGAATTTTAATGAAAATCTTTGACTTAACGACTATATCGTGCTATTGACGACAGCACGATACTCGACATGGCTACAGTAAAGCATGAAATGTGCTCCAGATGTTAAATCGATAATCCCCTTTTTGTTTCGGAGGGACAAACGACGCAAAGTTTCGACGTGTAAGTAAATCGTGCGATTTTAAACCAATATTTTTTATAAGTAACATTTATTTTAGCACTCATCTGCCGTGGCATATAAAATACACTCGATATCGTACTTGCACGGTGTTTTAAAACACTTTCTACGTTTATAGTGACTATTGAATCCAACTTACTTACCAGAGTTGTAGATCCCCATTAATTCATGAGATATAGTTTACAGTACATTTTTTTTCTTTTTTTTTTCGTAATTACGATTTAAGAATATAATCACTGCACATTATTAAGAAATCATAATTACAAAACAAATTGTTCTGTTAACTATACCTCATGAATTAATCAGGGGATTTGCAACTCTGTTACTCACTGAATAAAACGCTGTTTTGTCTCGTACCCGGCGAACCGAGCGTCCTTCGAGTAAATAAATATTTAATTGCGACGTCATCGCGACTATATTAGCAAGAGGAAATTCCCGTTGGCTATTAGATCTGTCCAATACATTTGTCGAGTGACAATAATCTTTCGTATCTACAAGTCTCTCCTTTTCTCTCTCTTTCTCTCTCTCTAGGTGTAATTAGGATGTCATTAAAACGATAGAATATTCCTTTTTTTATGTATTTCAAAGAGTTCGCGCCACGACATAATGCGTCGTATTTTTGCAGCTCACACACGATTCGTTAATCTTACCGAAAAAAACCAGGCGAAAATATAGGAAAATAAAGTTCGCCGAACGGAAGACGACGTATAGACTCGATTGGGGATATATTCGGCTTTTCATAAGATTAATTGGTGCTAAAGTCCAGGAATAAATTAGCAATGCACGCCACACGAGTAATCTTCCACAATTACAACACGATGGGCGAGAAGAGCGAGAAGATAATTATCAATCACCAAATCGTATGACAATCTCGCGGATCTCAACACTGCTAGAAGCACAATTAAAGAGTCAGAAAAAAAAACTTCTAGACATTTAAAACGATTATGCTGACTTGCGTATAAAGTGGGCTGCTAACCGATAATAAACTAGTGAAAAGAAATAACGAATAAGTGGGTGAAAAGAAATAGAAATAAGGACGGCGATATACGTTGGCTGCTCGTTGGGGGAGGATTATATCATGAGAACAGGTTTACGATATTCTTGCCGCCGTGCTGCCTAGAGTCACGGAAATTACGGAAACGTGACTTTTTTGTCGCTATTAAAGTGACACAAAAGGTCCACGTGATTTTGTAATTTTTCGCTGAAATCACAGAACGTAGTGACGTTTCGCGCGGCGACTCTAGACTCGGCGTGTTCTTGCTTTCCTTTCATCCGAATACGCGTGTTATGTATACAAGTGGCCCACAAGTTAAAAGTATATGAGTCTAGCGTCTTCAGGGTTCTGCTCGACCGGACAGTAGGGACACTTGAGCCTGTAAAAAAATGGACTCCTATGAAAAAGTGATTTCGATATCGATCTACGATGTCAATACTATATTCGAACGGCGTACTTGTTGGCGTTGGTGAGTTTATTGAGTGCGTCCCTCGATATAACGTGGCCGCAGACCAATTTCATCGGTGGATTGTTCTCCGTGCTCTGTTGTCGGAGAATCGGACAAGCGAACACCGAATGGTATCGGCCTTGTTTACCCAAGTCGATCTCGATCTGCGATTGAAAATGCATTCACAAGTTTTACCTAAAATTTCTTCAAACGTCCTATTATTGAATTTCAAGCTTTCACGACCTTAGTGCTCACCGGAAGTTCGTCCTTTCCGTTCCAAATACCGGTCACTTGTCTCTGTTGCATGACTTGCTTGATATTCAGGAGAGCGGGCAATGCCGTGCATCCGGCATTTACGCTGTTTTACAAAAGTCCAATTTTCAAAAAATTGTCTAATTCTTCGACACAAAAAACACGCTTGTACCGCTATTGTTTTTGCTGCTCACCAAACTGAAAGAGGACTGTCGACACTTAATCCCAGCAACGTGCATGCTTCTTTGGTAAAAACATCGTGTATATCTAGCCACAGTGTCGGATCCAACAGATGACTGTACGGAGAGGATTGTATACCGTTCGGCAGATACAACAGAGTTCCCATAAGCGATCGCACCTCTTTCTCGTTACGTCGCACGTACTGTCTGAGATGCTTACGCGCGTACAGCACAGCCTCAGCCTGACGGCTTGGCCCTTGTTCCACCAGTCTTATGAAATGTAGTCTATGCAGTTTGAATTCCAGCGATGAGTTCTGTGAAATTTACCGCTATTATTGGCTTATCCCTATTAATATAACGAACGTAGATGAATACAATCGTCACAGTTTTGTCACCCCCCCCCCCCCCCCCCCGAAAAATAGCAAAATCATTTGTTTACAAAAAAAGCAAACAAAAGAAAAATAGATCTTTGCGTTTAATTTGCATTTAATTATAGCAACGTACTCTCTCTTCCAAAGCTGGTCTATGCTTTATTGCCCATTCCAGAGCAGGTTCCAAATTCCTTTGTTTCAGACAGTCCAATATATAATTTAATTCTGTGAATGGTTCCTTTCTTGGCTCGTCAGTCTTTATTCCTACTTCCTAAAAAGATAAAACAATTAATTGATCGTAAAATTAGATCACCCGTGAAAAATTGAAAAATTGCAAAATTGCTTCCTACCGCTGCTAATTCGTCGGCAATGTCTAGCATCCCTTGACGATAAAAGTGTTGAAAGATAACTTGATTCAGAAGCTGTGTTTTCTCAGGAGCGGAGAAAACATCCTCGCGACTGGTGCTCGCAAAATCTGCGATGAAGTTTCTGTCTATGGCTTTTCCCACCTTCGACACGGTGCTGTGAGACTCTCTGTGATCTGTCGCCAGTCTCTGTACAGTGTCGCGAACCTTGGCCATTTCATGTTTCAGCACCAGTACCTGACTCGAGGTCAGCTCGTGATCCGGTGGATCTGCCAAAAAGTCATGGCGGTTTCCGCTTCGTTAGCTAACATTGCGAGTGAGACAAGCGACTCGACGTGCAACGACTAAATGTTTTGTAAATGCGAGAAACTGCCTTCTTCGTTGACCTCCGCAAATGAGTTTGAACGGACTTGTCGAGAGGCAAGATTCGCTAAGCTTGTTAGCTAATATTGGTAGCAAGGAACGGACTCGATGTCGTGTAAAAAAAAAAAAAAAAAGTATAAAGCTACGATATTCTGTACAAACAAGGAGCGTACAATACGGATTTGTACATCCGAAAGTTAGCGATAATATTTCAATTCGCCGAAGTGAGGTTCGACTGAGTTAGCGTCAATATTAATCGAGTTACAGAAAAACACAGAGCCAGGGAAATGTTTTGTAAATGCGGGAAACCGTTGTTTGTTGACCTCCGCGAATGAGTTCGAACGGACTTGTTACCACTCACCTTCCTCCAATTCTTTTTTCAGGGTCTCGATGTGATTTATCAAATCGGTGAGTACGGCACCCGCTTGTTCATTTATATCCGAGAATTTCAACAAAACTTTGTCGAGTTCACGATCGACCGTATTGCAGGCCTCCATTGTTGTTTTTCTCACTGAATCACTGAAACGTTCTTCTCGCGTCACGATATTTTGACGTCACGCTCATGGACGTCTGCTTCTGTGCTGCTGCTTGCTGCTTGGTGCTAGCTGCTAAGCTGCTGCCGCTGGCCACGGACTGGCGGACAGCGCGGTAATCGCGGCCATTTCTCGAAACTTCTTGCTCCGATGATAACCAAGAAACACGTTTATCATCCCAGCCGGTAATACAAAAACTGTAGCGCACAGGGGCTGCTGGAGTAGATTTTTTTACCGACCGGTCGGTAAAAAAGTACGGTTTCGTAGTTTACGGTATACGTCGTTATTGTATTACAAAAATGTCTCAAATTGTACAGGATTATAATATCAACATACGCGCATCGGCGTAGACTCGAATTTTGGGTGAAGACGCTTGAAAAACAAAGAAAATCGTAAATTTGTAAGCCTATCGAAAACCAATATGGCCGCTAGAACTGTCAACTGCCACCTTTTTCGTATTATATAAACATTTCCAGGAATCCTATACGAAAAACGAGAATCTACGCCGATGCGCCTACATTGATATAATAATCCTGTGCAATTTGAGACATTTTTGTAATTCAATAACGACGTATACCGTAAACTACGAAACCGTACTTTTTTATCGACCAGTCGGTAAAAAAATCTACTCCAGCAGCCCCTTAAAAGTTTGGAACAACTTTTTGTCGCGAATTATGAACAGATCGAAGTGAAAATTGAAAGACAGACGCCAGTAATGTGCATCTCGGGAATAAATTAGTCAGAATTTCGATTTTAGAAAAAAAAAATTACAGATCGGTTACCGACATCAATTTTTTTTATCAAAATCAAAATTCTGACTAATTCACTCCCGAGATGCACATTACTGACGTCTGTCTTTCAATTTTCACTTCGATCCGTTCATAATTCGCGACAAAAAGTTAAACTTTTGAGGTGCTCGTCGGTATTTCACATGGCCTAAACTCTAGACTGCCTAATTCGAAATAAAATGCAGTGCAAATTGATAATGCAAAAAAGACAACCCATGTGCATTTTCTCAATCTACCATCTGTCGCTTTATTTCGGTTTAATGCCTGGATGCATTCTTATATACAATATATGTGTGTAACAACACTGAAGGATATGCGCAACGAGACAATGCGATTACGAGGTCTGCTGTGTAATTGCTCGTGCCTAACAGCTAATAAGTAATAACTTAAACATAGAGTCAATTTAATATAGTAATTTTATCAGTGGAATACTTGATGCGCAACACATACTGACTCGGAATTCGTTTACTTATTTATGATTTACAATGGAGTCAATTATTTACACGACACATTCGGAGCGATCGATCAATTCTGATATTCTTTTCGATCCAATTAATTCACTGTAACTCCGTCCTGCAAAAAAAAAAACATTTCGTTAAACTTGTGTGTAACTGTTGAGAAATAAAAACCAATTTCTTTGCATGATTTTTTACCCATTCCCGAGACATCATCATGAGAGTTGTGTTCGATAGCTTCGGTCCTATCAATGGGTTCATTTGCGCCATGTAGCAACACAGCCAGCTAAAAATATAAATAAGTATTAAATACACAAATAAATATAAATAAATATATATATAATTAGTTACAAAAAAAAATAGTAAAATAGACATTCCAAACATTGGTCATTTATCTATGATTTACAATGTGAATATGAATGCTGAATGTTACTTACAATAGCCAACATGTAAAGGCTGTTAATATCAGCACCACCTGTAGAATTCTGCAAAAATAGACAATCCACAATTAGTCCATCATTATTTTAAGAGAACACAAAGAGAACAAATTGCATTGGCGAGTAAACGCAACAGAAAAAAATATATATATATATTTATATATATTACATAGCTATTATACTCATTCGTTAAATTTCTACATGAACATTGGCTGAATGTTATGAAATGTAAAAGGGTTTTTTTCCCGTCAAT
The DNA here is from genome assembly GCA_964034905.1 of Itoplectis maculator. Classification (NCBI taxonomy): domain Eukaryota; kingdom Metazoa; phylum Arthropoda; class Insecta; order Hymenoptera; family Ichneumonidae; genus Itoplectis; species Itoplectis maculator. Next base: position 7,846,098 of record OZ035862.1, read on the forward strand.
AAATAAATAAATAAATATATGTAACATGAATGAAAGTACAGTTAAATGATAAGGACAGCAATCTGCATTACCTGTGCGTAAGCTCTATGGGCTGTAAATTAAAAAATAGTAGCGCAAAAGGTAGGAATAACCCAATGGAGCGTTTCCCAGGTGGGAATCGAGGACTAGGATACGACTGGTAAACTAATCATTGCCAAGTTGACGCCTTTTGTCGAGATTCGAGATTTAGTCGAGAGCAGTGATAGGACAAAATGAAACGTAAATATTGAGATTAAATAAAAAAATAGTAACGCAAAAGGCAGGAATAACCCAATGGAGTATTTCCCAAGTGGGAGTCGAGGGCTTGGATACGACAGGTAAACTAATCATTGCCCAGATAAAAAAATATCTGTAATGATTTTACAAATTATAAAAGAGCGCGTTCGATGGGCGCGTTAATCGTTGACGCCTTTCGTCGAGAGCAGCGATAGGACAAAATGAAACGTCAAATATTGGGATGGGCAGCAAGTGTTGTCCATGCAACCCACGAAACTTACCCTCGGTTCGGTCCTTTGGGCAGCAGAAACGGTAGAACTATTCCGACGACACCCCAGAGAAGGGTGAAAATAATTACGGGAATCGCGGCGGCACCCATTATGTCTTTTTCTTTGTTTTTTCTAATTAAGATACACGAATTTTCGTGACGAGAAACGCGAGCCGAGGTCTGCCCGTGCAGTAGTCACATGAGTTGTAGATGCACGAATAACGCGATGCGCAAGACGAGACGATGTTCGATCACGGGACTTGTCAGTTCTCAGCAGCGGTGGCGCCGCTGCTGCGATTAGCGCGCGAGAACGTTTCGTCATTCGAATGTCACACGAAACGCACGAATCTCGCATGTTTTTTCAAAACAAATAGGGTAAAGTCACCAGTGAATGAACGGTTAAGCAGAAAGATTTGTTTATCATGAGTTTTTATGAAATGCAATATTTAAAAATTGTTCGCGAAAATTTTAACCGTTGACCCGACTGTCAAAATATGTGAAACAGCTAAAAAAAATCTCGTATTTTTATCGCAAAATATATAAAAATAAATACTAAAAGCCAAAAATCGAAAAACACCAGTAAATGAACGAGCCAATCTAACCTGCAGTTTTGATCGAAAATAAGCTTCAGCGACAAAATAATAGCAGTGGATAGCTCAAAAATTAACAAATTAGGAATCTAATGTTCAGCCAAGTCGTCATAATTGGTCACGAACTCTGAAAAACGCTGTTGTTCATTCACTGGTGACTGTTCATTTACTGGTGCCTTCACCCTAACCACAAGGCTCAATGCAAACGCAAACAACTAAAAAGAATACTTGTATTTTTTTTTATTACAAAAATAAATGAAAAAAAAGACATGAAATGAAATCATTTATCATTTATCATTTATCACTTTTCATTCATTTTAAGGGGTCTCTCTACTTTGGATGCATGGAAAAAACGCTATTTTTATCCATTTTTTTTTTAAATACTGTTATGTTTAGCGATATAAAACGTGTTGGGCTTAACAAAGGCATTTGTAAGGTAGAAAAAAAAATTGATTTTAGTCACTTTTTTAGTGTGAAAATGCCAGGTAAACAAGAGTCCGCAAGAAGTAGGTGTGCGCTGTTGAAAAAATTTCAACAACGGCCGATCCGAATCAAAAAAATTAAACGGTTTTAGGTTCAGTATATCAGTGGCTATATCCCCTACCAGAATTATTCATGTATAGGCGAAAATAACAAAATGGCGGGCAAAAGAAATAAAAAATTGAAAAACGTGTTTTTTTGCATGTTTTTGCCCAAAAAAAATTGTAAAAATGCTAATTTTGCAATAATTCTGGTAGGGGATACAGCGATAAGTGTACAGCATATGTGGTTAAAATTTCATAAGGATCCGATTGGTAGTTCCTAAGATTTGTTCAACAAGCGGTTCGAAAATGTTCTTTCGAGAAAAAGGCGTTTAAAGTTTTAGCGATCTTTCTGAAATTTTCAGATAATACTTTTAGATATATAAACTTTCGAAAAATGCATAAAAAAAAATTTGGTTTAAAAAAAATTTCAAAGTAGAGAGTCCCCTGTAAATGAATTGTAAAATAAATGAAAAATAAATATGCATAAAATTTCAAATTTTCCGATTGCAAAACAAATCATTTTCTCGTAACGAATTCTCTATTACTTTATTAATCCGAACACGCTGAACATTTTCACAAATGAGAATTTGAGAACGCGTGTATCACGTAAAAAATAGACGCAACGAACGTGATACTTTCGTTAATCGATTAGCGGAATTTCTTCGCATTATTGATTAACAATTGGACGGAGCGATTTGGCAAACAGGCCAAATGAAATCAGGCATGATTAATTCATGGCTATCTTCTTCTGCAGAATGTCAATTTTCTTGTCGAGCCTCTGGATATCTTCGACTCTCTCGGGCGTAGCGATTGTCGAGGGCGCGTCGCCGCCGCCGCCGCCAGTAACTGAACACTCTTCAGGCTTTTTCATCGACATCGAGTCGTTGAAATCGGAAAGGCAAACGCTCGAGGCGACGGAAATATTTCCAGACGATTCTCCGCCATCCGAAACGCGGGCGTTTCTCAATTTCGCGCAGAGGGAGTCGGAGTTGTCCGTCGCTGCTGCTGCTGCTGGGCTGAAAAAGCTCGGCGTTGTTGAGCTGAGAGTGTCCGACAGACAAGTCAGCTTGTCGAGAATTGCTGAAACAAGCGATTAAACGTTTTATTAGTTCTTTTTTTTTTTATCGATTCTCTCGATGAGAAGATCATGTCTAGGGTGATCATTGGTCACCACCAGTGAATGAACAGCTTTTCGAGAGTCAACGAGCAATTATGACGACTAATTTGTTTATTTTTTAGCTATCTACTGCGATGATTTTGTCGCAGAAGCTTACTTTCGACTAAAAGTCCAGGTTACATTGTTATTTTTGGCAAAAAAAAAAACATTTTCGATTTAACGAAGTTTTAAAACCCTATCCGATGGAAAATTGCCCGCTGATTCCAAATATGACCGAAAAATAAAAAAAGTGTTGGAGAAAAACCCGAAAAACGATTTTTCACTTTTTCTCAATTTTGGCACTTTACTAAAATCGGTGTAATTTTTTTTTTGGATCAATATACTCGGGATTTTCTTCTTGCATTCGAAAGAAGACTTTTCAACGAAGAGAATGCCGCCAGGCGGAACGCGATATCTCGATTTTTCGATTTTTCCAAATTTTTTAAAATGACCCTAAAAAATCGCAAATTTTTTGCGAAAAAAAAAAATGTTGATTTCGCCAAGTTTAAAAACCCTATCCGATGGCAAATTTCCCGCTGATTCCAAAAACGACCGGTGTTTGCTCGAAAAATCGAAACCTCGAGGAGAAAAACGCGAAAAGCGAATTTTTTTTTCTGGCAAATTTCCAAATTTCGCGATATTAAACATCAAACTGCTGCTGGTTTCCCAACGACTTTTAATACAGGATTCCCGAACTTTTTAATAGAGGATACTCATGATAACTAAACGATTCTGCCTAATCGTTCATTCACTGCGGTGGTGAGTTTACCCTGTGTAATTTTATTTACCAGTCAGGTCTAAGCTCACGGACGACAAATCAATGTCTTTCCGCGAAATGAAACTGTCTCTGCTGAACAAGTGTTGCCTGACACATGACAAATTTCTCATTCCCAGTTCGTTTTTGCCGACGGAGCCATTCGGAATTTCGCTGTTTCTCGGCGTTTTGTACATTATCGATCTGTCGGTGCGCATCGCGCGACCGCGTTTTATGTACGGAATCAGAGAGGACAGATTTGTCGGAGTCCGTGGCGCACTGTTGGCCGGTTGTATCGATAAAGGTGGCTTGTAATGTTTCACTGGAACAATCAATGATTTTAGAAAGAGTTTTTTGCGTTTTTTGCACCGACCCTTAAACTTACCCCCTCCCCTTAAAAAACGGGCTGTTTACCTGTGTACGGAGTTCTGACGTACGTCAGGAACTTTTCGTCTCGTGACAATCTGTAGGTCGACGATGAAAAGTGTAAACTCGCGTCTGGAAGTAAAGCAATAGTATTGGGAATATCACTATTAATTAATTATATCGATGATTATAAATGTGTTGCTAACGACTAATTAATGGTCGGTTAACAACAAATATTACCATGAAGAGAATCTCCTTGACCCATTCCTGCCCTACCATAGCTGCTGCTGCTGTTGGAAGGCATTGTACCGTTTATGACCATGACTAAAGCTGGTTGCAATCTCTTAGCGACGTTGAGAATGAGTTCGCATCGCTTTATTACTCGCAACTGTTGCGAATCTGTTGCATTTTCCACGAGCAACCTCTTCGACGCAGCGTCCGCTTCGAAAATGGCTGAGAGCAAAGAAGGCATTTAGCATTTTTTTTATTTTTGAACCAGCAATTGAGAAAGGCTAAAAGCGAACGAGTTTTAATAATGGAATCGATCAATGTTACCCGTTTTTAGTTCTCGGATCATCATCACTGTTTGTCGATCTACTTTGTCTTGACCGATATCGTTGACCGTCGCCGTTACTTGGGTTGCCAGAGCTATAGATCGCTGCACGACGCCTTGAACGTGACCTCGAGTGACCCCTTCTCGATTGTCCAGACAGTTCGACATTACCTTTACGCGATCTTGCAAATCGTCCAGAATTACCTAAATTTCCATTTTAAAAAATTAAAAAAAAAACAAAAAATGATCAATAGAGAACATCAAACGTAATGTGAAAGCAATAGGAAATGAATTTGTAGTACGTAGTACGAATTTGTTTCATATCAATAAATAATAATAAAAAATAATAAAGTAATATAAAAGAATAATAAAATAATAAATACTAATAAAAAAGAATAAAATAATAAATAATAATAAAAAAAGAATAAAATAATATAAAAATAATATTGCTTTGAATAATTTGCTTTGAATTCGTACTACGAATTTATTTCATATTGCTTATGAATTTCGTACCTGGCAGTAAGCAGAGGAATCGATAATGAGGTCAACGACGTTGTGCAATATATTTATTTCCTGTTGCCACTTCGCGGTGAGCAGTTTCAGGCAAGCGCGCATTTCCTTGTTGTCCGGGTGCAAATAGAATGCGACAGCCGCCGGCACCAGTTCCGACTCCAACGATTCTAAGCTGGCCATGCAGTGCCGAATCTTCGTAACTCCTGTAAACATTTTTTTCAATCATAATACTTTCAGAATGAAAATAATGAAAGTGAAGTACACTGTCAGAAAAGACTAAAAATTTGAATCCATAAAATCGTCAATTAAATTTAATGTACGATTGTGATATTAAATTAACGTACCTCCGCAATGAAATTGGAATACATTTTTTTAAAATTAAAGTCATTTTACAGTAAAATTAAAGCACATTAGTAAAATTACTTTACTAAAAATACATTTTCTCTCTCACTTGTGTAGTGAATTTTACCATACCAGTTTATGAATACAAATTTCCAGTACATGTACATTAAATTTCAAGTAATTTTTTTTCTCAGTGTATGTCACTGTAGTTTTTTTTTCTCAGTGAATAGATATAGGATGAATTGACTATTCATCCTATATCTATTCGACATTCGCATATTTTCGAGTGTTGACACTCACTGTCAACGTCGTTGCAACATGCAACAGCGAACATGCCAATTTGCATGGCTTTGTCGATGACTTGATCGAAGTCTTCGATGGCGTTGCTCAGATCGCTTCTCGATCGTTTCTTCGCAGTCACAGGATTCCCGCAAGCTTTGACGAGCTTTCGCAGAGCAGCGAAAGGATCGCTGAAGACTTCCATGACCAAAGTGAGAACCGACACGTTGACTTTGCGCTCCAGTCGATACAACGCGTCGTTGAGTGTATTCATAAAAAGATTGTTCAACGTTGGATCCGGCTTTTCGGCCAAAAGCTGCAGCTTCAGATTCTCGTACTCGGACATTATCGACTGACTCGCGCCGGTTATGGACTTGAAGCTGTAAGGCTGGCAGACTTGAGCGATCGCCATCGCGTGAGAAAATACGTCCTCGATGCCGGACCAAAGTTCCTCGCACATTTTTATCTGCTCGTCGTTGGATTTTCCCGGCATGCTCGATATTATATCCAGCACGAGATCCATTCTAAAATACAAAAATCAGAGCGTTAATTCTTGTTATTTTTTTCATTAAAATAAACGTACGAAAAAATGCCGAAACGTTTACATATTTTCTCGTAATAAATTTTCCGCATTCATTTATTCAACTATAATTTAAACTTTATTGATCAAAGCGTTAATACTTGTTGCTAGGTTTTTCGTGAAAATCTTGCGATAAAATTACCTGTAGACGAAGTGATTCTCCTTCTCGACATTCTCTTCCTCTGCGGTAGGATTTTCGGCGTCCAGAACTTCTATTATCATCTTGAAGCACCAGCAGAGTCTTTCGCAAACGTATTTCTTCGCGCTCTGCATAAACAAAAATAAAACATAATTAACTGTAAGCAATACAGGCATTTATTGTATTGAATCTTACGTAAATTGGTCCATGCAGCTGATGCTGTTCCGCAACAACTTGGACCAACATTTCGAAAGTTGTGCACAATTGGCAAGTGTAAAGTGCCATTCTTTCTCCAAGCAACGGTGATATCAAATTCTTCCTGTAGTGTTGCAAGGCTCCAAAAATCCCGACTATGAAGGTCCCCAGTTCCTGGTTTCATTCAATTAACGAAATCAAATCATCGAATAGAAATTTTATAATAGAATTTTTAATTCAATTCGAGGACATACTTTGATGTTCTGTAAATCTTCTATTTCCTCCGCCGCACCCATTTCTCTCACGTAATCCCAAGAGTCTTGCAGCTGTTGCTTCAGAGGGACGCATTCGAGCTTCTCGAGAGTTTCCAAAGACTCGGAAAGCTTTTCCAGTACAACGGCTATGACGTCTTTGCCACCTTTGTCCTTCGTGCTTCGTACCTGCGACAGATTTCTTTTGGTCAAAGGTAGTACAAACTGCATTGAATATAAGCGGCAAGACAAGCCCGGGAGAAACGTTTCCGTCAAATTTATTTTTTTTGTATTCTCTGTTTGTGTTTACCAGTTTGTCGATATTCTTCATAACGCAGAATTCCTCGATAATTCCGGTGATCTTTGACTTCATTTCCTTGTAATCGCCGGCGTCTTCCTGCGAGAGATTGGAAAATTTCTCCGCCAAGCCGTTGAGTTGCTCGAAAACAATCGACTGCACTTGCGTGATGTCGGACGTCTTGATGCCATCTTTTTCAGAGAGATGCTTGAGCTTCGTCATCTACGCGAAATTTCAATACAAGAATTAGCCTCTTAAATCTTAGAAAAAACATAATTCAATAATATGTTGAATAATTCATAAATTAAATTCAATTCAATTAAATAATGTATCTAGGCGACGACGAATCGACGAATTTGAACTCTCAGCACATAAATCTCACAAATGCTACAAAAAAGCCATTAATTATACCTGCACTTCGATAGGCTCCAATATCTTCCTCATTCTTCGAGTCTTTAACGTCATTGTCACAGCTTGTTCGTTGATTGCTACTACCGTTTATCACGAAATTTTCGTCTCGTCGAAAGCAGCGTCGACGAGACTTTTCGAAACGACGGTTTGTAAACAAAACGCGGTTGCCAGATGCATTTACTCGAGATACGATAGACGCGAGTTTGAGATAATCAGGGTTGCCAACCCTGCATTTTTTTTTTGCTTAATACGCGAGATGTGACTATATTATAATAATAACAACAATAATAACAATAATAATTATAACAAAAAAATCGTATTATGCTGATTTTTCGGAAAACCAAGATGGCGGCCGGCCGACATCGATAAGTCAGCGAGCAACAGAAATATGCGATTTTTCTCATTTTTCCGCATATTTTCGACAAAAAAAAGTTATAAAAAGTCATGATAAACAAATGGTTTACCGGTGACTTTGCCTATTAGACCTATTAGCGATTGCAAAGTTGCCGTTCCGCTTTTATCGCGACGAGATAGGCAATAAGATGATACATGCGGCAAAGATGGCGCTCTCGGGGTTCTAGAAAGCAGATTACGTGCGGAGCCTTCGGTGCGTACTTTGACACGCGGTATTTACGGCCAAGAAAATATGCCTTCGAGGTTACGAGGCGCGGTCGACGCAACGACTATTATGCGATAATAAAACCGGTGAGAATTTCGACCAATTTCCATAAAATATCGGCGCGAAAAGTCGATCGCCTCGAGAAGTGCTTGTGTCGTATTTTGTGGGCAACGCGCCAGAGACTTTCACTCGTCGGATACCTCCGCAATTCCCTGCTCGTATGTAGCTCCACAGTGTACAGACTAATTTTCCCATAAATAAATAAATAAATAAAATAAACTCTTCGGACGCACAATTCTGCCGACTTATTTGCACCTATTTTTCATCGATTTTTCGGCACAGATAAGACAATAGTAGTTGGGTTATGTAACTATAGCTATTGGAGAAATAGGCCGACGATCTCGTTGGCTCTCGTCAATTGTCAATTTGTTCCATCGTCGCGGCCGATATTTCGATGTTTATCCCAGCGCCCATTAAATCGTCAAATATTTCGTTATTGCAGATAAAGTCAAGTACAGTACAAACGTGTGGTAAAGATTTTTTTTTTTTCCTCGAAAATATAAACACGCGTGCGCAATATAATCGCGTTTGTTACGACGGTGAATTGGAATTGAATTTTTATGTTTTTACCGCTGATAAGATAGCGAGCTTATAATATCAAGAGATGCGGCAGCGTCTCGACGCCAAGTATAAAAAAAATAAATAAATAAATAAAAATAAAAAAGAAACAACAAGAAATAGCTACGCGAGTGATAATCATTATCTTTGTATACTTCGAATTGGCAATAATATTTTTAGTTATGATTAAAAAACTTTGATTCGCAATGTCCACCCGATTCCCTAAAAACTCTACTCGTCGAATTTTGTCATCTCGGATTGCACAACACGGCCGAGAACCTCATTCCAACGACTCCCTGACCTTTAGTAATTCGTTGCCGAAATATTGCGTCACAATACGCGGCCGATTTATTCGATCTATTAATGTACTAAATGTACTAATGTAAAAAGGGTTCGCTCCGTGAATTTTCGATTTAAAAAAAAAAAAAAAGAATGTTATATATGCATTAGGGGGGGGGGGTAGGGTTAATTCGTGCAAAAAAGGCACGTTTTTGTGATTTTTTTTTTGACGACACTGTTAAAATCTATTCAATAAAACCAATTGTACATCAAAGTATAACATTCGAAGAATATTGTGTAATTTTTTCATGAAGAAATATTAAAAAATACAGCAATGGCGGCATTTACTCGGAAGCGTCTCGGAAAAAAGTAGAATTGCGGTGCCCATCAGAACTCGGTACTGGATCATCCGAAATTAAAAAACCAAAGTTCATTCGTTAGGTAATCGTTTTCCCCAGGTAACGCGGAAGAGTTTTTTTTTCGAAATTTTGATTTTTCCATTTTTGGGAACACTTTAAAGGGAAAAACGCGATTTTTCGGAAAAAAAATCGGCTATTTTGCTATTGTAAAATAAAAAAATATTAATAAATTCGAAAAAAACTCTTCCGCGTTACCTCGTAAAACATGTACAGAATAAGTATGCAAAAATTCAAAAGGATCGGTGCAGTAGTTTTGACGGTACGATGGGCACCGACTTTGAAAACGTGAGTTGTGGGAAAAACGCTTTAAAGTCGCGCTCGGGCCGCGAAGGTACAGCAATCCGCGAGTATAAAAATATTCATAACGTCGTCAATTTTGCTCCGATTGACTTGAAAATTTGACACAATATTCTTGAGGTATTATGCATTCAGTAAAAAATATAAAATAAAAATGCCAAAAAAAATTTGTAATACCCTACCCCCCCCCCTTATTCATGTCTCATAATAATTTTTCGCGTTCGCGAAATAAACGAAAGATGTGAAGAAGAAAAATGGGGAAAATTCGAAGAAGGGACCCCCATTAGTCCCCTCTTCGAATTTTCCCCATTTTTAAGACGCGGTCAGCTGACTGTTGATACACACGTGGCTGTTAGCACGTAGCCCGTAGACGCGTAGTACAATGTAAGCGTTTCGCTCCGCCGGGAATTGTCGGTTCGCTCGCCGCGTGTATCAGACCCAAGTTGCCCTTCGTGAAAACCCTACTACGACGCAACTCGTAACTCGAGCGAAAAATTATCTAGCAGATCGTCGTAGATAACGTTATTAACGTGCGGCGAGAGGTTCTATATCGTTTTTTCGATCGGTCGGCTACTGCGCGGAAACATTGTACGGCTTCCAAAGGATCATATTCAGTATAAAAAGTTATAAGTATAAACCGTTATAAAAGTTATTAAGAATAAACCCAAAGGATCCTATTGGGTATAGAAAGTTATTACAATGATTTATCGTCATATATTAACGTTTTAGAATCGCTAAAATAATTTTAGAAACATTAGGATAATCTAAAAAATTGTTTTCGTCACATTCCAACGATGCAAGCCTAGCATTATAAGCAGAGCACAGATGTGAATTACAATTAGCGTTTTTCTTTGCAGTTTTGACGAAAACGGCGAAGAACAGGATCGTCTCGTTCCACAAGACAATCGTTCGATGTCTCCTAAAATCGATCCGAGCGAAGGAGAAAGACACTCGACACTGAAGAATTTTTGCGGAAATAATCACTTTTTTGGGAACTTTTGTTACTAAAGTGGCAACATGGTAAAGTATTATGAAAACAGCACCGTTTTTCAATTCAGCTGGAATCAGGTGGCGCAGGGCTTTTGGCAGAGATATCCGAATCCACATAGGTAAACATTTATTTATTTATTTATTTGTGTATTTACGGGACAAGCCCTTTTTCACAATAAGGTTATAGTTACATATGAATATAATATGAAATATAAAAACGATATTAAAAAAAAAAAGACGATCCATATAATGTATCTTTTTGCAGCTCACATGTACTCTCGGAGGACACAATTTCGCGTGAAATCAAGGATGGAAAATTGTACTCCAAGAGGCTACTAACGAAAACCAACAGAGTACCAAAATGGGGCGAAAGATTCATCAGTAAAAATGTCGTCAAGATAGTCGAGGAGACTGTGGTGGATCCCAAAGCCAAGACGCTCACCTCTTACACCAGAAATCTTGGATATACCAAAGTGATGGTGAGTCTAAAACATTTCGTCCAATGGCCAATCGATCTAATAACAATTCGTCTGATAATTTATCAGACGAAATTCTTCGTCTACTGATTTCCGCTACAATTTTGAAGTTTGCATCGTTGGAATGCAACGAAAATGATAAAATTGAAATGATTCTAAAAAGTTATTACAATGGTACAAAAAGTTATTACAACGATTAATCGTTATAATAACATTTTTTAGAATCATTCGAATAATGTGTGTTTTTTTATTTTTATTTTCGTTGCATTTCAACGATGCTAACTTCAACATCATTTTCCGCTGTAGTTAGTTAATTCAAATTGTTATTAGTTGAATTGTTATTGGACGAATTATGATTTAGAGGAATTGTGTCGGAGGAAATTTCGGGAAATCGAAATATTTGATGAGATTTGTTGGCTTCGTTCGATTGGATAATTGAGGTAATGTTTGATTTTCAGAGCGTCGTCGAGAAAGTGGTTTACAGGGTCGCTGAGGAGAATTCCGAGTGGACGGTCGCGAAGAGATCCGCGTGGATAGACAGCTCGGTGTTTGGATTTAGTCGAGCCATACAAGCCTTCGGGCTCGATAGGTTTAAGAAGAACTGCTCGAAAATGACTGGAGGATTCAACTACGTCCTCGCACACATGTTTCCCGCGACTGCACAGTTTATGAATCCGAATCTCTCACAGATGGGATACTTGGACCAAGTGGGTTGGCAAATTATTTCAAATTTCTCCCTCTAAACAATAACGCGAATTATTTCGCCTTTCTCATATTTTCATGTCGATGCAATTGTGTTTAAGTGACTGTGTGTGTTTATCCACTATTGGAACGTATTTAACTCGAACGTTCTATTATTTTTCGAATGCAAAGCTAAGAGTTACATTTGCATTTCAGGGTGAAGCATCGATGGCGAAACTCACACATGCGGCGGAGGATCTGCAGCATTCGTTGCACGACAAAGCGGAGAAGATGAAGGACGCGGCGAAAAAAGCGACGGATTTGGCGAAGAAAAAGGCTGGACCTATGTACGCTGCGTGTCAGCCTAATCAGTCGTAGGGATACTGCAACCATTTCACGCGCGACTGTCGTTGAACGGCGAACGAATTATCGGAAATCGATGATCAATCGGAGGAAGCGGCTGGAAATTCGGATTACGCGAAATTTCTTATAACTATAGACTGTGAAACCGCGAAGAATATATGTATATTTTTTTCTCTGCAATTATTTGCCGATTTACGAGCGAAAAAGAAATTGGGCAAAGGAAAAAAATACCGTCGAAAGATTTGTCGAACGACCGTTGATAGATCCACAACTATTTCTCCGCCTATTTTCAAACTATTACATCTACAATATAGCATTCCTTTCGAACTGCCAGCAGCAATATAGCTACAGACGAAAACGCGGTTCGCTGAATTAGACATAAATCGTGATCGCATCGTCTGGCTTTCTTTTTTCTTTTTTTTTTTCTTTTTTAGATTAAAACCCATTGTTCTTCTATAGATAAATCTCGTAAAAATCTTGCATTTCTCGTCACCTCACTTTATCAATAAGTGTAATTGACTTTAATCGATGCACTCTATGTGCTATAATATAATCCGCTGAAATTCTGTCTCTCTAGTACATACTGAAAATTCGTAAAATTATACTTATCCGTAAGCACTCAAAGCTCTTGGCGATAAAAACGTCCCAAGATTGATGTTCTAATTAGTTGTAGATTTAGCATGATAAATTGTTCAAATGTGCAGATGTAATAAATTGTGGTTAAAATCTAACAAAATGGTATCCTGCTTTATGTACATTTTATGTTCAATAAACCATTATTATTATCACCATTTTATTATTTCATTACTTTACTTTACGTAAAGAATTGAACGCGAAAGAAATTTTTCCCGCGCAATTTACATGACAACCCGGATACCCCTCCCCCCCCCCCCCTCCCCCTCCCAACATTGGCACGACGACAACAAGGATGAAGGTTATGTCGCGCGCCGCATTATTCTAACCTCGAATTTGCCAATTCTACGAAATACGAATTCCGGAAGATTGTCAGAGAAGTTGATAAGAAACAATTATCGTTCTCTGTCTGCGACAATAGACACATTTTCCGATGGTAATTCTGCAAAATTCCTGAGTAACTCGAAAATGTGGATTTTCACAAACGCCGAGCTCTTCAAACCGGAGAATTTCGCCATCGCCGAGTTTTACGGCGTCGAGACTTTGTTCGCATGGCAAAACAAACACTTGGTGGTGTTTCCGTACCACAAGTCGACGACCTCGACGCCAAAGCTGCCGGTGATTGTTGCGCCGAGGGAGATAAAATGCATTCGATGTTTTGAGAGTCGAGTCTTTGTTGTTTGCAAGCCGAGTGGTGTTTACAAGTTGATGGAGACGCACAAGTTTTCCCTTCTCAGCCACAAAGGTGTCGGCTTCGGACCTTTCTACTATCAAGTCCTCACCGTCGAGGATCGGTGGCTCTACTGTAAAAATAAATCGACCAAAGACAACAGACAGTTGTTTCGACTGCAAACAATATTCGACGGCAGCCACAGAATCTGCGACATAACTTTGAGCCCGGAAAACTCTGAGAATTCTCTCAGACGAAGACTTCAGCAACAGCAGCAGCAGGACGACGAGGCTGAGGAAAATATTTCCGTCGTTGCGAACATCCGGAAGGTCTTCGTCGTCACTTCCAAAGAGGTCGAACTGATCTATCGTTGCGAACACGAAATCGTAGACATTGTTCCTATCTTCAGGAACGAAACCATCGCAGGCTTTGTTCTCGTAGGATGTTACGCGGCAGTATTGGTTTACGTTAACGACGATAAGCTGGTCTTGGACAAAATCCACCTGGACGGAGAGGTGCACGGATTGTGCGCAGGAATCAGCGAAACGTCGAGCGACGTTATCTGGATTGCTCACACGGATCACAATTTTATTTATTATTCTTCCAAGACTATCAGCACGGGAATGTTTCGGAGAACCGGAAAGGAAATGAAAAAACTCCTGGCGATTGCCAATTACAAGAATAAGACCCTCGTCGGTCTGGCGGACAAGCAACTCCTGGAGATCGAAATAACACAGAACACAAGTATCGGGATTCCCGATTCCGAGGAGTTCTTGGATCTAAAATCAGAGATGCTGAAGGGAAGGGAAGCAATCGTGGACGAGGTTTGCGAAAGAGCCAAGGAGTTGCAACTTTTGAACGAAACTTTGCTGGAGGAGCAGGAAAAATTGACGAGGATCAATATTTACGCTCACAAGCAGGCAATTTTCTTTCTGCCGAAAGTTCAAGTCGAAAGGATCGCCGGACATCTCTTTTTGAGAGTCAAATTTGGGAATGTTTTGCCGACGAATTGTCACATCGTGGCTGCGTTGAAGTCGGGGCAGCGAACGACTTACTGCATGAAATTGGTCGACGATTCTGAGGTCGTTGTCGATATTCCAGCGGAGGCTCATACTTTGGATGCTTCGCTGGAGTTGAGCGTGGATCTGGTCACTCTGGCGAACGAGTCGCAGCCCTGGTGCCTCATCAGAAACTACACGAAGAACCCTGGCGGAGGAAATGCGCGACAGCAAAACGACAGAACGAGATTCTTACAAGCCAAACTTGAGGCCCTTCGAAGTCTCACGACTGGAGGCAATTTAGACATGAAAAAACTGTCTATCATCAAGAAAAGTATTCGCAGGGAGCTTTCAAATTTGTAATGCTCTATCGATCTTAACGCCATGTCGACAGTTTCTTTCCTGCGATTTTAATTTACAGTATTTTTTTTTTCTTTACTTTTTAATTCACAGTATTATCGTCGGGTTTGTCGCAAAGACCCTTTTATTCTTAACTTTATTTACGACGAAACAGACAAAGAAATGACAATTACATTAAGCGTTATACTTTCTTTTTTTTTTCGTTGAGGCGAAAATATTTTCTCATTCTCAAGTCTGCATCGTTGGAATGCAAAAAAAAAAAACAAAAATAAAACTCGATTTTATCGATTCTAAGTCTGCGTTATTCTGTCGGAAGAGTTCATTGTGATTTCGATAATCCGCCGATAAAAATATACCCGGACTTTATATCGTCAATAATCGCGGAATGTTTATAAGTTCGATCGGCAAACTAGGAGCGAGGCTACATCGATGCTATCTCTGCTCGTAATGAAAATAGCTTTTCCACAAACAAGCAATAAAGACATCGAGCTGTTTTATTTTTTTCTTTTTATTCTTTCGTTCAGTTTTTTTTTAGTTCCCCGGTCGCGCGGACCTCTGCCAATTTTCACGGATTAACGCCTTTGAAACGGTGTTCTCGATAGACAGAAAAAAAAATGTTGCTCGTATAAATAGTCCGGACTTGATGGAATCAAATTTTATTGTACGTTACGTGAGCATTGATGCATTCGGTTTGGTACAACGAATCGCGAGACGGTGCAATTGCGTCAGGCTTCCGGGAGTGAGAACGTATCTAATTTTGGATTCCTTAGTGGACTATTCGAGTCCAAGTTGGTGATCCTGGAAACAATAGCCGCCCAAACGGAGTCGTCGATCTTCTAGAAAATACATTTATTGATAACGTGTTGCGAATTTACAAAATTGTACAGTTTGGGAGAGTTCAGTATTATTAATTAACGATACCGGGGAGGCTGGGGCAAAGCTGTTACACTAAAAGAAAAACGCCTCCAGGAAGGTGCCAAATGTTCCTAAGTATGCCTTATTACTTACAAATGACATTTCTCATCATTTTATGGGTAGGAAATCACACCGACATTTTTTTTTCTTTTTACACCTCGAAACTGATCGATAAGTTTTCAGTGTACCGCCTTCTTTCGGTCTCAGCTCGATTTATCATTTTTTTTGTGTACCGCTTTGCTCCGGTCTCCTATTATGAGATAGCTTAATAGCTAGAAGCCTCATTGGCCGAAGGTACGAAGTCATGGGAGCCTTAAAGATATTTTTTTATTTTTTGTTTTTTAGTACTTGAATCTCTTTTTTTTATAGGTCAAAACGCAAGACATCTGAAAATAAATATCAAGTCGTCGAATTAGTCTAACGGAATTTTCACGAGAGGTCCCTAAGTTTGTATTCGGTATAGCTTTCTCCACATCGGTGTTATTATGTTGAAGTTTGCATCGTTGGAAAGTAACAATTTTGTTTTTTTTTATTATTATTATAACGATTGATCGTTATAAACATAATTCGGTGTTTCCTATGGAAATAGTCGTGAGAAAGCTGAAAGAGTATATAGGGTAGACGCGCACCGTTTGTGGCCTCAAATTAATAAATGAGATTATTTTCCACGAATCGAAGGAAATTTTCCATTGAATATACAGTGTTTAAAATACATAATGTCGCACCACTTGTGGCCATCACCGTAATTTACGAGTAACAAGTGTTGTCACAAATGGAACAAGTTGATGGCGACAAAACGATACTTCTACCCTATTGCATCGATGCGTGTCGACGTCCGTCGGCAAAATAAGTACCATCGTTGGTTGAAGGAACATCGTTCGAAGTCAACGCAGCAGTGCACTTTATGTTCCAGCAGCACAGCATTTTTGCACTGAGAAAAATGTACTTCTATCGAGAATTCACCACTCACAATTTTTCCGAGCTCGGCACTTCGATAATACTACCGATGCTGCAGCTCGAGCTCTTTTTCGGCGGTCGGGGCGCATTTTTTATGCTTCCACCGCCGCCGCCGTTTCTCGCATTTCCGCCGAGTCTGTCCTGAAGAGCTTCCAGAGAACGAGCTCCTTTCCTCGAACCAACGACTCCACCGCCGCCGCCGCCGCTGCCGCGTTCACCGCTTCCAGCAGCAGCAGTAGCACCGTTTGTCAGTCCTCTTCTCCACAGTTTTGCGAAGCAAGCGCGAAAATTTTCCGAGAAGACGCCGTAAAGAAGAGGATTGACGACTGTGTTGAGTTGCGCGATGACCAAAGCCCAGACGAAGTGGTGAGACTTGAGGAAGAAATCGGTATCCTCGTTCGGTCTTCGGCCGTCGAGATATATCAGCAGCATCACTATCGTTATCGGCAACCACATCACCAGAACCGCCACCACGTTCAGCAGCAGAATCCTCACGACTCGGAGATGTTTGTGCAAACGAAGCTCTTCGTGCTGCGAGAGACTTCCGGCGCGGCCTTGACGACCCGTTACCGATGCTGATGACGATTTCCTTCCGGCCCAAGGCATCAATGTCCCGACCACCGACAGCTCCGAGTCCCTTCTTCCGCCTGCACCGGGAACCTGACCCTGTCCGGCGGAAACACACGCAAAATTACTTTTTAAATCCTCTATTATTAAAAGTTACCGCGAGCAACGATCGTTGTCGATTTATTCAGCATCCGATTGGTCGTTGGCGAAACCGGCAGCAATTTGATGTTTAATATCGCGAAATTTGGCAGTTTGTCGAAAAAAAAAAAGAAACGCGTTTTTCTCGTAGAATTTTCGATTTTTAGGGCAAACACCTGTTGTTTTTGGAATCAGCGGGGAATTTGCCATCGGATAGGGTTTTTAAACTTGGCGAAATCGATTTTTTTTTCCGCAAAAAACGCAAGGGACGCACCCTTCTAAAAAATTTGCGATGTTTGAGGGTCAATTTAAAAAATCTGGAAAAAATCGAAAAATCGAGATATCACGTTCCGCCTGACGGCATTCTCTTCGTTCAGAAGTCTTCATTCGAATGCAAAAAGAAAATCCCGATTATATTAATCCAAAGAAAAATTACATCGATTTTAGTAGAGTGCCAAAATTGAAAAAAAGTTCGCTTCGTTTCGTTTTTCGCGTTTTTCTCCTAAATTTTTCATTTTTCGGGCCAAATTGCTTAAAATTACTGTTTGGTGAAAAATGGTTGACAATTCACTCAAATACATCATTGATAAGAAGTCACCATTGACGTCACTGGATTCTACAACC
Organism: Itoplectis maculator; assembly: GCA_964034905.1. Taxonomy (NCBI): domain Eukaryota; kingdom Metazoa; phylum Arthropoda; class Insecta; order Hymenoptera; family Ichneumonidae; genus Itoplectis; species Itoplectis maculator. Next base: position 7,864,176 of record OZ035862.1, read on the forward strand.
ATTGGCAACCAAGCTCTATTTCCAGCGTTTAGATTCCATTTGGATAAATGGTTGTAAAATACGTTTGCGGATGATGCGTGGAATATTCATTTGACATGTGGTCTACATGTGTGGAGTGGGGTTAATAGGCACCATTAGGCACCAAAGGCGATGACCCGTTTTCTCTTTAATTGTTTAATTAACGTAATTTAGAGTTTCAGTGTTGCCGGGCGTAAATAATCATCCGATTATTTATGATATGGTTACCTGAGTCACGCATGAAACGGCCCAACGACTTCTCGTATCGAGTATCCGCTGAAAGATCCTCTGATAGTGATACACCAGAAGACACATCGGCAGCAGACAGGCGATTACGATAATCGGAATTGTGAAGCACAGCGATATGTTGACGAACTCGTTCCTCGGAAAAACCAACGTGCAGATATTGAATCCTCCAGCTACGTCCTACAACAAAACAAACGGAAAATCTGCTTTCTGCTTTTTGCTTTCTGGTTCTGGTTGGAAAACAATTGAGGGGAGAAATACCTTTAGAATTTTCAAAAAATCAATTTTTTTACATATTTCGAAAGTTTTATACCCAAAGAATATACTGACCAAAGGAAAACTCAAAATATTAAGTATTTACGGAGTTATCGCATATAGGTGTAGAGCGCGGGGACACACTGAAAGACAGGGGCGCGTTGAAACTTTAAACGCGATTATCTCGAAACTACTTTTTTAAAAACTGCTCGTGCTGTAGCTCAAAAAGTTATTGACCGATTTGGATGGAATTTTGGGAGGTTACTCTCAGTAATATTATCGGAAGGATATACCTAAAATTAGAAAGGTGGCATGTAAATAAATAATTTTTATGGGGTCACATATGTCGAAAAAATGGTCGAAAATTCGACGTCTGGAGTAAGAAGGCTCCCAAATTATCAATTTTTAACTTTTTCATCATTTTATAGGTATATCCTTCCCCTTAATATGTCAGTAAACGAATGACAGTCATTAAATCGTTTTCGGATCGACAGAAAAAGTGTGACAGCTGCAGCACTTTTCAATGTCGCGTACGAAAGGTGTCCGAAGACCCTTAACAACGCCGCCATTTTGTTAGTCATCCCAAAAAAAAATCTTTTTTAAACTTGACAGTTAGAAGAAACTCATATGCAAATTTGAAAATGATCGGATCATTTGATCCTCTCTAAAAAAATTCCCGAAAAATACCTATTTTTCACACTCCTGAAGGTATTTCTCCCTTTCAAACGAAGCAAGCCCTGCTTAAAAATGACGATTAAAACATATAGAAACCGATCAAATGGACAAAATTCCGATTGAAAAATAATCGCTTCTAATCGGATTCAATTAGATTTTTGTCTGTTTTATCAGTTCTAATCGCATCGTTTAATCAGTAATTAAAGGTGTAGGTGGGGGGACTTACCTTGGGCCTGAACCAGAAGACTGCTGGCAAAAAGATCGAGGAACCGATGATCCAAGTGAGCAAACTCGCTGCGAGAACCCGTCGAGCGGTTAGCGCGCTTCTGTAAGGTGCGACGGCGAGACAACGATGTCTGTCCATGGATATGAGGGTCAGGGTCCACAGCAACACGAATCCGCAAACGAACTGCCAGTCAAATAAAATAAAACATGTATTTTTAATACACTGTTAAAAATCCGGTGTTAAAAACAACACCAAGACGGTGTCTATATAGGTCCACACCAATCACGGTGTTACCGCAGTCTGAAATACCGACTTTCACCTCAAAAAGTCAGAAGTGCCGTTTTTCGCGAATTATCAACGGATCGAAGCAAAAATTGAAATACAGTCGCCAGTAATGTGAGACTCGTTAATGAATTAGTCAAAATTTTGATTTTCGAAAATAAAAATTACAGATCAATTACCCGGTAGAGGAATCTGCAATGAAAAAGTCAATTTTTTTCTTCAATTTTTCGATAAAAACTGAGAAAAGCGACTAATTCATTCACGAGATAATAAAAAATCACACATGATACTTGCATTCATGCCTTTAAAGCGAAAAGTATTAAAATGTTTCGTCGGTAACACTGGAAAAATTTAACGAAACGGATGGTGTTAATTTTACACCGTAAAAAGTGTTACTATTAACACTGTAATAAGTAACACTAGGAAAAAGTCTACACCAGCAGTGTTTGACACCGCAGATTTTTAACAGTGTAACGAATGACTTTTGTGTGACTTATCAAACTAAGAGGCAACATTTTTCAGGGCTGGCGGGCTTTTGTAATCGGATCGATGGTCGTATATACCGCATTTATTTTATATACCACAGTCGTCGGCTTTCAGGGGTGTAAAGTTAATTGGATACGCAGTTCAAAGGCAAAGTGAAAAAGTCGCGGATAAAGGGAGGGTTATGAAAAGGACATGCGTTTGATCTTGCAACTTTCACCTCCCGGGCGGCGTATTATACATTTATGAAATTAGTCCGAGTGGTGTAATCGCGATTGTCGTGGTTTTGTATTATTAATTAAAGCGCTTGCTGGGAAATGGGGGAAGCATATTTATTGAACGGGCCGACTTTTCGTGACGATTATTTTATTGCGATACGAAAGAATGGACGTCTATTTTTGTTTGTCTCTTCCGAGGCTAATTTATTTATTACCTGCGAATAGGGAAGCAATCTGCAGACAGTCTCGCCGAGTCTCCAGGACTGCGTGAGCCTGGTGTAAGCAACGGCGGGAACCCCGAGAGCGAAAAGCAGATCCGCAGCCGCTAAATTCACGAGACAGAGGTTCGTGGGCGTTCTCATTTCCTTGTAGCGCAGAACACAGGCGGCGATACCGAGATTCGCGCCGACCGCCACGACGAACGTCACTGCCAGCACGACGACCTGCAAATTCGAACAAGAGGACGATAAGTTAGCAGCTTGTGGGTATTGGTAATTCGTACAACGCGAGACAATACATTTCCAATGATATAATGATATATGGTACCAACGATACGGAAGAAATGTTTTTTTTTTTTTCAGAAGAACTACACTTCGAAAAACGAGTAGGTTATTTTTCCTGGCCATAATTTTTAAGACATCATTTTTCAAGTCCCAAGGAACTACACTGTTAAAAATCCGGTGTTAAAAACAACACCAAGTCGGTGTCTATATAGGTCCACACCAATCGCGGTGATAATGATCGGTGTTAACTGAGTCTGAAATACCGACTTTCACCTCAAAAACTCAGAAGTGCCGTTTTTCGCGAATTATCAACAGATCGAAGCGAAAATTGAAATACAGACGCCAGTAATGTGAATCTCGTTAATGAATTAGTCAGAACTTTGATATTCGAAAAAATAAATTACAGATCAATTACCCGGTAGAGAAATCTGTAATGAAAAAGTCAATTTTTTTCATCAATTTTTCGATAAAAACTGAAAAAAGCGACCAATTTATTCACGAGATAATAAAAAATCACACATTATACTTGCATTCATGCCTTTAAAGCGAAAAGTATTATAATGTTTCGTCGGTAACACAGGAAAAATTTAACGAAACGGCTGGTGTTAATTTAACACCGTAAACAGTGTTAATATTAACACTGTAATAAGTAACACCAGGAAAAAGTCCACACCAGCAGCGTTTGACACCGTAGATTTTTAACAGTGTATGTAAAACAAAGAGCAACGATTTTTCGAAAATTCCAGTGGCATAAACCCTTAAGCAAGAATATATGATTTCTCCTGGGACTAAATGGGACGAATTTTGTATAAAATTGCAAACGACGGCAAAGAAGGTCAGGGCTACGAGTCACGACTCATTTTTATCGTTTGAGAGAGAGAGAGCATCGATGTACAGAGCAACTTATGCGGCAACAGAACTGCGAAGAGGCTTTCTTCGCAGCACTTGACGCTGCTGTTGTACTACACTCGACCCTAATACTCCACCGGAGGTGTCGACTATCGACAATATTCTATAAATAGGACAGTCAATGTATTTATAGTACAATATCCCAGAGGTGACATTTATTACCGGAAATTAATACTTTTTCATTAGCACCGCTGTCACACTTTAATCCACTATCTTGTCTTTTTTGTCTACGCCACTTCAATTAAAACTTAAGGGGGGAACCCTCATTAGGAAGTTCAAAAAAATCGATTTTTTTTATTGCATAAATGATGATTATAACGTAATTAATCCTTTAACACCAAAGTCGTCTATATACACTGTTAAAAATCTGCGGTGTCAAACGCTGCTGGTGTGGACTTTTTCCTAGTGTTACTTATTACAGTGTTAATTGTAACACTTTTTACGGTGTTAAATTAACACCAGCCGTTTCGTTACATTTTTCCTGTGTTACTGACGAAACATTATAATACTTTTCGCTTTAAAGACATGAATGCAAGTATCATGTGTGATTTTTTATTATCTCGTGAATGAATTAGTCGCTTTTCTCAGTTTTTATCGAAAAATTGATGAAAAAATCGATTTTTTCATTACAGGTTCCTCTACCGGGTAATTGATCTGTAATTTTTTTTTTTCGAAAATCGAAATTCTGACTAATTCATTACCGAGATTCACATTACTGGCGACTGTATTTCAATTTTAGCTTCGATCCGTTGATAATTCGCGAAAAACGGCACTTCTGACTTTTTGAGGTGAAAGTCGGTATTTCAGACTGCGTTAACACCGCTAATTAACACCGTGATTGGTGTCGACCTATATAGACACCGTCTTGGTGTCGTTTTTAACACCGGATTTTTAACAGTGTAGATAGGAAGATATTTCGCCGAGATATTTTTTTAAGCTGAAGCAGCAGCAGCAGCACCTCATTGATCAGACGACTTGACTATTCTGCGCTCCTCGGTATCATCTATTTTCATCTACCATTCATCTCCCCTGTTCGCTGCGGCTGCGGTTTCGTCCTTCAATATGTATATTCCAGGCCTGATATGTTTCCCTCTCGAGAAGGTGCTGCGAATATCGACGCTTTTCCACCACAAATAGCTGTCGCCTGACCTATAAATAGCCTGCTTCTTCGTTGTCGCTCCGCACGATATCACGTTTTCTTACGTTTCAATAAACCAGTCAGAATGTGTCCTGATAGCGGCGGTGCGACTACTCGTGTAACTTGACTAAGTTTCCTCCCTCATACAATTTCATATCTCCAGCCAGTATCGCGCATCATCATCGTCCTGCTGTCGTCCCTGTCCCCCCCTTTGCTCGTTATTCCGTTCGAGGAATAGATCTTCGGTCATCTCATGAAATTCGCGTCAGAGGTGCTTTCAACCAGGTTTCTGCGGAATATCGACTTTTCCTACAAATAGCAACTGAATTACCAATAAAAAGCTTCGCCTTCTCCCAGAAGTGCATTTTCATTTAATGAGTTTTTAGCACGAAAATAACGCCTCTGTGGTGATGGCTGGGACGTGGATTTATAGATCGGAGCTGATTATAAGTCGAGCTATCGGTAAACTGTCGCGAAAAGTTCGATCAAAGATCAGTGAAGATAGGCTTGAAAATAGCGGGTCAACGTTTTCTCATTGCATGTTCGCTTTATCCACAGTTGAAAATCCCCAAATATTCATGAGATATCATCAACAGCATCATTGCTTGGTGATAATGATTTCATAATAATAATAACTAGGGACAATGAAATAGAGTGTAAACATTGGAATAGCTGAAAAAAATACCAATTTTCGCAGTTTAATATTGGAAGAAATAATGGAAAAAATGGGAAAAAAAAGTAATTACATTCAGACTATTTCTTCTAATATTAAACCGAAAATTAGTTTTTTTTCTGCTATTTAAATGTTTGCACTCCGTTTTATAATCTCTACGCCTTATTATTATGAAATCATCATTACAAAAAAAAATGTACGGTACTATAGACGAAGAGAATCTCTCGTATCTGCAGGAAACTCGAGGCACGAGGAACAGATATATAGGCGGCGGAAGGCGAGTCACGTACGTTTTTATCTTGCTTCGTTGTAACTTAGCTTCGCCATTGCTCTGTTACTTTACTTTTGGTTTTGGCGGCGAAGGGAAAATTGGAAATCTTGTAGCCTCGCCCCTGTGTATAGTTCGTTAGGCTTCTGCAAAAGACATTATCGGTCACTTTGTTCCTCCGAATTCTCAACTCACATGTGCGCTTTTCGATACATTCGCTGCACGTTGTGGGAAACGTTTGAGGGGTGATCGGCAGATTGAATCTACCGGACCAACAAGTTTCGCCGCAGGGGCACTCCGAACTATCGCCGTAGGCAACTTTGTCGTTCCATCGACTATGATTTTGTATAAATAACGCGCTGAAATAAATAAAAAAATAAAAAATAAAAATAAGTAAAAATTAAAAAAAAAACGAATTGCAAAACGTTTCTTTTTCGTTAAGAGTTGTTGCGAGTAGGATAGGGTTTTACTAAATCTTCGTCTTTCCAAGTTCCGTAGTTCAAATAGTTTCCGGCAATCTCCATGCAAACTCTGCACCGAAGCAATTTTTTCGACGACTAAAACGATTTTGTTTTTTTTATTTTCAAGCGACATTTTTTTTCGTGGATTTTTTAAAAGTTACCTTTCGCATAGTTGTCGCTTTCGTTTTTCAAAAGATACGCGTAGTAACACCTCCGAGATGAGAATTGCATGAAATTTGTCAACATCATTTTGAAGGACGAGGAATTATAATGGTTTACGAAATGTCTTAGTCAGCATTAGCCCAGTTTTTCTGTTTGATTGATATCTGCCGACATTTCCGGTGTAGACGCAGCTGAAAAGAGGGAAAAGCGCTGGCACATCACCGAAATGATTAACGATGCCTCAGTATCGTATTTCGTCACGGAAAGAATAAAAATAATTAATTAGTATTCAATTTCAATTCATATCAAAGTATTCATTTCAATTTCAAATTAGTATTAGTATTAAATTTCAGTTGTTAAATCATCAGAGTTTTATTTAATTGAACAACCCGCGAAGTGATATGAAAGATAAATGGGGGGGAGGAAGAAGCGAAGTTTATGGATAAATATAGTACAACGGATGGGGAGACCACGAGGTAGTCCTGTAGGCAATCGATTAATTGGCTGTTGTGTGTATCTAAAGCACATCGAGTGGGCGGAACGGAGCTTTTACGCCCCCCCCCCCCCCCCGCGGCGAGGGGGGGGGGGGCTCACCGCTCTTCTGTCTCTCACTCCCCATCTTCGGTCTTCGTGTTTCCGTAGAAGATGGAAACACGGAGTCCTATTAATTCGCGATCTTCGAATCTCTTTGACCGTATTTCGGTCTATAGAGAACAAACGATACGTAGTAACAGATACGATTTTTTTCTGCGTCACAGAAACGACGGACAAAATTTGGTCGAGTTATTTTTTATCCATACACTGTTAAAAATCCGGTGTTAAAAACAACACCGAGTCGGTGTCTATATAGGTCCACACCAATCGCGGTGATAATGAGCGGTGTTAACTGAGTCTGAAATACCGACTTTCACCTCAAAAAGTCAGAAGTCCCGTTTTTCGCGAATTATCAACAGATCGAAGCGAAAATTGAAATACAGACGCCAGTAATGTGAATCTCGTTAATGAATTAGTCAGAACTTTGATATTCGAAAAAATAAATTACAGATCAATTACCCGGTAGAGAAATCTGTAATGAAAAAATCGGTTTTTTTCTTCAATTTTTCGATAAAAACTGAGAAAAGCGACTAATTTATTCACGAGATAATAAAAAATCACACATGATACCTGCATTCATGCCTTTAAAGCAAAAAGTGTTATAATGCTTCGTCGGTAACACAGGGAAAATTTAACGAAACGGCTGGTGTTAATTTAACACCGTAAAAAGTGTTAATATTAACACTGTAATAAGTAACACCAGGAAAAAGTCCACACCAGCAGCGTTTGACACCGTAGATTTTTAACAGTGTATATACTATCTATATGCCGGCGGTATATATAGAACTAGTAATAACGACGGAGGAGTTTGAATGACCACTTATGAGTACCTTTTGCTGCACTCCCTATATATGTATATCTGCGTGCATATATATATGTATACATATGGGGCATTCCACGTCTTACCGACAGGGTCGTGATCCTCATTTTTACCCCTATTAGAGGATTCGGCACGACGAAAAGACTCTAGATTTTTTTTTATTTGTTTTTATAATTTCAAAAAAAAGTACGATTTTTTTATTCCCATCGATATAATTTCCGAAAATTTGCATTGTGTTTGAAACTGCGACGAGGATTTATTTGAATTGTTTACCGGTTGAATTTTGTTTTTTAACATAGAATTTACTGTAAAGTATAAAAACAAAAGGATTACCTTTTGAAAAACGCACATTCTGGGTAATTATATAAAAAGGCAATTTTCGAAAAATCTGCGTGAAATGCGCCATGTAGAACATGAAGAGCTGTCATTGAAGAGCGGTGCGAGCAGCGAAATGAACGGACCCCGAGCGTCCATTCGCAATTGCTGTACTTAAACTATAGTCACTCTTGCTTTATTGCATTCTTTTGTCTCAAGGAGCATCATCGTTCACTTTAAAAAGTATAATGAGGCTTTGAGGTCTTTCCGATCGAGTGCAACAAAGCACAGAAAGAATAAGACAAAAGATGAAGTGAAATATAAATGCGACTGTTACCAGTTCGGGCTTCTGAAAACCGGGTTTTTCATATTAAAAAGTTGATAAGCTCGAAGGTATCTTACTTTTGTTTGGCTACACAATAGCGTTTACGGTTTGAGCCTTTATTTACGGTAGTCGTCCCGCCTTGTCTGATGCCGCATAAGTTCGAAGAGAATTAAACAGAATTTCCGGGCAGTTCTCGATAAGATAAAAATCTGAAAAAAATCAAGCATATGGAAGATGCTAAAAAGATTATTTCGGCACAATAATAGTTGAAAAAAGTTAATAATAAATTACTTAAATAAATAATAGTGCAACAAATAACCCGGTAACTTAATTTTTTTTCGTTATGAAAAACATTTGTTTATTTTTCTGAATTCGTATGAATTTTTTCCGAATTTTGTCTGGTTTTTCAATTTTTTCAATTTTGCACTATTATTTATTTAAGTAATTTATTATTAACATTTTTTAATTGTTATTGTGCCAAAATAATCTTTCCAGCATCTTCCATATGCTTGATTTTTTCAGATTTTTATCTTATCGAGAACTGTCCGGAAATTCTGTTTAATTCCCTCCGAACTTATGCGGCATCAGACAAGGCGGGAGGACTACCTTAATTAAGAGTACGACTAAATATATTTCCTGCATCGCCGAAACTTCGTAATCAATAACAAATTACGTTTCTATTCTATGACCTAAAGTAAAATACTTTCGGCACTTCAGCAGGGTCATATTTTTCAAGAGGTAGACAAATAAGGAACAGAGCTTACCTCGACTCCGCTGGCTCCCTTTCGATCCCCAAACTGGCTGTAATAAGTGAAGTAATAACGAGGCCCCCATTCTTCGTCCTCGCCCAGCAGATAAGACGAATTCATTTTAGCGATAGACAAGCACGTCGGCCCGCCAAGCCGTTATCGATTCGTCGGTGTTGTCTCGATGTTCGCGGAGGTTTAGCCTCCTTCCTGGCTGCCTGCCTGCCTGCCTGCCTGCCTGCCTGCCTGCCTCTTCCTGGGTCAGGTCATCGCGTGCTGCTTTCCAACAGGTTCATTTCATTAAGGTAAACGTACCAATGGCGGGACAGGTCCCAGTTGCGGGACACTAAGAAGATATTTGTAAATAATAAGAGATTGATGGACAAAATATAAAATGTAACTCTTACAATAGCATCTGTTATATATCATTGACGCACATGAAAAAGTTTCACATTTTTCATCGTCAATTGAATATTTGCATCAAAAGTATTTTTGCGCCCACGCCAATATGTGTCCACAAACTGGGACGAGACTGTCATCTTGATAAGAATGTTGGGTTATGTGGTAGCTACTTGGATAACGAGAGCGTAAGAATGTCGCAAGAATTCCACGATAACTTATAAACCGTCACCATACATATAAAACATGTTTCAGCAATTGTCCCCAGGCAGATGAATTCAAATTTACATATTTCTAGCGGTACGTACGTTTGATGTCCCGCCATCGGGACATGCACAAAAATAGCTGTCCCGACACGGGTACATGTGCACTTTTCAGCATTTTATTCAATAAATATATTTAAAAACATCCGAAACATGTTTATTCTATGGTTTTCGGGAACAAGAAACTCCAACCTTGCGATTCGCTACCGCTATTTCCTAAAATAATCAATATAACCGGACGAAAATTGACATACAAAACAGACATTGTCTTAAACGTCCCGCCATTGGTACGTTTACCTTATGTCGCATCCCGGATTTATTCGTCGCGGAATGTCGCAGAGGCAGCGCTTCTCGTATGACTTTTCGCACAAACTCGTTATACAACTAATTACCGATGAATTAAAGTAGAGACAACGAGGCGACTTTAGTTAACAAAAAACAAAAAAAAAAAAAAATGCGGCACTACACTCTGTCGGCTTTCCAACGGATCTGGCAACGCGATAAAGATTTTTATTGTTGCCCGCCAAGTTCTTCTCGGTGATTATCCTCGTTAAAGTTTTCTTCGGGAAAAGCACCGCAAAGACGATGCGGCCATAGGCGATGAAATAGACGACCGCGTGTTTCGTTCCACCGAGGATGTCTCGCGGATAATGGACGAGTTCGCTGAAACAAGAGCGAATAAACACGATTTAAGTTCACAGATTTTTCAAACTTTGCTCCCTGTAAAGAAAAAACGAAAATATTATTTTGTGTTCGTGAAGTTTATGGGTGTTCGCCGATGGTTTTTTATTTCGGTCGTGACCGACGCGTCGTTTATGTTTTCTGCCAATGATCTTTCGAGACTGTAAAACACACTGACTCGTTTGCGGTCGAACGGTGATAAGACAAACTTAGCACACTGCGGTTTTTCGCGGTTTCGTTTTTTGCCCTGATACTGAATTGACGAAATCATATTCGACGTGATTTGAACCTGTGGAAATTCCTTATTAAGAACCATTTTTTGTTGCAATGGGTAACATGTAAACGAAATTTTTTATATAAATATCTATGAATAATTGAATGACAACGTTATGAATCGTTTTTATCTTTTAAGAGTTCGCATAAGTTTTCGAACAATGAGATGTAATTGCCAACACTTTTCGATCCATTTTTGTCAGAAAAGTAGGAAATTAGTGCAGTCGTTTTTTCACAAATGAAAACCCTGCAGTTTTAAGGGGTCTCTCTACTTTGGATGCATGAAAAAAAACGCTGTTTTTATTAATTTTTTTTGAGAATACTATCGATCGATATGAAACGTGTTGGGTTTAATAAAGGCATTTGTAAGTTACAAAAAAAAAAAGAATATGATTTTAGTCACTTTTCAGTGTGTAAATGCCAAATAAACAGGAGTCCGCAAAAAGTAGGTAGGTGTGCGCTGTTGAAAAAATCTCAACAACGGCCGATCCAAATCAAAAAATTAAATGGTTTTACGTTACGTATATCAGTGGCTATATCCCCTACCATAATTATTAATTTATATGCGAAAATAAGAAAATAGCGGACAAAAGAAGAAAAGAAATTGAAAAAACGTGTTTTTTGCATGATTTTTGCAAAAAAAAAGTAAAAATGCTAATTTTGCAATAATTCTGGTAGGGAATATAGCGACAAGTGTACAGAATATGTGGTTAAAATTACATAAGGATCCGATCAATAATTCCTGAGATTTTTTCAACAAGCGGTTCGAAAACGTTGTTTCGAGAAAAAAAGCGTTTGAAGTTTTAGCAACGTACGGCGAACAAGCGCGCTCAGGTAGCGTTCAACGTATGGAAAATACCTTTCAGAGAATACTTTTAAGTATATAAACTTTCGAAAAATGAACAAAACAAAATTTAATTTTTAAAAAATGTCAAAGTAGATAGACCTCTTAACTTGAAAAAAAAAAAAAAAAAAAAAAAAAAACCCGGAAAATTAATTAAAGTAGGCTACTAAATCCCAGTCGTTACATAGCGAAGGCCTCGCAACTCATGCATAATTCAATTTATCGCGAAAGCAAAGTGAACTTGGCGCGTAATGTAGGGACACGCGTTGATTAATTAGAGTCAGCACTCGTAAAGCCGCGGCGGCGGGATTCACCAGCATCACGTTGGGAAACGAACGTTCTGGTTCATTAAATACATATGACAATAACTCGTTATTATATATATATATATATATCCACCCTCCCCGCCGGTGCTACTCCCACGCAAGGGTAATTTAGATTTTTTTTTCTTCGTCATTCCGTCGCTGGTAGCTCATCATTACAACTCCCGCTGTTATATTTGCTGCCCCGTTGCTCGTAGAGACTCAGCAGGAGGTGAACGCTATTCGTACGTTTGATGTTCTACAACGGAACAATAGACGAAATCTCATTACCGTTTCGCCAAAGTGGCGCTACGTATTTTTATCGTATTTTTATATCTTGTACTTCACTGTGTCTTCAGTCTGTTGGCAGTCTTTTATCCTCGAATATTGATCAGACGTTGTATCGTCGCAGTGCTTCGCGCAATCGCAGCGACCATTTTTTTTTCTTGTCTTTCGAATCGCAGATTATTGGTATAGAGTATTTTTAGCAATTTATCATAGTCTACGTTTAGGCGTTTTTATGTTTACAAAAATGTATGATTTTGGAAAAAGGGCTGTTTTTATAATATAGAACGAATCGGAATATATTCGAAGAAAAATCGGCCAAGGTCTCCGACGATATTGCTTTGACGGTGAAGTTGCAGACGTGCAATATATTCGCAAGCTCGACACGCTTCAGTCAGCACTTTTTTTCCCCAGCAATCGTAGAGCACCAATTAGCGAAGGCAGATTTTTTTATACGAGCTCTTCGCTTTCAATGCTAACGTATTCGAAAAGGGCGGGAAAGACGCATATGCCTCCTTCGCAGATAAGATTCTCTCTTTTTTTTTCTTATCAGTTGAAACTGCGTTACGGCTTCTACCCCAGAAACCGAAAAAAATTGACCCAAACCGTTACTATAAATTCCAAGGGTCCCGTGAACCAGCAGATCCGATAATTAACCCGAGGCATATTATTATTATTATTAGGCCGAGGCGCCGCCGCGATAATCTTTCGTCTCGCATACGCCTCCTTCGTGTTATGTCCTACTATATCGGGATCGCTATAAATCCGTCTAACCCTCTGCGACCGTCCATTTCCTAATTACCCAAGTGAACATCCGTTGACAGTGCCCTGCGTAAACGTTTTTTTTTTTACATTTTTTATGCGGCTCTGCGAAGGCTATATTTATCGTCTTTTACTTTCATGGAAAAAAGGATGCCATCACGTCTGTTTTCTCGAAGACGCTCGAAGAGAAACAAAAAAAAATAACAAAATTCGTATTAATACGAATTAATTAATTAGTAATTTCTTCTATTTCGTATCTCATTTCTTGCGAACAATAAAATTGGCAACTGAGGTTCGAAGTTGGAGTCTTTGCGTGAAGAGTAGTATTTGCGTATTTGCTTATTTATCGGCTTTCACTTTCATAGAAAAAAGGATGCCATCACGACTGTTTTCTCGAAGACGCTCGAAGAGAAACAAAAAATAACAACATTCTGATTCGAATTAAATTAATTAATTAGTAACGTCTTCTATTTCGTATCTGATTTCTTGCGAACAATAAAATTGGCAACTGAGGTTCGAAGTTAGAGTCTTTGCGTGAAGAGTAGTATTGGCGTATTTGCTTATTTATCGCCTTTCACTTTCATAGAAAAAAGGATGCCATCACCACAGTTTTCTCGAAGACGCTCGAAGAGAAACAAAAAATAACAAAATTCTAATTCGAATTAAATTAATTAATTAGTAATTTCTTTTATTTCGTATGTGATTTCTTGCGAACAATAAAATTGGCAACTGAGGTTCGAAGTTAGAGTCTTTGCGGGAAGAGTAGTATTTGCTTATTTGCTGGGTTAGTTTCCCGACAAGAACCCATGTTGCGCATGACGGTGTCTCGACAATTCGTGTCGAGACGTTTCTGGAGCTGCCGCGCAGCATTGTTACCCCGCAGCGACGTTTAATCAGTCGGAGCGTGTTCCACGGTGGCTTTGATGCGTTCCTACACGTAGTTATTTACACAAAATATATAGGATACAAGTGTACATGGAAGTAAACCGCACGCAGAACCTGTAATGTGCAGATCCTGCTTTTGGTAGAATAGTATATCTATTAAGTTTCCACAACAATGTGACTAATCAATTTTCAAATTGATCCCTACACTGTTAAAAATCCGGTGTTAAAAACAACACCAAGACGGTGTCTATATAGGTCCACACCAATCACGGTGTTAATTAGCGGTGTTAACGCAGTCTGAAATACCGACTTTCACCTCAAAAAGTCAGAAGTGCCGTTTTTCGCGAATTATCAACGGATCGAAGCAAAAATTGAAATACAGTCGCCAGTAATGTGAATCTCGGTAATGAATTAGTCAGAATTTCGATTTTCGAAAAAAAAAATTACAGATCAATTACCCGGTAGAGGAATCTGTAATGAAAAAATCGTTTTTTTTCTTCAATTTTTCGATAAAAACTGAGAAAAGCGACTAATTTATTCACGAGATAATAAAAAATCACACATGACACCTGCATTCATGCCTTTAAAGCGAAAAGTATTATAATGTTTCGTCGGTAACACAGGAAAAATTTAACGAAACGGCTGGTGTTAATTCAACACCGTAAAAAGTGTTACTATTAACACTGCAATAAGTAACACTAGGAAAAAGTCCACACCAGTAGCGTTTGACACCGCAGATTTTTAACAGTGTATTGATAACCCGTCAGTCACAAATATTCTTGCGTTTGCGTTTGATTGAAAAGTTATTTCAAAGATTTAATACCTAGCAGCAGATATGTAACTTGCAAAATACCAAAGCAATATATAAGTTGCAGATGTACTTGTATTATTATTCATACATAGCAATCACGACGACTTTCAAAGTGATTATCAAAATAACGCCCAACAGAAGTTGTTTTTTGCATAGAAGTAACTTTCGAAAATTGTAAAAATGACCTTCGAAATGACGAAACAAAAAAAATGTGATAGTTACTTTTTCGTTGCTAGAACCAATACCTTACTGTCAAAACAACCTTACCGTCAAAAGGGTCATCGTGACGGTAAGTTATTGGCTCTGCTGACGAAAAAGCAACTGCAAGATTTTTGGGTTTGGTTATTTCGACGGTCATTTTTATCATTTCGGAAGTTTCTTCTGTGCAAAAAATAACTTCTATTGAGCGTTATTTTTATGGTCACGTTGGCGGTTTTTTTTAGGGAAAAATGAAAGTTATCGTGATTATTAGGGTTTAGCAGAGTTTCTATGTGAACAAGGGCAAACGTGTACCTATATTTCAATTATCCTGAATCGCGTGTCGGGTGCACCTTTAGACTTGCCTGAACGTGTTTTTTTTTTTTTTTTTTTTCATTCTCCCTCCTTGACTCTTCATTTTACTCAGAGGCTGACACGCGACGTCTGGTTTTAAGGGTTGGTGCTCTCGAGTTGCTGCTGCTGCTGTTGCACGCGTCGTTGTGAATAAGGCGGAAAGCCTTAAGGGGGGTGGGTCGTTGGTGCGCGACGATACACCACACGACGCAAAGCTTGCATCCGTTATGTCGCTGCTGCCGCTGTCGACGTTCCCAGCGGGGTCACGCACCCGCCCCAACTTATTCACCCTTTCAATCTTTAACGAGAGACATGCGGGGAGCAGCCTGCTGCGATATATACACCATATACACCATATACACCATCCGGGGGCGGCTATACGCTTGATATCTGAGAAGAGAGTTGTATGACACTAGACTGCTGCACAGTGTGACTGAAAAAATCGAAATTCTCTTTCCTCAACGTCAGAATCTCAATTTCACCTCTCGAGCACACTTTGCGATATTATTATTCTTATTATTATTAATATTATTATTGCGTTTTGCGAAGGAAAAATGACAGTCACCTTCAGCATAAAAAACCGAGATTGGTTTCCTTTACTTTACTTTACTATTATATTATTTATATTATTTTATAGATATTATTATTACTATTATTATTATTGCGTTTTGCGAAGGACAAATGACAGTCACCGTAGATGTATCGGTAGGCTCACTGAGTGTGCTTCTTCAGCATAAAAAACCGAGATTGGTTTCCTTTACTTTACTTTACTTTACTTTACTGGTCGAAAGCACCGAAAAAACTTGGAAAAAATCGTTTCTTTGGGTCACGAAGGTACTACGCGGTGTCTTCAAATATAATCTTGATGTATTATAGTCGCGGTTGCTTTTCACTGTGAAAAAATATAAAATTGTTGACAAAATGTAATGTCAATGTATGATAATCAGTTACTATTCACTGTGTTACGATTGAAATGCGGTGTGACGAAGCGTTAGCTAGGACAAAGGGGGCGAATCGTGAAGCGTTTATTGCCCTCAAGGGCAAGGAACGGTCAGGAGCACTGACATCACGACACTGAAAGCAGGAAATTTCCTCCTATGAATACAGAGTGATGTCATTGCGGTTCTTAAAATAGACGCGGTCTTTTCTAACCGCAACCGCAAAAGAAAGTTGTCGAGACGTTTACAAAAAATATGCGTCATCGAAGGGAGTTAAAAAAAAACATACTCATTCTTAACTTTTTAAATTTTCACTATGATTGATTGACGGGGGATTCAGCAGTCATTTGATTAGTGTATAACATCCTTAAGATTCCAATAGCATTTTTTTCCAATGCGTACACTGTTAAAAATCAGGTGTTAAAAACAACACCAAGTCGGTGTCTATATAGGTCCACACGAATCGCGGTGATAATGAGCGGTGTTAACTGAGTCTGAAATACCGACTTTCACTTCAAAAAGTCAGAAGTCCCGTTTTTCGCGAATTATCAACGGATCGAAGCGAAAATAAAAATACAGACGCCAGTAATGTGAATCTCGTTAATGAATTAGTCAGAACTTTGATTTTAGAAAAAAAAAATACAGATCAATTACCCGGTAGAGAAATCTGTAATGAAAAAATCGTTTTTTTTCTTCAATTTTTCGATAAAAACTGAGAAAAGCGACTAATTTATTCACGAGATAATAAAAAATCACACATGACACCTGCATTCATGCCTTTAAAGCAAAAAGTATTATAATGTTTCGTCGGTAACATAGGAAAAATTTAACGAAACGGCTGGTGTTAATTTAACACCGTAAAAAGTGTTAATATTAACACTGTAATAAGTAACACCAGGGAAAAGTCCACACCAGCAGCGTTTGACACCGTAGATTTTTAACAGTGTATGATTGATTGACGGGGGATTCAGCAGTCATTTGATTAGTGTATAACATTCTTAAGATTCCAATAGCATTTTTTTTCCAATGCGTATATAGCTACGTATCTCTGGTCCCCCGCGAGACGGATTCGCTCAGTCGCAAGAAAATCGTCGTCGTTTTTATCGCTCTCGAGGGTCAGAAAGTGGCAGGATCGTCGACGACGACGACGACGACGACGACGACGACGACGACGACACACCATTCAAAGGAGGACAGACGTGCATTTGTGTACATCCGGAAAACGGCTGGAAGAAGACGAATGAAATTCATGGGCGAGGTCGACGAGCCGAAGAGGAAAATTCGGCGAGCGGGAAATGACGAGGATACGAAAGACACGAAAGAAAGATCCCTGAAGGGCCGTCTCGCACGACCCTTCTGGGATTCTGACGTCGCGGAAGATGATATTGGATCGACTTTCGACTCACTCTCTCTCTCTCTCTCTTTCTCTCTCTCCTTTTCCAGACACATTTTCGTCCTGCGGACGTTGATTCCGATCCCACGCGATTTCCGACGTGACAAAACTTTTCCGATATCCAAAGTATACTATACAGGCACGACCCATGAAATTTACAAGGAATACAGTCGTATAAACGTCATCATTTTACTTCGAAGGTCCATCGACCAACACAATAATGTTTTTTCTCGGGAAATTTCGCGAAGAAGCAGGTGTTTCACTGCGTCTTCTCGGTAAATATTTCACGCAGGTTGACATATAAATCATTCGTCTTGTTTGTCGGGGTTCTCTATAATAGCTCGAACCGCGAATTGAGACTCCTCCCGCGACTGTATGTTCAGGCTTGAACGGTCGGACGGTTAAAGATAGTGCAGACATAAAATCTCCCATGGGAGCCTCTAAACGGCCAAGGTGAATAGTGGCGGGCGTATAATTTACACTCTTATTATTCACGAGTCTCTTAGTATTCAACCAGCATCGTTTTCGGAACGTCAGTTCTATTTATCGACACGTGTACATTGACACTTATATTTTATGAATCGCTTGAATCGAAAATTATCAACCAACACACTTTTAATCTAATCTCCATTGAAATTGTAGTTTTCATTTAAATTACTGTCTTGAATATCACTCGGGAGGGGTTTGCAAATCGGCAGCCCTTCTTTCCCGCACAATTCTATCCACCACAGCGTAGATTCAACACATTCGTTTCTCCACAGAGTCGATACTACACATTGGTATTCCTTCACATTTGTAATCATCACGCGCTTTTTCCACGACATTTCGGTCCTACACATTTCGATTATACACATTGCGTCCTATACAGACGCTATCCCGATTTTCCTATACAAGCGAATCCTTCACAAGGATTTAACATAACAATTCATTACAACTCAAATCAATCCCACACATTATTTACAGCACAATTCTATACACCACAGGAGCATTGCAACGCGTTTTAGTCCCTCACAACCGATCCAACAAAAACTTTTCCAACACATTTCGTTCCTACACATTCCAAAGTCGGTATCTTCATTACCGACGAGAATTATTTCATGTCAATTATGGGATAACTCTCGTGTCGGTAATACAGATACCGACTTTGGAATGTGTAGGAACGAAATGTGTTGGAAAAGTTTTTGTTGGATCGGTTGTGAGGGACTAAAACGCGTTGCAATGTTCCTGTGGTGTATAGAATTGTGCTGTAAATAATGTGTGGGATTGATTTGAGTTGTAATGAATGGTTATGTTAAACCCTTGTGAAGAATTCGCTTGTATAGGAAACTCAATGCGTGGTATAGCGTATGTATAGGACGCAATGTGTATTATCGAAATGTGTAGGACCGAAATGTCGTGGAAAAAGCGCGTGATGATTAGAAATGTGAAGGAATACCAATAGTAGTATCGACTTTGTGGAGAAACGAATGTGTTGGATCTACGCAGTGGTGGATAGAATTGTGCGGGAAAGAAGGGCTGCCTGCAAATCTAATAACGGAGTAACGTTTCTGTAGCCCCATTTCGTGTCTGTAATAACATCGATTCGCCTCTCGAATGCGGCCGATCCGAACCATCACGCGCGTTTCGAGTGTTGCATTGTTGGTTGCAAACAACAACACATCGAACCCCGTATTGCCTATATTTGCCACTCGATAGCCAATTTTTCCGTGTCGACCGATAAGTGGAGCGAACCGGTTCAATATTGATTATCAATTGAACAGACCGTAGAATTGAAATTTGCAGGACGAAAAATGGAATTTTCGAACGATCGGAAAACTCGGCAGTATTCCTGCAATTTTCCGTCTCTTTTCCCCCTGCGAATCCACAAAATCGGACGATATTCTCGTCGCTATGTTTAGCAATCACTCGCCGCGGGTGTCAAAGCATCATACTACCAAATCGCCGGGGAGGAGCGACACGATATTCGCGAAATTTGAAAGCCCAAAATATTCCCACTGAATTTTTCGGCACTTTGCCTTGAGCGAGCCCTTTGAGAATTATGCGGAAAACTCCGAGCGTAGCAGCTGAAATTCGTTTTATCAGGTTCACATACACTGTTAAAAATCTACGGTGTCAAACGCTGCTGGTGTGGACTTTTTCCTGGTGTTACTTATTACAGTGTTAATATTAACACTTTTTACGGTGTTAAATTAACACCAGCCGTTTCGTTAAATTTTTCCTGTATTACCGACGAAACATTATAACACTTTTCGCTTTAAAGGCACGAATGCACGTATCAAGTGTGATTTTTTATTATCTCGTGAATGAATTAGTCGCTTTTCTCAGTTTTTATCGAAAAATTGAAGAAAAAAATCAATTTTTTCATTACAGATTCCTCTACCGGGTAATTGATCTGTAATTTTTTTTTTTTCCGACAATCAACATTCTGACTAATTCATTAACGAGATTCACATTACTAGCGTCTGTATTTCAATTTTCGCTTCGATCCGTTGATAATTCGCGAAAAACGGCACTTCTGACTTTTTGAGGTGAAAGTCGGTATTTCAGACTCAGTTAACACCGCTCATTATCACCGTGATTGGTGTGGACCTATATAGACACCGACTTGGTGTTGTTTTTAACACCGGATTTTTAACAGTGTAGGGTAGACGTACCGTCTTTGGCCACTTTAGGGCCGATTATGGCCATCACATTCAAAGGCATAAAACAGAACATTTAATGGCATAAAAAAAAAACATCGAA
The DNA here is from genome assembly GCA_964034905.1 of Itoplectis maculator. Taxonomy (NCBI): domain Eukaryota; kingdom Metazoa; phylum Arthropoda; class Insecta; order Hymenoptera; family Ichneumonidae; genus Itoplectis; species Itoplectis maculator. Next base: position 7,884,623 of record OZ035862.1, read on the forward strand.
TAGATGAATCGGTGAATTTATATAAATTTGTTCGAAACGTCAACAAGTTTTTATGGGGCAAAAATAATTTCAAGGATAAATGAATAAAAATGGTCACAATAGGTACAGTGGCCACTAACGGTACATCTACCCTGTACGCTTTTTCAAAGCAATATATGACTATTTCAGTTCGTTCTTTGTTTGTATATTTGTCTCAAGCTCCACAGATGATTTCACAACCCCTCAAAATATGAAATGTAACTCTTACAATTGCATCTGTTATATATATTATTGGCGGACATGAATGCGAGTTGAAACATTTTGAATCGTAACATGAATATTGAAACAGGGAATTTTGTAACCCTCAAAGAACGCAGCACAGAAGGACTGATGAGACAAAAGAGTAGTACGTCGAGTGCGACTCACTCGACAGTTTAAGCCCAACCATCTGTCCGCATTTCTCGTTGGATGTATAAATTCGTTGGAATTGAACCGCGGAAATTTCTCTGCAGCCGGCAGGGCCCTCGGAACGGTCGAGCGAATTGAGAGATAGCTGCAGAACTCCGGAGAACGTCCTGACTGATGTCTCGTCCGGAGGAGTTTATCTATTGTGCTGCTGCTGCTGTGTGTATCGCTCGCTCGCTCGGCAGCCGTCGCGTTCTCCGCGGGTGTGTAAGCACTATGCGCTGCATGCGTAATGCTCATCTGGCTCCGCTCTGCGGACTGTGAATATTATAATAGTCGCTTTGCAGAGGATGTTTCGAAGATCAACTGCGTACGCTTCGAGCGACTGCGCGCCTTCGTCGGGAGTTTATACGCTCAACGAAACTGTTCTCGCAATTCAATTTTTCCTCTCGCAACTTTTAGAATGGAGGTCAAAATAGCGAATGACCAAAATAATGAATGGCTAAAATAGCGAATACGAAAATAATGATCGGCTGAATCTAGAATGGTTATCATTACGGAATTCACTATTTAAGCCATTCGTTATTTTGACCATTCGCTATTTTGACCCCCCATTTTATTAAAATGCAGTTGAAATAGCGAATAATCAAAATAACGAATGGCTTAAATAGTGAATTCCGTAATGATAACCATTCTAGATTCAGACGTTCATCATTTTTGTATTCGCTATTTTAGCCATTCGTTATTTTGGTCATTCGCTATTTTGACCTCCACCCAACTTTTCCTTCTGCACCACATTTTTAACCGTTCAGTCCTATTAATTTTCAATAATCGAACTTTTTTCGACTAAAAGCTTGATGCTTCTTCCAGCTCGTGGAGAATATGCGCGGATTCGAAAACGATTCAACCGATCGGTCTCAAATTTGTATACATGCTTTATAAATACACTAGGAACAATCGGTCGGAGGTTAGCCAGCGTAGGGAAGATTTTCTTTGCGATTTTCGGCGAAAAAAGAAATGAACTTCGATTTTACGAAGTTCTAAAACCCTATTCGATGTATAACCGAAATATGACCGGTTTTTGCCCAAAAAATAAAAAATTTCAGGAGAAAAACCCGAAAAACGATTTTTCACTTTTTCCCAATTTCGGCACTTTATTAAAATCGGTGTAATTTTTCTTTGGATCATTATAATCGGGATTTTCTTTTTGCATTCGAACGAAAACTTTTCAACGAAGAGAATTCCACCAGGTGGAACGCGATATCTCGATTTTTCGATTTTTTTCCAGATTTTTAAAGTTGACCCTCCAAAATCACAAATTTTTTGAAGGTGTACCCTTGCGTTTTTTGCGGAAAAAAGTTCGATTTCGCTAAGTTTAAAAACCCCATCCAACGGCAAATTTCCCGCTGATTCCAAAAAGAACAGATGTTTTCCCGAAAAATCGAAAATTCGAGGAGAAAAACGCAAAAAACGCGTTTTTTTCTGACAAACTGCCAAATTTCGCGATATTAAACATCAAACTGCTGCCGGATTTTCCAACGACCAATCGGATGCTGAATAAATCGACAACAATGGTTGCTCACGAACTTTTTAATAGAGGATTTTTCAGTAATTCGTAAATAGTGGAAAAAGTGGGGCAAAAATAATGAATGCATTAATAATGGCCGCCGCGGGTGAAGATCCGCGCTCGTAACCAAGATTGTTTTTTTCTCTTCATTTTATAGCAGTTACTGGATACGTCGCCCGGAGGTGGCTCTATCAATTTCCTACACGCACGTGTATGTATCACTGTATGTAGGTATATATAGCTGTCTCGCGGTGTCAAAATAGACGCGGTATAAAAATATACTCGGTGGTCTTTCTACGGCTAACGGGTGTCTACGGGTCATTAAAACTTACAGATGAGTTGAGCTCGGCAGGGGATGCGTGCCGACCGTGCCGACAAGGCCGACGGCTACGCGACAATGTTATCGCTGCTATGCAAGCTCTGCTTTTTGCGAGTTAACGCGCGATGCGCCATACCGACTCGCGGGGGGCTGCTATTTGCAGGTGCGAGAGAGAGAGAGAGGCAGAGAGAGAACGAGAGAAAACGGGATATGGAAAACAACGCGTAGCACATCGCGTTAGGGGGGGGGGTAGGGTATTAAAATTTTTTTTTGGCATTTTTATTTTATATTTTTTACTGAATGCATAATACCTCAAGAATATTGTGTCAAATTTTCAAGTCAATCGCAGCAAAATTGACGACGTTATGAATATTTTTATACTCGCGGATTGCTGTACCTACGCGGCCCGAGCGCGAATTTAAAGCGTTCTCCTGAAAATCATCATTTTGAAAGTCGGTGCACACGATTACTCAAAAACTAATTGGCCGATCGTTCTGAAATTTGGCACAGTGCTTCTTCATATAATTCGTCAGGTAACGCCGAAGGCGTTTTTCGATTTTTATTAAAATTATCAATTTTACAATAACAAATAGGCTGATTTTTCCAGCAAAAATCGCGTTTTTGACTTCAAAGTGATGCCAAAAATTCAAAAATGGTAAAAAAAAAAACTCTTCGGCGTTACCTCGAGAAACATCTCCTCTAATGAATGCCGTTTGAATTTTTGGATTCGGGCAATCCTACTTCGAGAAATCGTGTGCACCGCAAATCAACTTTTTTTCGAGACGCCTGCGGAGATTCTCTGCTAATCACTTGATTATTTATTTTTTTCCATAAAAATTTTACAGAATATTCTTGAAATGTGCCACTATTATGTGGAAAAGATTTAATTGATTATCACTATTTATATCGCCACAAAAAATTCTCAAATTTATGCCTTTTTGTCGCTGAAAATACCCTACCCCCCCCCCCCCCCCCCCTTAAAGCTCTCACGTTTTTATCCTACTTGAATTGTTTTTTTCGCGGAGATGAAAAATGGCGCTCGGTAAACCTGCTCGTAAAAAGACATTTGAAGACATTTGATTTGTTGAATCAATATTTAATGGATGTTTTTTTGGTTTCTCGTTAGTTAAAAAAAAAGTTATCGAAAAAAAAAACGTGTTATCCACTTGCGAAATGCAGTCGGTCATCCGTGCACGACGAATGCACTATCGAGACATGCGGCACCGACAAATGCGAAGCGATGTCGGCAGTTGCAGACCTTTGAGACTTACGAGTGAGTAAGCGCGAGTTAAATGGCGTCAATTATTCGTCGCGCGCGAACCTTTCGTTGGTCCCCGCGCGAGAACAAATTAGTAGTTACGTCATTCAACTCGTTAAGAGGGTTCGCTACCTCCCTTGGGAATTGGCAAAATGGTGTTTATTGATCGTAGTCGTCGTCTTTGGGACGCGTCTGTTAAGCAGTTGTTTTAATTCTAAGTACACAGAGAAAAAGAGATCTTGGACAAATGATAATAGCCTTTTAACGCAGTAACGAACAATCTTCGATATTTAGTTAATTTTTGTTGCAAATAAGCAGAAATTAAGACATCATTTTTGAGATCCTAAGGAACCCCATTTTAAAGAAAGGAGAAAATTGATTGACTACGACTACTACACTAGGCAAAAAAAAAACCAAGCTGAATGGAACAATTATTTAATATCAAAACGTTAATAATAATATTACTGACAACGGGTACATCGAAAGCACGCAATTTTGGACTGTTCCGCGAGTGCTCACGCCTGATTGGAGTACACACCCGCCGACAGATTGGATTAGGAAACACTATCAGTCTGGTCTCTAAGTGATTCGGAGCCCTGCGCGCAGGGTGCGTGCTGGAGAGCTTAATTATCCAACTATAATAGGAGTACCCCTAATAATCCAAGTTGCCATATAAACGAGACCACTTCGAATGCTTTTCTTTTTTTTTTTTACTTTTTCTTGCAAAAACCAAAGTTCACAAATGTTTACGGAATCTCGAGCTTGGACTTGATATTTTTTTTTATTTCGAGAGGCTTGGCTTATTTCGAGAGACGAAGAGATTTATCGATCACTGGCGAGGAAACGGAAATCATTGTTGGCTATGAATCAGCTCAAGCGCCAGATGTACCTATATACTGTATTATCACCGCGGTTTCTTATATATCGGGCACCTGTTGAGTTCGGTCGTGCGGTGCTCGTCGCTGCGTCGAGTCACTTAAGTAAATGAAAAAAAAAAGAAAAACAAAAAAAAAGAAGAAAAGGAAGAGAAAAAAAAACGAGGTAGAGAGTCGCAGCAGACGGCTGTTTAACGAGATTGGGACACATCGGGGAGGGTAAGGTCAAGGATTTCATTAGATAGAGTCAACAGTGCGGCGATCGTTTCGGATCTTTACCGTGCAACCCGTTGCGACTTACCTTAAATTAATTTCCTTACCTTTTTATTAAGGGGGGGTAGGGTATTGACATTTTTTTTTTGGCATTTTTATTTTATATTTTTTACTGAATGCATAATACCTCAAGAATATTGTGTCAAATTTTCAAGTCAATCAGAGCAAAATTGACGACGTTATGAATATTTTTATACTCGCGGATTGCTGTACCTTCGCGGCCCGAGCGCGACTTTAAAGCGTTTTTCCCACAACTCACGTTTTCAAAGTCGGTGCCCATCGTACCGTCAAAACTACTGCCCGATCCTTTTGAATTTTTGCATACTTGTTCAGTACATATTTTACGAGGTAACGCGGAAGAGTTTTTTTCGAATTTATTAATAGTTTTTTTTTTACAATAGCAAAATAGCCGATTTTTTCCGAAAAATCGCGTTTTTCCCTTTAAAGTGTTCCCAAAAATTGAAAAATCAAAATTTCGAAAAAAAACTCTTCCGCGTTACCTGGGGAAAACAATTACCTAACAAATGAACTTTGGTTTTTTAATTTCGGATGATCCAGTACCGAGTTCTGATGGGCACCGCAATTCTACTTTTTTCCGAGACGCTTCCGAGTACATGCCGCCATTGCTGTATTTTTTAATATTTCTTCATGAAAAAATTACACAATATTCTTCAAATGTTATACTTTGATGTATAATTGGTCTTATTGAATAGATTTTAACGGTGTCGTCAAAAAAAAATTCACAAAAACGTGCCTTTTTTGCACGAATTAACCCTACCCCCCCCCCCCCCCCCCCCCCTTAAATTAATTTCCTTAACTTTTTATTAATGTAATGAAACCGTTTCCTTAGAACTATGAAACTGTTTTATATGAAAATGTCATGGATTCAATGAAATAATTCGCATATTACCTTCCAACCGCGTTTCCGTCTAATCCCAATATTTGTGAGACCCGATCCAGGTTGCGTTCGCGTCTTCGATTAATATTCCTGCGATTGTTTGGAATTGATCAGCGCACCCACAACACACACAACACAAACACACACACACATACAAATTTATCGACCAGCGATGAAACGATTTCCCGGCGGTTGATCGTCCGCCAAAGTCATTTGCAATTTGTCCACCACCATTATTATTATTTTGTTGTTGTTGATTGTTCGGCGTCAAGCGCAGAATTGAAATATTTGATCGCCGTCGATATATGTGGAATATTCCGCGGCGGCGGCGGCGGCGGCGGCGATACAGAGACACTGGTCGAGTAGATCATCGGCAGTTTCGGCCCTCGCGCCGAGTCTTCAATAAAGTGTCTTTAACGGTTCTGTTATAGCGCACAACGCGCGTCTCGGTGTCGACTTGATAAATGCCGTTTATTGCCATTTAACGGTCGCTCTCGGGTCCCGCGAACGTCCCGGGGCACGGGACGGGAATAGATTTTTTATCGAAATGGTTGGTAACGGCAGCGGCAGCTCGAAATTCGGCGGCAGATTATCAGCGCGATTGTCGCCGGGACTGTCGCGATTTCTCGACGAAGCTATTTTTTCCCGGTCCATTAACGTACTAATTAAGAAAAATAAAAAAACGTAATTATTTATTTAGTTAAGATTCGAATTGGTTGAACGGATGAGAAAAATGAGAAAAATTGTATTGACTGAAAAAACTCGAGGGAAAGTTGGGTCCGCGCGCGTCGTGACGGACTGACGGAGAAGCGAGCAGTGAGTAGTTTTTGCCCCGGCGGTCGGGTAAACGCGCGTTGGTCGTAGTTGGGGGAACGCGTAAAACGTGCGCCGCTGGCAACAGCTGCGAGAACGCGCGGCGGGACGACACTCGTCTAGCGTGAACGCTGCTCGCCGACTGCTGGATGCAATGCACCGCGGCGTCCATCGTCCATCATCCATCGGCGGCCACCGCCACCCTCCAGATGTGGCCGCCGCCGCCGCCGGCGGCGCGCGACCCCGACCCCCGACTCGCTCGCGTTCTGCGCGCGGCTGCAACACGCGTCTAGCAGCTATACGTAAGAATTTTCGTCGCGCCAGCCGCACTTCTTCTCCTTGTTCACCCTCGCGACCTGTCGCGCGGCGGCGGTCCTTTTCCGAGTAATTTTATTCGAACGAGCGTGCCTGGGTCGCCCAAAAGAGCAGTAGTCCGAGGGTAGACGTATAGTCTATATATACACTGTTAAAAATCCGGTGTTAAAAACAACACCGAGTCGGTGTCTATATAGGTCCACACCAATCGCGGTGATAATGAGCGGTGTTAACTGAGTCTGAAATACCGACTTTCACCTCAAAAAGTCAGAAGTGCCGTTTTTCGCGAATTATCAACGGATCGAAGCAAAAATTGAAATACAGTTGCCAGTAATGTGAGTCTCGTCAATGAATTAGTCAAAATTTTGATTTTCGAAAATAAAAATTACAGATCAGTTACCCGGTAGAGGAATCTGCAATGAAAAAGTCAATTTTTTTCTTCAATTTTTCGATAAAAACTGAGAAAAGCGACTAATTCATTGACGAGATAATAAAAAATCACACATGATACTTGCATTCATGCCTTTAAAGCAAAAAGTATTCTAGTGCTTCGTCGGTAACACAGGGAAAATTTAACGAAACGGCTGGTGTTAATTTGACACCGTAAAAAGTGTTAATATTAACACTGTAATAAGTAACAGAAGGAAAAAGTCCACACCAGCAGCGTTTGACACCGTAGATTTTTAACAGTGTACGTAACAATTTTCGTCGCGCCAGCCACTTCTTCTCCTTTTTCACCCTCGCGACCTGTCGCGGCGGCGGCGGCGGTCCTTTTCCGAGTAATTTCATTCGAACGAGCGTGGCTGGGACGCCCAAAAGAGCAGTAGTCCGAGGGTAGACGTGTAGTCTATATATAGTGCCGCGCAAGAAGTAGGAACTCGAATATCCTGTCGGCGTGAAAAAGACTAAAATCGTCGTCGGCGAAATATCGCTTTTCGGCGAATGCGCGAATAAGACGAAAAGTACACTGTTGAAAATCTACGGTGTCAAACGCTGCTGGTGTGGACTTTTTCCTGGTGTTACTTATTACAGTGTTAATATTAACACTTTTTACGGTGTTAAATTAACACCAGCCGTTTCGTTAAATTTTTCCTATGTTACCGACGAAACATTATAACACTTTTCGCTTTAAAGGCACGAATGCACGTATCATGTGTGATTTTTTATTATCTCGTGAATAAATTAGTCGCTTTTCTCAGTTTTTATCGAAAAATTGAAGAAAAAAATCGATTTTTTTCATTACAGATTTCTCTACCGGGTAATTGATCAGTAATTTTTTTTTTTCGAAAATCAAAGTTCTGACTAATTCATTAACGAGATTCACATTACTGGCGTGTGTATTTCAATTTTCGCTTCGATCCGTTGATAATTCGCGAAAAACGGGATTTCTGACTTTCTGAGGTGAAAGTCGGTATTTCAGACTCAGTTAACACCGCTCATTATCACCGCGATTCGTGTGGACCTATATAGACACCGACTTGGTGTTGTTTTTAACACCGGATTTTTAACAGTGTACGACGGGAAGATTGATAGTCGCGGCATCGATTTCTCGGGGAAATAATAAAGCGAAGCCAAATGCAGCGCGTCTGTGTTTTGGATGTCTTCGAAAATTGACTTTCTAACACGCGAATAACTTTTTGATAAGATGAAAGAAAGGTTGCTTCGGTGTCGCGTAAAGTGAGTTTATCCTGAGAATGGCAAATCTCTCCATTTGTCTCCGTTGCTCTACCGTCATTTCTTATTCTTGAATCCCTTAAAATACCTTAAGGTGATGTGAAATACCGACGCGCACCTAGAAAGTTTGGAACAGCTCTTTCTCGCGAATTATAAACGGATCGACGTGAAAATTGAAATACAGACGCCAGTAATGTGAATTTTGGGAATGAATTAGTCAGAATTTCGAGTTTTGCAAAAAAAAAATGCCGAGGGTAATCGATATGCAATTTTTTTTTTTTTTAAATAAAAATTCTGACTAATTTATTCCCGAGATTTGCATTACTGGCGTCTGTATTTCAATTTTCACTTTGATCCATTCATAATTCGCGACAAAAAGCTGTTCCGAAGATTTTCGGCGGTTGGTGTTTCACATGCCCTTAAGGCGATGTGAAATACCGACGCTCACCTCAAAAGTTCGGATACGCTTTTTTTCGTGAATTATGAACGGATCGGAGTGAAAATTGAAATACAGATGCCAGTAATGTGAATCTCGTGAATCAATTAGTCAGAATTTTTATTTTTATTTAAAAAATTGATGTCGGTAACCGATCTGTAATTTTTTTTTTTTCGAAAATCAAAATTCTGACTAATTCATTCACGAGATTCACATTAGTGGCGTCTGTATTTCAATTTTCGCTTCGATCCGTTCATAATCGGCGACAAACCGCACATCCGAAGATTTTCGGCGCTCAGTGTTTCACAGGGCTTTAAGCTCCATGTGTTCTCCAGATATTTTTTATCAATGTGTATGTGTGTGTGTGTGTGCCCCTGAAATAAAACTGAAACTCGACGGAAGATCGATTTTTTTATTGAAAAGTCCCTTAGAACCGCAAAAATGATGTTCCAAAAGATGATGTACAAGGGCGCCTGGTCCGCAGCGAGCTAGGAAGACAAAGCTACATTTTTCAAGTTGACCACAACGATAATTTAGTTCCCAATGCTCCGTAAAACCTATGGAATCATTTTATAGGTTTTATCAAGAATTAGGAAGATACTTCGAAGGAGAATAACACAATTACAAATGCACCGATCGATGGACCATGGCCTTTAAAAGCAATAAAAGTGCTTTTAAAGACGATCGATTATACTACTATTAGATAATAGCAGCAGCCGCAGTCAAATTGAAGATAATTGTTCTTTCACTCGTTCGTCCCTGGTCGTAAATTGTCCAAGCTGTTGCTGTACGTAAACGGGGCTCGGCACCTGTCTTCGCTGCCAGATTAATATTTTCAAATAGATTTCGCAATAGATCGCTAAAGTCAATAGTCAATAGCACAGTAAAGCAGAGTATCGCAATAGATTTCAGAGAAAAACACGACAACATCACAAAATATTATAACTTATAATTGAGAATTTTATTTCGTAAATACATTTTTTACGATCGTCCGCTGTCCGCTGTGACGATAAATAGAATTTTTTAAACGTCGCAAAACGAACATCGACGTACTTAAACAAATGCAAATTTGACTTAGACTTTCGTTTTACTTATTTGTTTTTTTCGCAAAAACTTAATAAGTAGCGCACCGTTGAATTTGTTCAAAATTTTGCAATTTTTCTTCGCTTTATTCGGAGCGCGCTGTGTGCACCGGGATAACATTCTGGAAACTCGACAATTCCATGACGATCGTACAATATTGTTATTCTGTCGGGATGACGACGGAGATGACGATATAACACGTTCAACGACATACAAAATTATGGTAAATGTCTCTAAAAAACACATCGCAGTTACGTTACAATGATCGAATATATATATAATATATCTGTATACGTTGAACAACACGTTGTGAATCTATTGTACACGTATTTTAAAAACAAAACATGATCTTTTCGAGCTCGAGCACCGACTTAGCCTTCAATTTCAACATCTTCGACCTCGCTTTTTTTTCTCATTATTAAAATGCCCCCCCTCCCCCCGCCCCCGACTATGCGTATCATCCAAAGACACTCAAGTCCATTTAGAAAATAAATATACAAACACACACTTCTTAGACATGACGATGATACGAACGAATCCAATGTGGTGGTGGTGGTGGTGGTACCTGCCTATTGTATATTTGCGTTAAAATCGCGAACGTTTCTACATTTTATTCATTACGCGAATCTCCAGTGAAAACGACACCCTTATACACACTCTCAGCTTTTAACAGACTTCAACGCTTCACCGTGTTATCAATAAATTAATAACGATTAAAAATTTCAAACAATAACGATTTTAAGTGTACTAAAAATATGGCAGTAAACTTTGTAACGCCTTAATTATTATTATTGTTATTATTATTATCATTATTATGTGAAAGAGACAAAAAAAAAGCAGAAAGAAAACGTCATTCGACTCCGCGTAACGGAGATTTTCGATATACGAGTCATGGAAAGAGTGCAATAAACATCCCTCGCGGTGGTGGAGATTAACACGCGATCGTTGTAATTGAGATCTCCTTGTTTAATACGGTTACGTTTTTATTCATATTTTGTATTTAAAGTCGTAAAGGAAAATAACGAAGTACCATCGTATGAGTATTTTGACTCGATGCATAATACTGGCTGAGCCACTTCCGATTGGCTAAAGATATATGACGACAGACATACGTAAATACGCTGCGCACTGAGAGTAGGGAATCCGAGTGTCTAAGAGTGAACAAAAATAAATAAAAAAAAAACGCTATCTATCTATGATAAACCCCGCGAAGCGTTTTTCGATGTTTTGTGGAAAAAATGTCGCAAATTCTTGCTGCCACTTGGATTTTTCGCGAAACTTTTCGTATAAAAAATTAAGTATCAACGTTAAGGCATCAAGTAAAAGGCATCGACTAACGCGTGTCTACATTGGTACAAACCCGATGGTTTATATAAAAATCCACATTTCACGTAAACCTGACGAAGCAACGAGAAAAGAAAACGAAAGAACGAAAAATATAACGAAAAATGTAATAGGACCATTTTACACAAGACATCGTTTAAACTCTGCATCTATTTCCGCGACTATTTTGTCTACTTGTTTCTCTTGTTTCTTTTCATGAAAAATGATGCATGAGATGTATAACATTCAAACGTTATTACAAACTAGTTTTATCTCTCGTCCATTCTTACCCAAAAGGCGTACCCGTAACATCGCGCACGTGTTTATCATCTTATTCTTCTTTATTTCTTATCGATTTTCGTAAACTCTAATTTGTAGAGATTGTTTTCATCGTGCACAACGCGAATTATTATCCGACAGAACCTGCCCTGCCCCGCCCTCTACGGTAGTATAAAAAAATGACTATCGGTACTTAACGCGTTAATGTAGTACGTAAATTGTTGAGTCGCGGGAGATTTACTTGGGACATACTTGCGACTCGCGACAGTCGACGTTAAACGACAAGTTCCAGGCAAGTTCTGTTTAAGCACCGAGATTTCTTATTTCGTTTTTCATTTCTTTCAAGAGACACGCACCGGTGAATGTCAACGGACTAATTGGAATGATATTTACAGATGACGAATGACATTTTGCGAATGAATCGGACGATCGGCACGCGCCAGTCTTTTTAAACACTGATAGTATTCAATTCAACAGTTGTTTTTTTTTTTCTTGTTGTTTCTATATATTTGAATAGCAATCGAGAGGCTATTTTAACAACACTATTAGGCTGCCAAGTTGTCGTACGGTTTAATCGTTAATGAAAATTTCTTCTATTTATTGTTATTTAGCAGCAGCAGCGGCAGCGGCAGCAGCAGTCCGTCATCACGATTCGCGTAAATTTGGCATTCATTCCCTGAGTGAAAGCAATAACGTCGGCAACGTAATATAAGATCGGGTACAGCCTTCGGGCTGGCTTTACATATATATATACACATATAACGCGCATATATATGCATGTATCGTATGATAAACGCGCTCTATCTCCGGGTATGATTTTGTTTGTTCTGTCATGTGACTAATTACTTGATTAAGTACCTAGTGCCTAACGCTGCAGCGTGTGTCACGCCGGCACCATGTTGCGCTCGCTGCTGCTGCTGCTGCTACAGCAGCAGCGCTCCTCCTTCGTTGTCAACTCTGCCGTCGACGCGATTTCGCTCGCACGGCCATTCTGCAAGCGTTAAGGACGATCCTGTCTTGCCAACAAATTAGTTCTCTCCTCGGTTTCTTGCTGATGCTTGCTGCCCAACAATTGTGCAGCCTCCGCCTGGCGGCGGGCCGCGATTTCCGCGTCCAAATCGCCTTTCCTCGGTTCTTCCGGTAAACTAGGCGTGTTTTCCGTCTGCGTGTAACAATCCAAGAGAAGTCATCATCATTAATACGCTGCTATTACGCTGTCGTTGTCGCATTCAACGCAACAATCGATTCAATTCAACATATTTTTCGGTTACATTTCTATCCTGTTTTCCTGTTTTCGCACCAATTTAAGGGGAGATCCTGCTTTAGAAGGTCTAAAAAAATCGTTTTTTTTTTAAATTGCCTAAATCGATAGATAAACTATCCAAGAAAATATTCACAAAGTTACATATGCCAATTGCAAGTATTTTCGGAAATACGGAGCTGAACGCAAAGGGGCGTCGAGCGGATATACAAGCGTTCGGCAGGACTCTGGCGCGCGCTTCGCATCCGTTTTCTCCGCGCTTTCTCGAGTTTTTATTTTCCGATTTTTCTGAATTGGCAGGCATGATGGCAAAAAAACTAAACGGACTATCGACTCAAAACAAAGTTTATTCTCTTCAGTATTAAATTATCTTCTAAGTGAACTAAAAAAATTGTTGAAAAAGTATTTGTTAATAACTTTTACAGCACGCTAAAGTGGTAATTATAGATTAAAAAAAAAAAAAAAAAAAAATTAAACCAAAAAAAATGTGTGATTTCATGATTACTTCAAGTTTTCCTTAGTTAACCGAAAAGATAATTTAATACTGAAGAGAATAAACTTTGGTCTGAGTCGATATGACGTTTTTTTGCTATCATGCCTGCCAATTGGAAACTGAATTGGCAAGGCGCTCACGAAAAGGGTCATTACTCTGCTGTTTATTTATGCATCTAGTTTAAAAAAATTATTTGTGCACTTGAAATACATAAGAAAATCGACCCCAAAGGTCGCTGGGCTAAGTTGTTTTTTCCCCGTCCAAAAAAATCCTCGAAAAACAGCTTTTTTCAGTCTTCTAAAGCAGGATCCCCCCTTAAATGTAGTCAATGCTCTCGGAATTTATGTTATCTTATCAAAACTCGAAAGTGAATAAAAAAACAGAAAATTTTGTAACCAATCAGATACGGCGACAGATTCTGTCAAACCGTTTGTTAAAACCGTCGATCATCTGGCAACTTAGTTGCGAAAATCAGTTCAATTGAACTCTTACTCGTCGGTTTTGTTTGGTTGTTTGGTTTTTTCTTTTTCGTTCGTTTTCATCATAAGCGTGGTTCTCGAGGGCTTAAATGAGGTTAACTGCAACATCACGTACATTTATCGGCGACGTTTTCAATTTTCCATTATGCCCGGTGCGAGTGGAAATGAACTTGGCGGTCGTGATGGGACTGGCACTGACGGGAATCGGTGAGGTCGGCGCAGTGGCGCTCTTTATCGGTGAATGTTGTACTCCGGTCTCCTTCTCTTTCTCTTTTCTCGACAAAACTGGCGAATCCAGCACACTGCGATCATCTTCGTCGAGAGAATGAAGCAACTGTAGGGAGGCGCAACATTTGTTCGTTTTGTTATTTTCAATCTCCTTTCAATCGTCAACGAGAAAAAGAGAAAAAGAAACTCGACTTACCTTCTCGACTTCGTCGTCAAACTGATCTTGACTAGAATCCTTCTGGCTCTTGTCCAAAAGCGTCGCTCTCTTAGCCGCCAGATACAAAGATCTCTTGACTTTAACGTAGAATACTTCGGTAATAGCTCGTACCGTGTAATCCGGCACGAAGGTGTGACGCAATATAGCGTCCAAGTTTATAGATTGGATACTTCCCAACGCCTGTGGAGTCACGTTAGTCGGGGACTCTGCTGCGAGACGAACGAGAAGGTAAAATATGAGCACGTGGTCCGTCTTTTGCGTGATTTGCGCGACTGTAGACACGGCGCAAAGTATTATTAACTACTACTATATTTACCTATAACTACATTAGCACTGAGTGCCTGTTGTCCAAAGTAGGTGAAGGGACCGCTCTCGAACATGAGGTTCTCCTTTCCCACTGTCACTTCCACGCGACCCTCGAGAATCAGCACGAAATAGTCCACCGGCTTTCCCTGCTGGTAGATTACCGCCGCCGGATCGTTTCTCGCCTTTTCCCTCGACTTCACTTTGATATGATATATGATGTCTTGCTTGAGCAAGCGTCGCAATATTGTCTCCGATATTGTGTCGGGTTTGAATGGATCTACTGCTGGGGACAAAACACCCGCCGTCAACCCTTTAGTTCGAGTCAATTGGAAATGATGGCGAAATGAAACGATGACGGGGAACGCGCTTACTCGTCGACAAATATTGGAACATCGCCAGTGTTAATTGCGGTGATATGTGTATCCGTTGATTCTCCTTCTTCTCCGCGAACACCGTGAAGTCCTGCATGGGCCTCGGACGTGCCAGCCTCTTGCGTTTACTCCTATTGTCGGCTGTTAAAATATTTCCATTCGTCAAACCTCGTCGTCGTCGTCGTCACGCCGCCACTTAGCCAATTAGCAATTTAACAGCTAATCACTCACTGAACACGTCGGTTTCGTCCATTATTTCGGCTTGGATCAATTCTTCTATCACGTCTTCGAGCGTCACCAAGCCGATTACTTCGTAGAACGGATCACCTTCGCCTTCGCTGTTTACTCGCTGTACGAACGCCATGTGTCCCTTGTGACCTGCAGCAACATGTGGGCTTTTTTTATTTCATAAATTCACTGTAACGCTAAGATGGCAACCTATTTGTAACGATCTTCTTAGCTTCTAAGCGCTCTAACGCTTTGGGACACCTAAAAAATTGTCCCAAAAAATGCCCGAAAACAGCCTATTTTTTTGGCCTCTACGTAAAACAGCATCGTCTCACCTTCTTTGAACTGCTTGAACATGATATCCAGCGTGACATCTTCGAATACGAAGTTACAGGGATTTTGGTAGAACTGACAGAGCGTTCTCAATGGCGTATTGTCGTCGGGATCGACAAAGGCAAGATCCTTGATGTAGAGCATCGTTATAATGTTCGTTCTCGCCCCCTCGTAAACCGGTATCCGTGAAAATCCTGCAAATCAGCACGTCATTTGTTCTTGAGATCACGAGATTGGAGATAAAACACTCGTCATTGAGAAGATGATCTCGGTCAATGTGATAATGCTAAACTATTGCGTGAACCAGATCGATAAATCCCGCGCCGGGGGATATCTTATTTGCTAGGCTTATTTGCCGGATGCAACTGATGCAACGCGAACCCTCATTTGACGCCCTCATCGGTTATTATTTCGATGGGCCTTAAGTTCTGTCAAAATTAAGGCCCATCGCTATCGGCTTAGTTAACTTGAAATTTCACGAATCGTCTTTTAAGTATTTACTGATTAAAAAAATGTATATGTACCTGATTTCATGATTTCCGAAACAGTTTCAAAGTCCAAGACTGCGTTATAATCGAGCATGTAAACGTCTTCGATTCGCGTCATAACATCGGCGACAGTTTTTTTCCGTAATTCCAGCGCGCCTGCAATTATATTGACCTCGTCTTTCTCCAGATCGTTGTATCCAGTGGTGACCTGTTGCGAGAAAGAAAGAAAAAAAAAAGTAGAAAAAAAAATGACAGACACAGATTTTCGCAAAATATCGTTTGATCGAAATCTCTAGGGAGATTCGAATCTGCGGCCACGCATAGCCCCCGATTTCTTGACGTCAGTACACCCACTCGAGTCTGAGATAATCTTAAGTACCGTCCTCCTCGCGTAGGCTACCGAGATAGCGAAATTTCTTCGATAAGGAAACTACATCCGAGTTTCCAGCTGTGTGTTCAAGTTTGCGCGACGACGAAATTAGTTTTTGGCCGCGTTGGTATTTGAAAATTGCGAAGAGGCGGCGGCGGCGGCAAGTCGCATCTCGTGCGTCTGGCGCGTTCGCATGCCAGACGCACGCGATAAAAATGGCATGTGCCGGTGAGTCGAATTACCAACGAGGGTTATCTCGAGCCCCCGATATCTTTGCCCGAAGACTATATATATACGCGGCGGGCATCGACGGGGTCTTGCACACATTTTGATAACTCTCAGTTTCAGTGCAATTTGAGAGTCACTGGCCTCTTCGATAAGCCGCCGCGGTACTCGTCTCGTAATACCACCGCGACATAAATATCGCGTTTACGATGATCCCACTGGAAGCGAAATCACTTTGCGAACGTCTGAGTCCGTTAAGTGCCAACAAGACGCATCGGATGTATAATGATTGTCGCGGCGCACCGACGTCGATATCATTTCGTTATTTCATTCGCGAGCTCCCGAACTATTTCTTACCCTCACGAGTTCCTTCAAACGTTCGCGATTATAAACATTTCCAATTTCCTCGCCCAGAATCCAATCCAACAATTTACTCGTCGGATAGCTCAGTGGAAACGTTATTATCATTGTTATTTTCGTAACGTAGATCGTCTTGGCTCCTACGCAGAGTCCGTGTCGACTGCAAAACGCCTGGAAAACGACGAAAACGATTAAATGAATAAAAATTACTTTCTCGAATTATTATTATTATTATTATTATTATCATTATTTGTCAGTACTCACTTGGGGCGTAATTTCACCGATTATCACGATGGCCAACGTCGAAAGAACGACGGAAAGTACTCCGGACGTAAGTTCCTCGAGGAGTACCGTGAAAATAGTATTCACCAGGACATTGGAGAATAGAATCGAGCACAGCAAGTAGTTGCCGTGATTTCGCACCGGTTGAATCGTTCTCGCGTATTCCTTCTCCTGCATTACGAAATTCCAACAAATATTAATGGTTTTTTTTGTTCTTTTTCTTTTTTTTTTCTCAGACAATAATGATGATTTTTTTCATTGCCACTCCCAACCTTTTCTGTACCAGTATTGCAGAGAATCTTCAATTCGGTTCTGTCCATAGCCATGAGGCCCAGATTGAGGCCGGAGAACAGGGAAGAGAACGACAGGCATGTTATAATAATGATTATATCAAGCCACAGTGGCCGCATCTTCTCGTAAGTACGAATCTGCGGCGATACAATGATTTATCGATTAATATTTCCGGATTAAACTGCAATCATCTGGTAATTTTGATATCGAGTCGCGCGGCGGCGGCGACGACCGATGAGAGCCTGTGTGTCACTCACGATGTTGAAGCTGTCGCTACCCTGATGTCTCGAGAGAACCTTGGCGATTTTTCCGTCTTTAGCTTTGTCTTGAGCGGTGTGCTTGATGCACAAGTAGAACGGCGAACCTAATGGTAAAACGACGTCGATTACAGCTGTGAAGTTTTCGACGTTCCTTACCTGGTGAATTTTAAGATTAATATCAGTTTTATCGGGATTTATTAACGCGCAGCATCTGCTGTGTGTACAGCGACAGAGTTGTAAATCCCATTAGGGGGCGGGATTAATTCGTGCAAAAAAGCACATTTTTTGTGATTTTTTTTACGACACAGTTAAAATCTATATAATAAAACCAATGGTACATCAAAGTATAACATTAGACGAATATTGTGTAAAATTTTTATGAAGAAATATTTAAAAATACGGCAATGGCAGCATTTATTCGGAAGCGTCTCAGAAAAAAGTGAAAAATCAAAGTTCTTTCGTTAGATAATCGCTTTCCCCAGGTAACGCCGTGGGGTTTTTTTTCGAAATTTCAATTTTTCAATTTTTGGGAACACTTTGAAGGGAAAAACGCGTTTTTTTTTTTTTTCAAAAAAAAAAAAAAAAATCGGCGATTTTCCTATTGAAAAATAAAAAATATTAATAAATTCGAAAAAAACTCTTCGGCATTACCTCGTAAAATATGTACAGAAAAAGTTTGCAAAATTCAAAAGGATCGGTGCAGCAGTTTTGACGGTACGATGGGCACCGACATTGAAAACGTGAGTTGTGGGAAAAACGCTTTAAAGTCGCGCTCGGGCAGCGAAGGTACAGCAATCCGCGAGTATAAAAATATTCATAACGTCGTCAATTTTGTTCTGATTGACTTGAAAATTTGACACAATATTCTTGAGGTATTATGCATTCAGCAAAAACTATGAAATAAAAATGCAACAAAAAAATTTAATACCCCCCCCCCTTTAATTCTCGAGGTGGTATTGTTACAAGCGGTGCAATCTCACGAGTTGTCAATGGGGGGATTTACAAGTCTGTCTCTGGTGAATAAACGAATTGCTAGATTCATGACTTACGGGAAATTCCTTTGTCTTGATTTGATCGCAGACGGATTCTCTCTCTTGCACCATGTCCGTAAACGAAACTATCGTGTCCTTGGTGATGCCGGTACCGAATAGTCGCAGGGTTGCTTTTGTTCCCGTTAGAATTTCCGGGATTCCTTCGTCGGTGTAGCTGGGCGTCACGTCGGCCGTCTCGATTCTCAGCCCTTCGATTCTCACCGATGGATTTGACGCCACCACTGGTACATCGTCCATGACCGGCTCAATTCCATTGCCGCGTGTACGACGCACGTGTGCTCTGTGAAAATAAAAGGGTAAACGGTTCGGTCGTTTGTCCACAAATAGTAGGTGCGTCGTGGTTTTTCTCGTGACTTTCGTTTCTCTCAATAAGACTAACAACCAATGAAAAACAAAAATAATGGATTTTTTTTAAAAGCAGCAATTGACACGACTCGCGTTTTCCCGATTGATTTAGTCCCGCGGATACACTGTTAAAAATCCGGTGCTAAAAACAACACCAAGACGGTGTCTATATAGGTCCACACCAATCACGGTGTTAATTAGCAGTGTTAACGCAGTCTGAAATACCGACTTTCACCTCAAAAAATCAGAAGTGCCGTTTTACGCGAATTATCAACGGATCGAAGCAAAAATTGAAATACAGACGCCAGTAATGTGAATCTCGTTAATGAATTAGTCAGAATTTTGATTTTCGAAAATGAAAATTACAGATCAATTACCCGGTAGAGGAATCTGTATTGAAAAAGTCAATTTTTTCATCAATTTATCGATAAAAACTGAGAAAAGCGACTAATTCATTCACGAGATAATAAAAAATCACACATGATACTTGCATTCATGCCTTTAAAGCGAAAAGTATTATAATGTTTCGTCGGTAACACAGAAAAAATTTAACGAAACGGCTGGTGTTAATTTTACACCGTAAAAAGTGTTACTATTAACACTGTAATAAGTAACACTAGGAAAAAGTCCACACCAGCAGCGTTTGACCCCGCAGATTTTTAACAGTGTAGTTCAACACTGAGAAAACAGTTTATTAACAGTTAACAAATGCAATGTTAAATATGGCGAAATTAACCATTTAGTTATTATTACTAAATCTTAGTTGAGCCAAGTAAGATTTGTTAACTATCAAAAAATGTAAACTGAACTTCATTTGGGCCAACTAAACGTTATTTAGCTCAACCAAGATTGGTAATAACAATTAAATGGTTCATTTCGCCATATTTAACACTGCATTTGTTAACTGTTAATAAACTCTTTTTTCAGTGAAGTCGCCACTGTGTATTGACATTTTTCCCCACGTAGATACGGGATAAGAAATCCGATTATCTTGTCGTTAATCATCCTCTGTAAAGCTGACTCCCGCTTTCCTATAAATAACACACAAACAGACACGTGCGAATCGAACGTGGAAACCGTGTGGGTCAGGTTTACATTCGCGTGTACGTGTGCATGCGTATACCTATATATCTAAGAGCACTAGCCAGATGTGTGTCAGTAGGTCAAGGTCAGGTCACCGTCCCTCATCCGCCGCGAGCCTCCCTTAGGAGTCGTGCAGATGCGTTAAAAACCTCTCGTGACTATTGATCAGCCAAATGCTCAAAGAAATATCAACACTGCAACATCTCCGCAATGTGAATGACGAGAAAAGAAGATAAAAGATAAAGGACTTGAGATACAAAATGCAACATAGTTTAAATATAAAAGCTGCGTCCAAAGGTCATCGAAAGGTTTCCGATCGGTGTTTTCGACGATTACGTCTTTTTTTTTTTTTTTTTTTCCTGGTCCAAATTCCTGAGCCAAAGTGCCCGAGCGTTATTTGTTGTTTTCGTTATTGTAGAAGTAGACGGCCCGAGCTTTATTTGTAAAAGTTTGTATAAGTTAATTATCGGAAGAACCATTGAATTTTGACTCGACTGTTCGAACTTGATATGTTCGCTGGTGGATAACAACGCCGACTGGCAGGGGGAGTCTGTTTGTCGGACCGACAGTGACTCAACGGGAAAAAGGAGGAGGGAAGAAGCGAGACGGAGAAAGCGATAAAGAGGAAGCAGGACGCAACGGCTTCGACCGGAAATGGATTACTAATTATATCAAATAAACTCGGCATACGTGTTTAACGCAACGAGCCCAACAGCTACACGCGGCGAAGAACAACGATGGTTCTAGCGTTTCGCTGAAATTCCGCATTTGGCAGAGACCTTTCGTTTTTTCCCTCTTCTCTCTTACTCACGACTAAAAATAGTTTCGATTTACGAACGCCATCGAATTGACCGCGAGGACCTTAGACATACGAGTGCGTCGTCGGCGGCGGCGGCGGCGGGTTACAAGGCAATTAAATAATTGGAACACTTTACGGGGCGACTAATGCAATTAATATTCACGAGGTCAGGAGTCACGCGGCGGTCGGATACTCTAACGCGCGAACTACCAGAGCAAAGGACAATCTCGCACGAGGAAATTGTCTTAATCCTATTCGAGTCAGATGCCGCAGATTCGCAATATATGCGTTTCTTCCTGCGCCCGAGGAATGATTATCAGATTGTGTTCGCGCGGAGCCGCGGGTATTGGGAAGAGCAAGAGATGTAGGCCACATAATCTATTTTTGTGCATCGGACGTGGACCCTGTCTGACTAATGTAACCTCCGGCGAAAATCTAACTTGCCGCGAGAAATACAAACAAGCGGAGAAAAGTAAACGACCGGTCGTACGAGAAAAAATTAAGGACATTGTGGGCATTCGAATATTCGGAATTTCGACCAGCTGCGCGTGAAGTCATTTTCAAGTGCTGCTAAATATAACGTTCCGAATATCAACGGTTTGTTTTACCAAAAGCACAATCAGGGCAGTATTTTCAGTTCACCGAAATTTGCAAGTATTTTCGAGATGTATCTTAAATAGTCAAATACTCTTTTGGTTAGGCCGAAAAAGGCTAGATCACTCGCGGAAGCATTCGCAGTGATATCAGCTGGATCCCAGGTCAAAGTGATAAAATAAATTTGCCGTGTCAATTATCTCGTGCTCTTAGCCAAAACCACATGGCTTTCCGTTCGATGCCGAGCGCTGCAATTCAAACGCATCGAATTAACAGCCACTCACTTTTCGATAATGCTATTTTCAATTGAATTCCGCGTTATAACAATTTTTTAGGCAATGTTTACATCGACAGCAACACTCGCTAATACGTTTAACCTATAATTAAATTAGTTCCGACAACCTACTCGATGAAATAATGGCATTTCTGTTATGAAAGAAGCTACGTTTATGTTAGAGCTGAGAATGGTGAATCAATGGCAACCAAGAAACCATAGTAACTCATCCGATATAGATTTATTTTAACCTTGCGCAGTATAGCGAGTCAGGTCCTATTTTTACCACGCAGAGCTCATTGAACTATAATAAAGTACTACTTCGGTCGAAATGGATTATCCCTGGGTTACCCACATGGAGATATTTATATGTCAAATGTACATTGCTGAAAAGTTCTATATGTCATATATATGTTGCATATATTTTTATACGCGACATATATTTTCCAGGTAAGTATTTCCATATGGGATGAGCCAAAAAAAGTATCGAAAGTTATATTCCTCGAATGTCTCTCTTCACGGTTTTGCTTGCAAATGGCATTTAACTTTTTTCAAAGGTAACAATCTCCCGATGTTTTTTTTTTACTTATCGCTGCGACAGAGTAAATATTGGTCAATTACAACGTATTTACTTTGCCCCAACATTTTGTGAAACGCGCTACGAAATTCACTCGCAATGTTCGTAAACACACACTCACACACACATGCATGCGCGTTCACACCCACCAATGGCCATGGTGCCTGGTTCGGAAGACCCGCATTATTTTCCACACACAGATACATTATTTCTAATAAACTTCCTGGTCCAATAGAATAACGGAAATAAAAAAGCTGTTATTATAAAAACAATAATCTAAGAAATAATGAAATAGTAAAAAGACGAATAATGCGCGGTTTTGGTGGATGACTAATACATTTCTCGCGATTGCCATCTCTGTGAAAGACAACTTTTTTCTCGATTTCCAAGCAGCCTGCTCGAATTTTTCGCTCAAGTTTTGTTTACTCTCTAATCGGCCTGCAAAATCACTCACTCGTTATAGGTTCGCGGCTGTACGGCGAACTTTTCGCCAAGATTGTGCCACTGTTGTCCGCGTCGGTTAACGGTTCTCAGACAGAAATAGACGGTGGTAACCTCAAAACAACAGTCCTCGGGAAAGGCGTATAAAATCCGGTGACCGTCGCTGTATCGCGGGTCGTCGATTTTTCGGAGTAAACCGTGTTTCTCGTGACATTCCTTCTCGTTGGGCGACCACCGCAGCGCGAGGTCGTCGCCGTTGAGTTCGGAACCCGCGACCTCCACCAGGAGGCCGGAACTCCTCGGCCCGCTGCTGCTGCTGCTGCTGCTGCTGTTATTCCTCGGCTCGACATCGCCGTAAACAAGTCGCACTGATTTAACGCTGGGAAACAGGATCACCGGACCCGCTGCACCGGATAACGCGACGACGTTCGCTAGGTGAAAAACTCCGAGAACAAGAAGAAAAGCAGCCGGCGCGCGCGAGTAACCAACATGTTGCGCCATCATGCGACAAATGCGGTGTGACAACTTCTGTCTTGTGTGTGTCCGCACGATGCTGTATTTATAACCTTGAAGCACGTGACTGCGCATGAGCACTGGTGGCTCGTCGCGCTGCTGCCGCCGCTGCTGCTGCTGCTGCTGCTTCGTGTCCCGCGACTGATGCTTTCAGCGATATGGCCAAACCATTCGCGCCTGCGTTTTCACTTTAGGCCTTTTTCGTCTCTCTCTCTCTCTATCTCTCCTTCTTTTTCCTCGCTGCCCTTCACTGCCGATGGTTCCTCGTTACAATTACAAAAGCGGAATAATCCAATGGAAAGAAAACGTGGCGGCAAATGTAAAGCATTCGAGGATGCATACTTATGAGGAGCAGACCCAGCTTGGAGCCTTCAAATGCTGCGTCCTGCTGCTGCTGCTGCGTTTGCGTGAAACGTCGTCATTCATAAGTTAAAGTAAGGTAAACGTACCAATGGCGGGACGTTTAAGACAATGTCTGTTTTGTATGTCAATTTTCGTCCGCTTATATTGATTATTTTAGGAAATAGCGGTAGCGAATCGCAAGGTTGGAGTTTCTTGTTCCCGAAAACCATAGAATAAACATGTTTCGGATGTTTTTAAATATATTTATTGAATAAAATGCTGAAAAGTGCACATGTACCCGTGTCGGGACAGCTATTTTTGTGCATGTCCCGATGGCGGGACATCAAACGTACGTACCGCTAGAAATATGCAAATTTGAATTCATCTGCCTGGGGACAATTGCTGAAACATGTTTTATATGTATGGTGACGGTTTATAAATTATCGCGGAATCCTTGCGATATTCTTACGCTCTCGTTATCCAAGTAGCTGCCACATAACCCAACATCCTTATCAAGATGACAGTCTCGTCCCAGTTTGTGGACACATATTGGCGTGGGCGCAAAAATACTTTTGATGCAAATATTCAATTGACGATGAAAAATGTGAAACTTTTTTATGTGCGTCAATGATATATAACAGATGCTATTGTAAGAGTTACATTTTATATTTTGTTCATCAAACTCTTATTATTTACAAATATCTTCTTAGTGTCCCGCAACTGGGACCTGTCCCGCCATTGGTACGTTTACCTTACCTGGGATCGGACCAATCGACGTGTGGTGATAGCAGCAGCAAACGCGCGCGGTTTCCGCGTACAGCTTCCTCATTGGTCGGATTGCCACCGTAAAAACTACTCGCGGTAAATGAGGACGGCGGTTATTTGACCGCGGTAACTTTCCAATATCATTCTGCATACACTAACTAAACAGTTACAAACAGTTAGCGTTGTATTTACAATACAAGATGAAAAGTCATATGATACATAATACTCGCGTGCGCAGGAAATAGAATTTTCTCTTTTTTTCAAAGTAAGAAAAACGAAAATACCAGCCGGCAATTGGTGAGCGCCGGGAGAAAAAAAAAACAATCGCCACAACTATTTTCTCATCAATCACAATTTATTATCCAGCGTAAACTAACTAAACAGTTACAAACAAAGCTTTGTATTTACAATACAAGACAAAAAGTCATAACATACATAATACTCGCAGGTGCGCGAAATTTTTTTTTTTTTTTTTTTTTTTTTTTCTTCAAAGTAAAAAAAGAAACCGCGCGGGGTGCTCTACATTGCCGTCGGAGCGAAATTACCAGCCGTAGTTGGTGTGGTCGTTGACGTTGCTGTAGGCAAAGTGGGAAACCTCGGAGGCCGGCGAGTAGGAGACCTTGACGAGGGGTTGGTGAGCGGCGTAGGCGGCGGGTGCGGCGTGAGAGTAGACCGCCGGCGCCGGGGCGGAGTAGGAGAGCTGGGCAGCAGGCTGGGCTACGTGATAAGCCGGCGCGGCGGCAGCGTACGCGGCCTTAGCGTAGATCGGAGCAGCGGGAGCCGCGGCGTAGACCTGATGACCGGCGGCGGCCGGCGCCGGGTGGATCGAGTGAGCGGCGTAGGTCTGCTGTTGAGGGTAGTAGGCGGCGTGGGCGTACGCCGGAGCCTGGGCGGAGTAGGCGACCTGGGCCGGGGCAGCGTAAGCGTACTTGGCCGGCTGATTGGCGTAGACCGCTGGGCCAGCCGTGGCGTAGATCTGGTGGGCAGCAGGCTGCTGGGCAGTCACGTACACCGAGGGATTGCTCACGCGGACGTCGGTCTTGCTGCTGCTCGAGTACGGTGTCTCGATGGTCTTCGTCTGGGTCGAAATCTGGGCCAGGTTACCCTGGCTCCTGTACGTGTTGTCGGATCCCGATGTCACCGCCAGACCAGCGTTCGCCGAGGCGAAGACTGCGCACGCGACCAGAAGTACAAGCTGGAGAGGAAGAAACAATTTAGCAATTTAGCAGCTTTCGATCGGAATTCCGGTGCTTTGATATTCGAAAAGCACCCCTAACAGTTCGGTCCTACCGAATACCGACCATCATGGTCCCCATCGTTTTGGGACACGGGATCAACCAGTATTTTATCGAAACCAACCACCGACCAACTGAGATTTAGTTGGGAACACGGTTGGTCGGTGGTTGTTTTCTTCAAAATGCTGGTTGTTTTCGTGTTCTAAACCGACCCGGTTGGATTTTGGTTGATCTTAAGTGGGATTTCGGTTGGTTTCGCGGTTGGTCGATCTGCTTAGGGACTCGATGCTTTTTGGGGGATTTCTCGCGGTGTTCGGATTTGCCAGGGGAACGTGTATCGCGATGCGGATCCCTGAATCAGGGTTCCGCATCGTGATACACGTTAGAAAAATAAAAAAACCGCGGTAGGTGTATCGGGTGTACCTTGAATGCCATGGTTGACGGTTGTTTGTCACGGTTGAGGAAGTTACAAGAGAACGGAAAGGTGATGATCAACTGATGACTGCTTCCGTGGCCAGGGCCCCTTTTATATATGTATCGAGAGACTTTCCTCCACTCCTACCACGCGACACGCCGAAATCCGGCGTTTCCCCACCGCTGCGGTTCAGCCCTACCGGCCGGTGGACCACTCGCTTTTCGTTATACTTATTTCTCTTCCACGCGACCGAACGCCGCCGCCGCCGCCGCGTACGTGGATCTCGATCGATCCTCCGCCGGCGTTTCTTTCTATGTCGTTGTATCCTTGACACGATCTTAAGTCGATTGGACCCCGCCCGAGGGTCAATTAACCGGGTCCCCCCCCGGGTCCTTATCTCGAAGATCGCGTTCCCCAACCATATACGAACACTCTGACTCTGACAAGGTGCGATGATCTGCACTGGATTTGCAAGTTCTCTAAATTATTCTCTGGTTTCTCGATGCTTTTTTCATAATTTTTTACTTGTTGTCGTTTTACATGGGAAAAATCACAAAATTCAAAGCAGAAAAAAACAAAATTTCCAAAAGTATTCTACACACTGTTAAAAATCCGGTGTTAAAAACAACACTAAGTCGGTGTCTATATAGGTCCACACCAATCACGGTGATAATGAGCGGTGTTAACTGAGTCTGAAATACCGACTTTCACCTCAAAAAGTCAGAAGTGCCGTTTTTCGCGAATTATCAACGGATCGAAGCGAGAATTGAAATACAGACACCAGTAATGTGAATCTCGTTAATGAATTAGTCAGAATTTTGATTGTCGAAAAAAAAAAATTACAGATCAATTACCCGGTAGAGGAATCTGTAATGAAAAAATTGATTTTTTTCTTCAATTTTCCGATAAAAACTGAGAAAAGCGACTAATTCATTCACGAGATAATAAAAAATCACACATGATACGTGCATTCGTGCCTTTAAAGCGAAAAGTGTTATAATGTTTCGTCGGTAATACAGGAAAAATTTAACGAAACGGCTGGTGTTAATATTAACACTGTAATAAGTAACACCAGGAAAAAGTCCACACCAGCAGCGTTTGACACCGTAGATTTTTAACAGTGCATATATTTTGTTTTCATGTGGGATATCGTACATTCGTTACAGATGTTATATGTATACCTAACAACATGTTGTGTAAAACGTTTGCAACATATATTTTCGCGCGAATCTCTTCTATATTTTACGATATATTTCAACACCATAAATTGTTACGGGGTTACACGGGGGACTAAACTACTCAGCGTTGAAACTCTTTCCTGAAGTACACGAGAGTAAAAAGAAATGTGTCATGTGTGTTACCGAGTTCCACGAACGGATTTTCGGTACCTTCGCACCGCAGGCTACAGTCGCGAGGAGCCAGTCTGAAACCGCGGAATGGACCTGCCTCCCGAATTGTTGCGTAATAAAAACGTACGAAAAACGCACGCCGCCGCTTCCAGCGTCGTAAACGCGGTGCGTGCTGAAAAATCTTGTGTTTCGTGTATCGGGACGCCGCCAAACAATTAATATTCACGGGGCGTACTGCGGCCATTGAAGAATTGTCCGGAATCCTCGTGGTTTCCTGAAAAAAATTCGGTCCAACCACCGGTGTAACGTAGCGATGGGCGAAGTTGGAAAAAAAAAGCAGTATAACGCACCTGCGTGCGGCATTGGCGTGTAATAATATTGCACAATTAGGGTGCAATTATCGCGAGGACGAAGAAACAAATTCGTCCCAACGACAATTACATAAATAATTTTGCGGTTTTATCGAGTCCGAGCGGCGAACACCGCGACACGCACAGCGGAACGGGAGTGAAACAATGCTGCCAGTGGGATGATTGATTTTTTAATCATTACTTTCATCTGCTCTGAAATTGGAACGGTCGCGCGCGGCGCATAGCGAGACCACGCCTGCGGCGGGATCAGAGAAAGCCCGCGGCGAACACACAGCAGCAGCAGCAACAGCAGCAGCAGCAGCAGCAGCAGCAGCACGGGCGAGATGAGGAAGGGAGCCCCCGACAAACTGGCCTGTGATATTTTTACGGATTCCGTCTCGTAAGATCTGCTGCAGAACCTCCGGAGTAGGATATAACAGCAACTCCGTAAATTACCGCTGGTACTCAACGTTTTATGACGTATAATTGCCGCGCGCAAGGCCTTCGATACCCACTGCGCAGTCTGCTGCTTTTACGTTTTTCTCATCGACCAATCGGTCAGACGCATAAACATAAATTCACTTCCCTATTCCCTAAATAATAAGATAACCCAATACCTGAATTTTAGGCCTATAAAACGCGAAATAAAGCAAAACCGCTGCGACTGGAAATTGGCGCAAACCCGATGATTCCGCAAATTACATTCATCGTCGGACTCCGTTTGACCGGAAAAATATTCCAAGTTTAGTTCCAATTCATCATTTTTGTCGAACGCTGCGTGCGCTGCTGCGCCTCTAGCTGAGTGTTTTTCGCTCTAACGTCGCCACACAAGAAAGTAAAAAAAAACGCACCGGCTGATTTCTAGAAAAGAGTTTTATTTTATTTTATTTTTCACTATCGACAAATCAAATCAATTCATTCAATACACGTCATTCGAATTAGCGAATATAAAGTACATCCCAATTGTTTTCTTGTTGATGAAAAATCCAACCAATAATCACTGTAGCCTAATTTGACTAAGCCTATCTCACACGTTCTTGCTTTAGTATTTTTTAAATTATTTCAACGCAATTCAACCTAATTTCAATCTAATACAACGAACTTCATTCACCTTACACGTTAAACTGATTCAAGACAAATGCTCTTTTATATAATTATCCAAATATCAGGTCCACTCACAGCAGAAATATTATTCAAATACACGCAAATAAAAAATATTGCCAGTACATTCCCATTTTATACTCTCCTTAATTAAATGTCCCACTACACTGTTAAAAATCCGGTGTTAAAAACAACACCGAGTCGGTGTCTATATAGGTCCACACCAATCACGGTGTTAATTAGCGGTGTTACTGCAGTCTGAAATACCGACTTTCACCTCAAAAAGTCAGAAGTGCCGTTTTTCGCGAATTATCAACGGATCGAAGCAAAAATTGAAATACAGTCGCCAGTAATGTGAGTCTCGTTAATGAATTAGTCAAAATTTTGATTTTCGAAAATAAAAATTACAGCTCAATTACCCGGTAGAGGAATCTGCAATGAAAAAGTCAATTATTTTCTTCAATTTTTCGATAAAAACTGAGAAAAGCGACTAATTCATTCACGAGATAATAAAAAATCACACATGACACTTGCATTCATGCCTTTAAAGCGAAAAGTATTATAATGTTTTGTCGGTAACACAGGAAAAATTTAACGAAACGGATGGTGTTAATTTTACACCGTAAAAAGTGTTACTATTAACACTGTAATAAGTAACACTAGGAAAAAGTCCACACCAGCAGCGTTTGACACCGCAGATTTTTAACAGTGTAATATTTCACAGCAGTTGGCCAAAAAAAATGTCAGGTACCGAGTTCGAGGCTACTTAGCTCTTGTTTACCAAGAGTAGCTCTGAGCAGCGTGACTTTGATGTCCCGTGTGAGAGATGGCCGGCGTGTAGGCAATTTTCTGGACTCTGTGGACAGGAGCTCCGTGGGAGTATACGGATGCCGCCGCAGGGACGACGGGGTAACGAGCGTGATGACCGTAGGACCGTAGTGCAGGTGCAGCTGCTACGGCATAACGCGAATGTGCAGCGTAATTGGACGGACCTTCGGTGACGGCGTAATGAGAGTGCGCTGCGTAAGTCGCTGCGGGGTTGTAGGCGATCGGTGCATGTGCATCGATGGCTTGAGGTGCATGGACGTAGGATGCGGCTGCATGGTTCACAGCAGCCCCTTCAGCGTATCCCGATCTTCCGACGTATCCATGAGCGGGATTGGCAACCGCGTGATCCGCAGCAGCAGCAGCAGCAGCGTTGTGAACTGCTCCGGTATAAGTGGCTGGGATGATCTTGGCCGCGTCATGTCCGTAGCCGTGATTGTAAATATTCCCGTGGTTAACTGCCGACAGAGGTACAGATGGAACACCGTAACCGTAATGTCCGCCATAGTAGGATTCATGGCGGGCTACCGGTCCGTGATCGTAGTAGCCGTTTGCACAGGCCAATAAGCCGGCGGTGAGAAAGAGCTGGAAACACACGAAAAACAAGGTTTCACAGCACATCGCGGACAAATGGGGGCCAGAATATAGATCAAGATCTGCTGGCAGTGGAGGCAAAATTTAGGCAGGGCTAGTTCGAAAGTGTGTCGAACGTCGAAATTTCGACGTATTTTTTTTTGCAATCCCAAGCCTTTAATCATTATTCGGAAATAATGTGCGCAGTACACTGTTAAAAATCCGGTGTTAAAAACAACACCAAGACGGTGTCTATCTATATAGGTCCACACCAATCACGGTGTTAATTAGCGGTGTTACCGCAGTCTGAAATACCGACTTTCACCTCAAAAAGTCAGAAGTGCCGTTTTTCGCGAATTATCAACGGATCGAAGCAAAAATTGAAATACAGTCGCCAGTAATGTGAGTCTCGTTAATGAATTAGTCAAAATTTTGATTTTCGAAAATAAAAATTACAGATCAATTACCCGGTAGAGGAATCTGCAATGAAAAAGTCAATTATTTTCTTCAATTTATCGATAAAAACTGAGAAAAGCGACTAATTCATTCACGAGATAATAAAAAATCACACATGATACTTGCATTCATGCCTTTAAAGCGAAAAGTATTATAATGTTTCATCGGTAACACAGGAAAAATTTAACGAAACGGATGGTGTTAATTTTACACCGTAAAAAGTGTTACTATTAACACTGTAATAAGTAACACTAGGAAAAAGTCCGCACCAGCAGCGTTTGACACCGCAGATTTTTAACTGTGTATAAACGACATCAATTCGATCAAACTTCATATCAAGATGGTAGTACAGTGAAAAATGAATCGGGAGAGTTCCAAGGCTATTGGAAGTTAGGGGAGTTCCCCGTTTCGTCAATAAGACTGTTTTATAATAAATATCAACTTCGAAAATTGGCGCAGTTTGCGCAGACACGGTGGGTGATTCATTGTTGCATAGAGAAGGCAAAAGTAATATACGCAGTGCCGATCGACGTTACGCAATGACCCTCGCAAAGGTGATACAAGATTGACTAACAACGGGTGAGGTGTCATTCACCATCGATCTGAGAAGCGCCTGAGGCCACCCGGAGACTTTTACCCGCTGTGAGCGCTCTCGAATGCTCCAGATGTATGTACGTATTTCGCACCGCTAAGCCCGAATAACGGGTCCACAAAAGTGTTCCGTGGATTAATCAACGGTTTAGAAAGCTCACCGTCATCAAAT
Organism: Itoplectis maculator; assembly: GCA_964034905.1. Classification (NCBI taxonomy): domain Eukaryota; kingdom Metazoa; phylum Arthropoda; class Insecta; order Hymenoptera; family Ichneumonidae; genus Itoplectis; species Itoplectis maculator. The sequence goes on from OZ035862.1 coordinate 7,916,164, forward strand.
CCACTGTTGTGACTTTCTATAGGATATTTCGATTGACTTCTATGAAGACAAAAAATTGACACTTGGTTCTTAGCATCCGGGTTTAAATGATCACGGTCACCCGAATGCATTATGCATGTGCCGAAATTTATAATAACTTTTTAGAATCGTTAGAATAATTTTTTAAAAATTGTTGCATTCCAACGATGCAAACTTCAACATCATCGTTACAAATCTATATTGGAAACTACCGTACACTGATTCGTACATCAGACGGTGCCCCATGAGAAAAAAAAATAACATTGTAAATGAAAATTGCACTTCGAAAATCATGACAATACGAAATGCCGAAATTTATAATAACTTTTTAGAATCGTTAGAATAATTTAAAAAAAATCGTTGCATTCCAACGATGCAAACTTCAACATCATCGTTACAAATCTATTGGAAACTACCGTACACTGATTCTTACATCAGACGGTGCCCCATGAGAAAAAAAAATAACATTGTAAATGAAAATTGCACTTCGAAAATCATGACAATACGGAATGCCGAAATTTATAATAACTTTTTAGAATCGTTAGAATAATAAAAAAAAATCGTTGCATTCCAACGATGCAAACTTCAACATCATCGTTACAAATCTATATTGGAAACTACCGTACCCTGATTCATACATTACACGGTGCCCCATGAGAAAAAAAAATAACATTGTAAATGAAAATTGCACTTCGAAAATCATGACAATACGAACGGTACGAAAAATTGAGCATCCTCTGCTTACCTTGAACATCTCGCGATAACGGTGTACCAGGGTCTTCGTGGATCAAGCTGAGACGTTAGGTCGATCAGGGGGTGGCTACCGATAGGTATTTGTTGCGCGTTGAAGCGTGACCACGTGTATTTATACCCAAGAAAATCCATAGTGCATGTAGTTATCGTAGACGACGCTGAAATATCGCTGGAAATGGAAACGAAGGTGGTGCATTCGGTTGCAATCACCGATGTGTGGACACGAGGGGGGCGTGGTGCGCTAAATATCGTTCGTGCGGTGTGTGTGGATGTCAGTATAGTTTGCCGTTGTCAGTGCAGCTTTAGCCTTGAGGTGGTTGCACTCACGCAACGGAGCATCGAACCACCGTTGACTATCGAGCCGGAGACTTGGTCAAATCGCGATGCGATTAGCGTCTCGCAGTTTCCGAGAAAATCTCTCGCGTCGATGTTCTATCAGATTCAATTTAGCCTACTTACGCATTTCTTCGTTAAGCAGCCTACTATGTCAAGGGTGAACTGACTTGATGTCCACGGCAACTGGCAGGATAGGGCAATACGGGTCATAATAAAATCGGAATAAAATTGGAAAAGTGGGGTCATTAAAATGCAGAACTCACGCTAATTGATAGTCGTGAAGTCTGTCAGATAAAATGTATGACAAAATGCTATACTTGTTAAGGTAGTTATGTCGCTATAGTTCAATTTCGCATAAATTCGAGAAAATTGAAAGAGAATTGGAAGCACTTCTCGATGGTCTAAAAATCTGAAAAAATTCATGCACATTATAGGTACTGAAAAGATTAATTTGGCATAATAATACTTCTAAAATGTTATTAACAAATTGATTAAAAAAACATTGTTTAACAAATATTTCGGTGACCTAAGTTTTTTTTTCGATGAAAATGATTCTTTCGTTTTCCTGAATACGGATGAATTTTTTCAGATTTTTTAAATAACTTTGAATTTACGTGTTTTTTTATATGAAAATTTCAAAGTTATTGAAAAAATCTTAAAAAATTCATCCGTATTCAGGAAAACGAAAGAATCATTTTCATCGAAAAAAAACTTAGGTCACCGAAATATTTGTTAAACAATGTTTTTTTTTAATCAATTTGTTAATAACATTTTAGAATTATTATAATGCCAAATTAATCTTTTCAGTACCTTTAATGTGCATGAATTTTTTCAGATTTTTAGACCATCCGAGAAGTGCTTCCAATTCTCTTTCAATTTTCTCGAATTTATGCGAAATTGAACTATAGCGACATAACTACCTTAAGGGGGGGGGGGGGGGGGGGGGGTTAGGGTATTAAAATTGTTTTTTTGGCATTTTTATTTTATATTTTTTACTGAATGCATAATACCTCAAGAATATTGTGTCAAATTTTCAAGTCAATCGGAGCAAAATTGACGACGTTATGAATATTTTAATACTCGCGGTTTGCTGTACCGCCCGGGCCGAGCGCGACTTCAAAGCGTTTTTCCCACAACTCACGTTTTCAATGTCGGTGCCCATCGTACCGTCAAAACTACTGCACCGATCCTTTTGAATTTTTGCATACTTTTTCTGTACATGTTTTACGAGGTAACGCGGAAGAGTTTTTTTCGAATTTATTAATATTTTTTATTTTACAATAGCAAAATAGCCGATTTTTTCCCGAAAAATCGCGTTTTTCCCTTTAAAGTGTTCCCAAAAATTGAAAAATCAAAATTTCGAAAAAAACTCTTCCGCGTTACCTGGGGAAAACAATTACCTAACAAATGAACTTTGGTTTTTTAATTTCGGATGATCCAGTACCGAGTTCTGATGGGCACCGCAATTCTACTTTTTTCCGAGACGCTTCCGAGTAAATGCCGCCATTGCTGTATTTTTTAATATTTCTTCATGAAAAAATTACACAATATTCTTCGAATGTTATACTTTGATGTACAATTGGTCTTATTGAATAGATTTTAACAGTGTCGTCAAAAAAAAATTCACAAAAACGTGCCTTTTTTGCACGAATTAACCCTACTGCCCCCCCCCCCCCCCCCCCCCCTTAAGGTGGATGACCCAATTAGTGATCTTCTAAGCTCAGCACTGTGTTTGTTGAAGCAAGAAGATGGATAAAAATCCACCTTCCACGTTAGTTTTTACTAACTTAAACGAGTCTCGGTTTTCTACTTTTTATTATTTTGAGGTAATATTACTTAAATATACGCCGTGACGCAAAAGACCCGATTAGTGTCCTACGATTTTCTCATATGGCCTATTTTATGTCCTGTGAAAGTCCCAAACACTGACCTATGCCTTACCCATGTCTTACATCTATACCCGATTAGTGACCAGAATCATAATGGCAGTGCCCCGGATGACAGTTTTTCTTGCGCCTTTCCAATTGTATTTAAAAATATTTATCGGAAATTATACTTAAAAAATTACAAAGTTAACAAAAATTGTTCTCTTATTGATTTCCAAACTTAGCCGATCAGTCCGACCGAGCTGCCTGTCCGATCAAGTTGCGGAGATAAATTGCAATAACCCAGCGTGTCGGTGAACCTTTTTCTGACCTACATATTTTCCGCCGTTAAGGCCATGTGAAACACTCAGCGCCGAAAATCTTCGGAAGTGCGGTTTGTCGCCGATTATGAACGGATCGAAGCGAAAATTGAAATACAGACGCCACTAATGTGAATCTCGTGAATGAATTAGTCAGAATTTTGATTTTCGAAAAAAAAAAATTACAGATCGGTTACCGACATCAATTTTTTAAATTAACATCAAAATTCTGACTAATTCATTCACGAGATTCACATTACTGGCATCTGTATTTCAATTTTCACCTCGATCCGTTCATAATTCACGAAAAAAAGCGTATCCGAAATTTTGAGGTGAGCGTCGGTATTTCACATCGCCTTGAAGCAATTTTTCGATCTTTTGATTCTTAATAATACTCTATGAATTAAACATCGTTGCATTCATAGAGTAACTTGTTCATAGAGTACCTTGAATACTTTTTAAAAACATAAAAAAACTTATTTTTCAGAAGGTAATTTCTTGCCGACAGTGACAAGAGAACCGAGGGGGTGGCTTGGTCGGAACGTCCCCTGAGTTCGCGTGCGCTGGTGAGGCGGGGAGTTTTTTGGTGGTGGCCCTGAGAAGGGCCGGTTTTTCCTAAGGGGTCTAAACCCTGGCGCTCATGGAGCGACGACCGGAGCCGTCGGTGGGCGACTCGGTGGAGGGGATCGAATAGGGATACACGAGCTCGTCGACGAGTCGCGTTCTTATCCGGTCCGGGCGGAAGCAGCTTGAAGCTGCTCCGTGCACGGACCATGAGGTCCGTGCGAGTCCGCCGGCGCGGATGGACCGGAGGGGGCCTCAGGGCGAATGGCCCTGTACCCATTCTCGGCCAATCCCAGCCTCCGTTGCTTGAGTGAATGCACGGGTACGGTTTATGATATCGTGTGCGCTAATTAATGAACACCAAACGTTTTGATTAGACTACCAATCAATATTAGACATTTCTGCATCGATTGAGAGGTCGTAGAACAAAATCGGTTCACAGGAATCTGTTTTATCGACCATAAACTCTAGTCTATATCATCGCGCATCCAGTCCGAACTACCGAAAGTTAATCATTTTAGTTTTTTTGCGGAAACTAGCGACCACGAAATGTTTTAATTGTGATATTCGTGACCACCAATCAATTACGCATCGATTAGTCACCGTAGGAATCAAATTCGTAAAAAAATTAAAAAAAAATCGGCTAACTTCACGGACTAATTTTGATTAATTAATTAAAAAAGAACGGTTTGCCACCAAATGCTCTAATTAAGCCACCAATGATGACCAATCGACCACCAATCGATTACAGTAATTCAAATGGATTCAATTGGATTCCTTGAAATTATCGGCTAATTTCACTTAGGTGGTATTTTTTGGGATAAGCGAATTACGTTGGAAAGATAACGATGAACGCCCTACAGAAAAGTAAAAAATGATCAACGCGGAGATGGCAATTTAGGCAAAATATAACATTTTATTAGGTTTGTTGTAATTGCAGTACAAAAACATACTTAAATACTGAGAAACAAACTTTAATACTACCTATCTGAACACAGCTCCTGTAGTCTCATTTACTTAGTCTTGTGGTCGCACTAAACATATTGATTTGGCACGATGTATTTTTGCAGAACTTTCTTCGGAACTGGCAAAACCTTAAGTATGCGTTTGAATGCTGAGCCCAGATGGCTTCAATTCTGTCTAGACGGAAAGAACCAAGGCTATTACCAAGTATACCAGCTGCAAGTAAAAACTCGAGACGACAAAACCCATCGGCCCTTCTTAGCGCTAACAAAAATTCAAAACGTAAAGCAAAACTTTCGCAGCAATCGAATGCTACAGCAATTTCGAAAATCAATTATTGTCTTAATAAGCAAACAGTGCTGTAAAGATAAGGATAAGCCACCTATAGAAAAGTAAAAAATTATCAACACAGAGGTAGCAATTTAGACAAAATATAACATTTTATTAGGTTTGTTGTAATTGAAGTACAAAAACAAACTTTAATACTGCGAAACAAACTTTAATACTATGTGAACACAGCTCCTGTAGTCCCGTTTAGTCTTGTGGTCGCACCAACCGTATTGATTAGGCACTTTTTTTTTTGCAGTACTTTTAAGGCTTCTTCGGGACTGGCAAAACCTTAAGTACGCGTTTGAACATCGAGATAGAACGAAAGCCCATATGGTGTTGTGGCGACTTTGGTTTCAGACACGTGACAGGCGAACAGTCGAGTCGATATTTCCGAGCGGATGTGGTTTTTCGCAGATCCTTCGCAGATCCGTCGGCTATGACTTGAATCCCGAGCTTTCGCATATTGATCCCACTGGTGGTGAGATACGCCATCCACTTGCGAACATCCGCGACTTTCAATTTCGCTAACGCGATCAACTGCTGCTCCGGTTCGTCGAATTCGTATGTTCCCGAAACGATATATTTCCAATTGTGCGACTGTTCGTCTTCGAGCGATTTCGGGCCTGCCGGAAGCTTCTTTTGTTCCATAAAAACCTCCAGCACACCGCGCCACTCATTATCCGTCATCTCGTAGAACAACGAGTGCAAAGTTTTACGCAGATGCTCGATGCCCATGTCCAAGCTGATGGGGTTCGGAGGACGCCCGTCGCAGTCTTCATGATCCTCGGAGATCTCGATTGTGTAACCGGCAACACCTTCGTCATGCGTCCAGACCCACGTAGTGTATGGGAACCCGTCGATGTCTTTGATGTATCTCAGTTCATCGAATACGGTGTCTTCTATGATCGACGTCAGCAAATCGATCATCACGACCGCTCGAATCGAATAACCAGCGCACTGATAATAATTCTTAACCGTGACGAGCTTGCTGCGCGGCACGAAGCTTCCGACCTGACAACTATGGTATCCGGTTGGAATTTCGTGCATCCGTAACTCCGGTCTCTTTTCCGGAGCGAGAGATCCGCACTTGGCGATCTTCAGGAACTTCTGAATATTCGCCGCGGCATCGTCGCCGGTCATGTTTCCCTGGACGAGGCACTTCGCGTAAACGTGATCGTTGAATTGTTTGGCAAATCGTCGAAACTGAGGAAACTTGAGATCGGCCAGCGCTTCGTATTTCTCCATCCTCGTCCAATGTACAACCTTGAGAACCGACTGTCTCAAATCCTCGGGCAAGTTGTCGTCCGAGTAACGATCCGCTAGAATTCGATCCTCATACGTAGCGAGCACTTTTTTCTTCGCGGCTACGAATATATCGCTCGTCAATAGTTTCGAACAATTTCCAATGAGCTTGGCTAGCGATTCCATCAGCAGAGGTAGTTTCTGGCTGAGACCAGTGATCCGCAATTCGATTCCTTCGTCGCTCGGTCTGTCAAACTTGACGGTCATTCCGGCGACTCTCGCTGGATACAGCTCTTCGTCCGTCACCCTTCGTAGCAACTTGACTAACATATCCATCATAGCCGCGTTTTCCGGCGTCGACATGGAATGCGGAATGATGAAAAATATATTAACGTAGCACAAGGGCGTTCGAAACTGAGTGCCAATGCCGTACCAAATCTCCGACAGATCGTCCGAGTGAATTTTCACTGGTTTTCGTGGCGTGTTTTCATCGACGGTAATGAGGGTAAAATCGTCAGCTCGAAAAGCATTTGGCTCTGGCAATTCGAACGGGAAATCGTCGGGCTCGGCATTTGTCCAGCTCTGCAGCCATTCATTCGGAATTTCGTCACTTGGAAATTCCGAGATAGTTGCTTTGGTGCTCTTGTCGTACAGTATTATATTCGCTCGTTCAGGTGACATCAACTGCATGTACGTTGCTATTGACACCAGATCGTACTCGAAAAGCAGGCGGTTTCCGGTTAGATAGTCCGCTGGCGCATATAATTGCATATCCATCGATCGATTCTCTGGATCGTAATCGATGTAGTCGATCCTATTCGAAACGCCATCGTATCTGTTAACATAAAGCCTATAATAATTTTTGTATAAATGTAAAGTCGATGCCCAAAACAGTAATACGTACCGGAATAGACTGTCCTCGATTTGTCGAATCTCCTCGTAGATTTCCGGTTGAGGACCCTTTCGACCCAGGAAGTTTATGTACGCGAATACCGCGTCGAGGACTTTTCTGTAATCCTTACGTCCCTCGTCCGTCAGTGTTAACGACAAGCTGAAGAGAGTGTACAACGAATTGTCCTGGTATTCTTCGTCGCCAACTCCGCTGCTTATGAGCGTGCACATATTTTTCCTTCTCAAGTGACTGATCAGCGACCCTTTGCCTTGGTGAGTGATTAACCAGGCTAAATAACGTTCCGGCTTTGTCCTATACAGCCACTGAGACGGCGGCATCGACCAAGTCAGCTCTATCTGAAACGTTTGTCGTTGACAATGAGGCTCTCGATCGTTAGACTAAACGAAAATATTTCGGCAAGCTTTTATCATGGCCAGTTGAAGTAGGGTAGTTGAACTACCGTTTTTGGCCATCTTAGTACCCTTTGTGGCCATACTAATTACACGTAAATGACGGTGATGGCCACAAATAGTGCAAAGTGCTTTGAACATTATTTATTAAACAATTATGTATTTCAAGCGCTACATATTTAATGTAAAATTTACTTCGACTCGTGTAAAATAATCTCATTTATTAATTTGAATAGATTGATAGTATTATGAATAAATATATCCATTTTTTATGTGGCCACTAAGGGTACAGTGGCCACATAAAATAAAAATAATATTAAGAAAATAAATAAATATTGTAATTTTTGTTTGTCGTAATGGAGAAAAATACTGCATCCTATCTTAGGTACGCAAATACACACCTTAGATAATGAAGTGTCACGTATTTCCTTCATGCCCAACGACATGCCGTCGATTGGAGCGGCCAGGGTGTAGCGGTTCAGCTTATAAATCTTTGGGTACTTCGAATCGTCGAAACTGTTCATGAAATTATGCGATTCGAGCTCGCGAAAAGGCAGGCCGGTGTTGCGGACTTTCGAAAAATATTCCTTGACGTACTTTTCGAGCCTCTCCAATGGTAAATCTGCCTATAATAAGTAACAATATCCAAATAAGGACTAACATGTGATTCATTGCGCTAAGATTATTCAACGGTGTCTCTCACCTTTAAGACGATAGTCATTCTGTGCGCACTGTAATGCCGCTCGCGAAACTTGATCACTTCTTTGGTAACTTTATCGTCGTTGGCGAGGTTCAGATCCTTCAGGTAAGAAGTTCCATACACACAAGCTGGATGCTTCGGCACCAATAAATTATTGAACAGGTTCCGTTTCCCTGCTGTGTGCAATTTACTCTCACTACGAAGGGCGCCCTCGTGTTCCCTGGCATAAATTTAAATAATTGCGATACGATACAATAGATAAACAGATTGCCGTGACAATAATTTTAGTGCAGTCCTCCCGCCTTGTCTGATGGCGCATAAGTTCGAAGAGAATTAAACAGAATTTTCGGACAGTTCTCGATGAGATAAAAATCTGAAAAAAATCAAGCATATGGAAGATGCTAAAAAGATTATGTCGGCACAATAATAATTGAAAAAAGTTGATAATCAATTATTTAAATAAATAATAGTGCAACAAATTACCCGGTAACTTAATTTTGATTTGTTATGAAAATCATTTGTTTATTTTTCTGAATACGTATGCATTTTTTCCAAATTTTGTCTGGTTTTCAATTTTGTCAATTTTGCACTATTATTTATTTAAGTAATTTATTATTATTGTGCCAAAATAATCTTTTCAGCATCTTTCATATGCTTGATTTTTTTCAGATTTTTATCTTATCGAGAACTGTCCGGAAATTTTGTTTAATTCTCTCCGAAGTTATGCGGCATCAGACAAGGCGGGAGGACTACATTAAGAACAAGATTTACGTACGATTGCACCTCCTTGCGTATACGAACCATGTCGGTTGGCGCGAATAGAGGGCAGATCAAACCCTGAGAGAAACGGTCGAGGACTTCGTTCAAGTGCTGCACTTCGATATCCAACGAGTATACGGATTTCTCGCCCTCGTCACGTAAACTATAGCTGCCGTCCCTTTCCCAGACCCACGAACGAAGATCGTCTCCCTGATCATTCAAAGAAACATATTTATTATTTGTAATTGAGGACAGATATAAGAGAAAAACAACGAAGCAGCTTACCTTGGCAGAATACTTTTTCGATCTTTCCAGAATGATTCTGCTCAAAATACGCGACGCACCGGGAACTTGTCGCGGGTCGTTGCAGCTGCCGGCGTTCACGCATAACTCGAAATGTGCCTCCCTAGCAGTCTACAAAAACAACCAAATGGGCTTGTTAAGTCATAAACATATTTAGTCTATGAGTAACGAAAGTACTTACATCTCGCTTTGCATTCATCATCCTCTCCAACCAGCCATGATGTTCACAATCACACTCGCTTTCCTCATCGTCTTAAGGAGACACACGACATGTGTCAGAAATATAGAAATGTTAAGCGAGAAAAATGATTCACTAACGCCTGTGATTTGATTCGGTAAGAAAAGGTTTCAAACGTATCAAACGTGCAGAACATTACCATAAATATTGGCTTTGCCTTCCAAAGGAAAATAATTCAGTGCTGAATAATCAATCCTGGGAGTGGAGATCAGCATCGCTGTAAGCCCATTTGCCAACTTGATAATCCTAGAAGAATTAGTGTCGGTTTAACAAACAGTTTATCTTTTTTTTTCTAAGTGCACACAAAGAGTTAAGGTAGCTCTGCGCTTCACACTAGTCAAATCAGTGCTGAATTTTTATAAGCGTTTTTACAATTCCCATTTGGTTAATAAATTGCTCCGAGGTATTATTAACATAGCACCATTAGTTTTGAATAGATAAATACATTTGCATTCGTGATTCGAATAGAAAATCAACGGATATATGCAAATACTTAGTATCATGTTTTTTCATGCATTTTTTTTTTTAACTAAACCTTTATAATAGTTCAATTAGAACGAACGATGGCTCATTTTTATTATTAGAAGATCCTTCATCGATTGACCGACCAGATTTTTTATAATATTAGTTTTTCAACATTTACAGCCATTAGAATGTCTCCTTTTAGGTTAGGATAGCATAATCAAACGGTTGTATCTTTTCAACTACTGATACTATAAAAAATCTGGTCGGTTAATCAATCAAAGATCTTCCAATAATAAAAATGAGCCATTGTTCGTCATAATTGATTTATTGTTAAGGTTTATTCTTTAAAAAATGGCGCGAAAAACCATAACATCAGGAATTTGCATATATCAGTTGATTTTCCATTCGAATCACGGTTGCGAATGTATTTGTCTATTAAAAATTAATGCTACTGTGACAATAACATCTTGGAACAATTTATTAAACAACCAGGAATAGCAAAAATGCTTTCGAAAATTTTGCACTGATTTGACTAATGTGAAGCGCATGATCTACCTCAAAACAAAAGACGGAAAGCACAACAATGTCTGTATAGGAACAGAAAAAGAAGACTATCGTGTGTTTTATTATTTTCCCAAAATATTGTATTTTTCTCCTTGGGAAAGCTCTTGGGAAATTGATTACCTGTACTTTTTGTCATCGGCATCGGATTTCACCGGAGGATCCAAACACTCAGTATTGTCAAGAGCTGGTGGAGCCGGTGCAGATCTGTTTGTTGTGGCCGTGGTAACCTACACGTAAAATGTGATAGTCACGATTGACCGATTGAAATGAGTTTTAAGGATATTTAGCGTACGTTATTCAGTGGCATTGTGTGAAACTTTGCTATTCAATTAATCATCAGGGTCGCCTACAATTGTATTTAAAATAAAACACCTGCAGCATGTACAGAAATCTAGGGGAGCAATTGTGCAAGATTATTCCGATTTATTCGCCGCATACATCGTTTGAAATGATCTATCTTCTACTTACCCTGACATTCGGCTTTGACGCCGGTTTTCCGCGCTTCTTTGACTTTTTCGGCATTTTGCAATGAATTTCAGTGCATCGGCATAAACCGTCGTTAAGCGCTCTTCACTCCGCACGTGTTTCGATACCGTGGACAGCGGCGGGAATAAGGCGTAGTCTCTGTTTTTGTTTTGTCAGAGAAGCCGGTATCAGTTGGCGCGATAACGACGGCGCAGAAATATTTTGCACCACGAGCGCCTTATTAGCCTTATTTGGTTTCACAACTCGGTTGGTAACAAAGACAACTGACTTATCCATTTGTTTCCCGCGCGCTAATGTAAGAAATGAGTCTTCGAGGAACGTTCGCTACTCAGATTTGGACGTAAAAAAAAATCAGTACCTCGGAGAAGACAAGAAGACTCGAGAAGAAGAGAAAAAATTACTTGCGTGCTCACGGAAAACTACTTAATGAAATTGAAAGTCCGCACATGTTTTGATTTATTTTCTTTTGTATTTTAAATAGTACAATCATTTCTGTACACGTCGTGGAAAACTCGTCGCAATTGCGGCGATTACCCGAGACAAATGTGCAGGCAAATAAATCACAGTGATGACTGCGAAAATACATGGAACTTCCGACCCAGAGCGATGATCATGCAAAATATATTTTGTCCACTATTCGCAACCGGCGCGCGTATCACATTGCAATCACGACTGAACAGTAGCAGTAACATCAGCCGCAATGTTATTTCTAAACTTATAATAAATTAATCAAGAGACGCGGTAGCGTCAACAGAAAAAACAAATGTTATTACTAAACTTATGATAAATCAATCAAGAGACGCGGTAGCGTTAACAGAAAAAACGACCTTAATTATAGATAGGATAGACGTACCGTTTTTGGCCACTTTAGGGCCGATTGTGGCCATCACATTCAAAGGAATAAAACAACACATTTAATGGCATAAAAAAGAATATCGAGTAGGTCAATCGGTGAATTTATACGAATTTGTTCGAAACGTCAACAAATTTTTATGGGGAAAAAATAATTTCAAGAATAAATTAAAAAAAATGGCCACAATAGGTACAGTGGCCACTAACGGTACATCTACCCTATATATCTATGTTAACAAATGTCGTATCTCTGGCTTTATAAATGATTTCTCAAACACTTCAATGCCTGTTTGGCCGCCGCGCATTTCGCCTGCTTCTTGTTAGCTCCAAATCCGTGAAAGATTTTCGGCTTTCCAGCGACCACCACCTCCAAGGTGACCATCATGGACCCCGTGCCCTCGATTACACTCATCTTTTTCCTGCAACATTTCGTCGAAACTTTCGCTTAAAAAAAAAAAAGGAAAAAATAATCTTTTCGGTAATGAAAATATGCATTATTACTCACGAGAATCGTGGTTTGGCTCCCAGAGTCTCATGGATCACGCGAACCGGCTGTTTGGGCACGTTTTTGCTGAAAGCGGCTGAGGAATCGCGAATTCAAATATTAGTTAACAATTTTCTATTTCCAGTGTATCGTCTAAATATGAGGCATTCCACGATACTTCAGCCACGAAAATTTTCAAAATTGTATCATCACCGTGAAATTGCGTGACGTGAAATACTAACGCTTTTAAAAAATTCTCACGGAGTTTAGGGCCCCTACTAACTTCCGGTTTCGAAAAAAGCCAAAATTTCAGTTTTTCGTTGTTTTGACGATAATTTCGCGAGGATTTATCGAAAAAACATGTATAAATAACGAAAATTTTCAGTTTTTCATTGTCTTTACAAAAAAATAATAATTCTCATATTCTACGGACGATTTTTTTTTTAAGATTTGTTTTGCTCATAAAAAACAAAACGCACTTTTTATTTTGCTCGGGATTGTTTGTCAAGATTGTCAAGTTGAAAACTAATTTTCCCGAGCAAATTAAAAGGTGCGTTTTGTTTTTTTTTTGAGCAAAACAAATCTTTAGAGAATTATTTTCTGTTTGTAAAGACAATGAAAACCTGAAAATTTTAGGTTTTTGATACATGTTCGTCCGATAAATCCTGGCGAAGGTATCGTCAAAAGAAGGAAAAACTGAAATTTTTGCTTTTTTCGGAACCGGAAGTTAGTAGGGGCCCTAAACTCCGTGAGAATGTTTTTTAACGCGTTACTATTTCACTTGGCGCAATTTCACGGTGATGATAAGATTTTGAAAATTTTGGTGGCTGAAGTATCGTGGAATGCCTCATACATACATGCATGCATGCATAAATGTATATAAATGAGCCCCTTACCAATTTCTTTGTGCATCAGGCCATAAACAATCTCCCAGACTTTATTCAAGTCTTTTCCCGTGTCGAGATAAATCGCTCCGACAACGGATTCGAAGAGATCTCCCAATATCTTCGGCACGTCGACGTACTCCGCCATACTGCATTCGTCCTCCTCGAGGAGTATCCAAAGCAGCTCGTCGTCGACCGCGTGACCTCGGTCCTCCTGAAACTTGACGAAACGCTCGATGATTTCCTGGAGCTTCGGCGCGTAGGACATGAGAGCCGTGTGGAAACCGTATTTCACGGCGAGACAGGCGAAGGTTATGTTGTTAACGAGAGCGGATCGAAGATCGGTGAGCGCCCCGGGCGTCAAATAATCGCACGATTCGTAGATGTGAACCGTTATGAGGAAATCGAGAATCGCGTCGCCGAGAAATTCCAGTCTCTCGTAGCTCGGCGTTATGGTGTTCGGCGTGTACGACGGATGAGTGAAAGCCTGGAGGAGATAGGCGCGATCCTCGAACTTGTATCCAAGTTGCGTTTCGATGTAGGACGCTAGGGGCATATGATCGTCCGGATTTCCGACACCGAGTCTGGGGCTCGCGGGTGCTCCGTGCAACAGTTCGTCCAGACGAAGCTTAGTCGGTAACACACCGAACCACATGAGTATCTTGAAAGCTCCGATGAGTCCCATGCTGCTCAGGTAAACTCCGACGAGAGCTTCGACGGAGTCGGAGACCGATTTGTCGGCGACTTCCTGCATTCCGAGAAAGTGTTGCATGTCGGTTTGCGTGTTCGTATCGTCCCAGGAAAGCACGCGTTCCTCCATGGCGAATCGCGTTTGTTCGGACGGGGAGCCGGTGATCTGCTCGCTCGGCGGTATGTGTATCTCGAAGAGAACGTTCGGCGATATCGCGTTATCGCGCAACAATTCTTGCAACGGTCGCGGCGCGCAGAAAGCCGGCGCCGTGAAGTTGCTCATAGGCTCGAAATTGTCGATCTTCATGCGTCCGGGTATGCCCTTGCTCTTGCCGCAATAGAAGAGATTCCGATTGCCGATCATCTTGCCCTTGATCACGGTCAACTGTCCCTCGTTGCACTGGGAATAGGCCTCGAAGAGATACGTCGAGACGGCGAATTTCAGCAGCGAATCGCCGAGCGTCTCGAGCCTCTCGAGATCGAACACGTCGTGGGCCATTTTGCCCGTCAACGCTTGCGTCACGAGAGCCGGGCTCGGACCGTTCGGATCTTCCTCGCTGAGAATTCTCAACGGCGGCGTTTTCACATTCGGCCTCGCGTCGTATTTCCGGGAGCGCGATCCCACTTTCTGGATAAATTAACCACATTAAATTGAGTCACGGGAGAAACTTGAGGAATAATCTCGCGGATTTTCAAGCAAGTCGAGTCGTGGGGCAATTTACCAAATTATTTTCGCTCGTGGCCATCGGAGTCGACATGAATTGGTGATAGTACTCGATGTCGATCGGTCGAATATTTTCTATGTCCTTGAAGATATTCGCGGGCTCCTCGTCCTTCGTCCACGGATAGAGCTTCGAGTCCAGTCCCAAAGCTGACGAAATGACGTCGTCGGAACATTGCGATTATTTTTCAAAGATCATGTGAAGAGAAAAGAGAAAAAGAAAGAAAAAAAAAAGAAAAAATTCCGAAAAATACTGTCAATTTCCGGGGCGGGTATAGCGACATCCGGCTCAGTCAAGAGCGACGCTACCGAGTCGTCGGCGCTCCATCCAGAGACGTCCAATTGACCCTCCGGCGATTGCTCCGTTTCCAGCGGTTTTATAACGAGCGGCGGCCACGAGGCGCCGGCCGGCAGACGCGCGACACCCAGACGCGCTTCGTTGACGATCTTCAGCCGCAAATCCTCGGCCACGAGCAGCTGGCCGACGCGGTGAAGTACCGACGGCAAATACGTCGCCTTCAGCCAATAGAGAGCCGAAAAAACGATTCTGTTGCACAATTCGCCGACGAAATGTTCCTGAAAGTCTTCGAGGAGATCGGCGCGCTTGCGTTTGCTCAGACCGGCGTTGACACCACTGCGAACGAATTTTTAACATTTTTAACGATATACTTGTGCGATTGATTTTTCGTTGTTAGTTCGGAAATGACCATTTAAATTAATGTAAAACACGTTTTAATCTCACCGCGGTCTTATGCAGTTGATTTTCGTCGAAATCGCTTTGACCTCGAGCATCGGCTGCTTGACATCGCGAACAATGAGCCCGTGACGCTGCTTGTAGTAGTGAACGTACGAGTAGAAATCGTCGGTAGGAAAGCTCGATTCCGCCATTAGATCCTCGCAAATTTCCGTCACTACGTAGACGTTCGGCGAGGCTCTGTAGTTCGGCGTCACCAAGCTCAATTCGTAGTCGCGGATGTTCTCATTGTCGACCGGCGGAATTTCCTCGATGGTTCTGAACCTCCTCACGATCTCCCAGTTGATCTTTCCACTTGCGTCCGCTGAAATTAAAACGACAACGGTAAGAAGACCATTTTTTTTTTCGAAGTGTCTATTGAGACCACACCGTAAATCACGGTATAACGTGAACCAACATATGGTGACTATACCGTGACCCAATGCACGGTATAGTTGCATTTTTCGAGTAATTACACTGTGCACGGAATAGATTTCTACGGTATACGGCATTTTGAACCAGAAGATGTCGTAATATCGTACACGGTTTTAGATGTCTCAGCAAAATTTGCGTACGGCTTGGAGAACGCAACTAAGATACCGTCGAAATTCATCGAAATTCCTTGCTAAAGCGGCAAATTTCAGCTTTAGTAAGAAAAATCGACGAGACACAAACATTCTATATAGCATTTTTTTAAGAGAAAATCCGACGAAATTCCTTGCTAAAACGGAAACTTTCCGCTTCAGTAAGAAAAATCGACGAAATACAAACATTCTATATAGGTTTTTTTTTTTTTAAAGAGAAAATCCGACGAAATTCGTTACTAAAGCGCAAATATTCCGCTTTAGTAAGGATGAATTTCTTCGAATTTCGACGGTATCTTAGTTAGCACCTTCAGACCGTGCATACATTTTTTGAGGCATCTAAAACCGTGCATGGTATCACGGCATGTTCGTACGTAAAATGCGTAAATAAAATACCACAGGAACCTATTCCGTGCACGGTATAATTACTCGATGAATGCAATTATACCGTGCGATGAGTCACGGCGGTATTCTACGGTATAGTCCCAATAGACACTTCCTTTTCTTTTGCCCCTTTTTTCGCGCGCTACTAACTCGGCACGATGAGAAAGCTGTTGCTCCGATTTTCCGTATCAAAGGCCATGAAACTCTTCACGACCTTCAGCACTTTGTGGAAAATGTTCCAATGGAACATCCGCAACTCGAGGATTTCTTTTGTGGACAACGTGAGCGTGGAATTATTAACTTTTACGTTGACGTTCAGATCGCCGACGTTCATGAAGATCGGAAAATTCGGAATCTGCGAAAATTCATAGACCGCGTTCAGACAGTTTTCAAGTCGTCGATTTTTACGATCACTTGCCCCGATTTTTCCGTGGAAAAAAAATCTCTCGCTGTATATTTCACCTTGGGCATCCGCTTCGTCGAGAGGATCCCGAAGCCGGCATCGTCGTTCAATAAATCGTAGAAGACCCTCGTTCGATTCTCAGCGTAAGGCCTCGAATACGTCGGTTTCGCGTCGATAATGTGCAAATAGAGCGGCCTTTCCGCCACCGGGAACGCCGCGAACAGGCATTCCGGATACTGTAAGCAACGAGTGTTGTAATTTTAATTCGGTCGACCGAAAACAAAAAAAAAAACAAAAAAAAACGACAGACATGACGAAAAAATACAGGATACAAACCTCGATTGGGTGAGCTCGTTTCTTCGCAGCTGTGCCGGGCAACGCGGTGTCTTCCTTGGGCTCGTCGATCCAATTGGGAAACAAGTGATCGACGTTCCCGAGAACAGCACTCGTCTCGATCGGCAACAGATGATCGGACAGTTCCCCAATCTTGTGTAACTTTATACAAGTCTTCATCGCGGCCGAACGCTTGGCCAGAGGTATCGACGACATAACGTCTCCGACAATCGTCTCCTTCAGCGGCGAACTCGGCGGCAGCGTCAACGCGACCTGTGCGAAAAATAAAATCAAACGTCGACATCGAAGAAAACGGACTCTCACGTGTCGCGTTCCAGGAGCGGCGATTTCGCGTTGTTCGAACGACGAGAAAAAAAAACGACTTTTAAGGAGGCTTCGATCGTACAGTCAAGTTTATCGCGTATTAGATCTGAACCTTTATTTGTACAAACTTTCAAAGGGAAACTAGTGTCAATAAAGGTAGACCTGAATTAAAGAGATCCTGCTGAATGTAGAAAAAATTTTATAGAAATAAAATCATACAAAAATAACTCATGTTATGCCAATAATCAATAGGGTATATAACGCTCGGTTTTTTGGAAGTAAAATTTGTAATTTTAGTTCATTTTTGACGAGCGACGGCTCGATTCGTTCGTTGAAGAACGTTTTACGAGTTCATCGAGTTATTTTCTTCAGTTTATTTATCAATTAGGAAAAAAATCAGTTAAACTCGTCACTTCGTTTTTGTCTCTCATAAACAAATGGCTATTATTTGTAAGCTATACATATCATCGCAAATGTTCATCGGTAAATTTATACATTATGTGTCAAGAAACAAAATGAGCCATCGCTCCACAAAAACGAACTAAAATTGCACGTTTGACTTCGAAAAAACTCCGTATAATATATCTCATTGGTTATTAGCATAAACTGAGTTATTTCTCTGTTCATTTTTATCCATACATTTTTGTCTACATTAAGCTGGATCTTTTTGTTATCTAAATCCACTTTTATTGACAATAGTTTCCTTTTGAAAGTATGTTTAAATAATGTTTTAAATATTATTACGCGATTGACGTGACTGTACCGCTTCCTTACCGATGCCTCCTTAGTTCACGATTCGAACAGTGCTAATTCGCGTCCCCGGAAACGCAGTGAAATATATTGATGACCTTGTAGTAGTGTATCGGTTTCTCGGCGACCCTTACTCCTTGTAACTTCCAAGTCGGCGTTAGATTCACGAATTTCGATTTGATGAGATTGAGGCAATATCGATTGATCAAACTTATCGCCGAGAGCTCGGTGATGGTCGACATCGTACCGTCCATGCTGTGTACGATGTACGGGCTGATCTCGGTATCGTACAAACGGCTGATCTCTTCAGTCGTGACGACATCGCGCTCGTCGCTATGTCCGACCAATGCCTTTAATACGACACTCGTTAGGATATACGTGGATGGATGTTCGCCACTCGACGAGCGTGAAAAGCTGCGCGAAGCGTCCGCTCGAAGCTGACAGTCTTAGCGAAACTGCGGCGTAAATGAATGACTTGGAGAAATAAATGAAATTCGCCGTACAATTGGTAGTTACTTGCCTGTTTCAAGAACGACTCGACTCTCTGGAATTCGATGTATTTCGACTTAAACTTATCGTCCGCCCGCGAAAGCATCATCGCGTAGAGCCCGGTTGTTTGGCGGGCGCGTCCTTTGCTCTGTATGTAGCTACGAAAATCCATCGGCAGATCGTAGCGAACGATCAGAGCGCACGAGGGGATATCCACTCCCTCGTCCACAACGTCAGTCGCTACGATGCAGTTGATCTGTTTGCTTCGGAAGCTTTCGACATTAGGAATAAATATTTATTTTCTCTCAAAGAGACTTCTTAGAATATAATCGACGGATGTATGAAATACATCCTTAGGGAAATTCTTACTGTATCAGGGTTTCTTTGTTCCATTTAGATAAGCACTGAGTCTCGCGCGGATTCTTGTACGGATTGTTCGCGTAACCGACCATAAATCCGGGTTGCAAGAATTCAAAGCGTTCGTCCAAACTCCGCAGATTCTAGGAATTTCGTTCATTAACATTTTTTTCTCATTTTCAATCACTATCTCTCGATCGTCTTTGTTGTTTTACCTTGAGTATGTAATACAGTGTCTGAGACCCTGTGCGACGTTGGACGAATATGATACAGCAGAATTCTTGATCGTCCGATTTGCTCTCGTTGAACAGCCGCAAAACCGCGAACATCTTCAATATCTGATCGGATGAAAATCTGTTTGGCGACAAATGTACTCGTTCAAATTTTCCTTTCCATCGATACAGCCAAAAATGTTTTCAAGGATTCATTTCACAATTGTCACTGACTTGTATATTTGATCCAGCTCCGAAAAACCACTCATCTCGTCGGACATCAGTTTTCGCATCTTTGTCATCTGCGTCACGAGAAATTCGAGCACCCCCACCGTTGCCTGCAATCGCACATTTTTATTATCGGTAAATTTTGTTCGCGATAGACAATTTTATCGTTAAATTTGTTTCGGACCAAGCACCAAAAATAGTATGGTTATTTCTCGAAAAAAATAAAAAGTGCTTTCTTCGGCGAAATAGATGGGACAGGTTCGCTTAAGGTAGTCGCCTCGCTACGGCATGTATTAGATAAATGAACAAATTTTGGTTTTTCCATTAAAGTATGATGTCAGATGTACATCAGATTTTTTATGCTGCTTCTTACGGACTCTCTTCGCTAGAAGTTTAATTTCGAAAATTGTTAATTTTGTACACTTTATATGCAATTCAGGGTGAAATCGTCTCAATCGCAGTTTCAATTACATAATTTTCACACTTTTCGATTAGATGACGAGGAAAAAAACATCGCTTTTTGGAGAGTAAAATCCACAGAATCGAATGGAAGCATAAAATATATACTTTATCGGCGATTTCATCGTGAATTTATCAGTTCTTTTCGTGAAAATGTAGTAGCCGAGCTGACACATTCATTGCGGGTGTGGGCTTAGTTAGACTCGGCAATGATGCTGGTTAATGACAATTCTTGAAATGCGGTTTTTTTTAGCGATCGAAAAAAGTGGTTGATAGTTCTGCATTTCGGAACTTTGTGGAATATTTAGTTGAAAAAGAAATCGAAATTGAAAATGTGGGTGAGCTCGAATGACAGCAGATCGAAAATGAGTCAAATGAAAAATATAGACGGATTTTTTTGACGATATCAAGTAACATGTTTCTTTTGCCCTTGAAAACAGCACAGCTAAATTAATAAAATAATTTCTCAAATAACTCAAATTCCTCCAAACATCTGTCTGTGGGTCACAATGTCTAAGCATTCATTTGAATGGCATGTAGCGAGGCGACTACCTTAAAATTGTATTTCGATGGCTCGGCGTACGTACCGGATCGTCGGAAAATGTCTTCATGCACTCCAGTTGTATCATGTGCATAAGAACTGCTTTGCTGCCTCCATACAACCCTGAAATACGCGATATATTGAAAAATCATCGCTGAATCGGATATCGGATTCGAAACAATCGCCCAGCAACCTGTGGTGCTTATATGTAGCCACGTGTCCTCGACGATAC
Organism: Itoplectis maculator; assembly: GCA_964034905.1. Lineage (NCBI taxonomy): Eukaryota > Metazoa > Arthropoda > Insecta > Hymenoptera > Ichneumonidae > Itoplectis > Itoplectis maculator. The sequence goes on from OZ035862.1 coordinate 7,937,032, forward strand.
CGATCAGCTTGGCATTTTTCGACTTCGCTCTGAGTTCCTTGCTCGAATTGTCCGAGTCAAAGGATCCTGTGAGTTTAACGACTTTCAACACATCGGTCATGTACTTTATGAGTTCCATGAGTTGGTCTTCAATCCCGTATCGAGCCGGAGGATCGTAATGGTAAAACTTTTCTTCGAGTCTTCCGTAGTCCTGCACAGAAACCGCTGAGTCCACAGTCGCGACTCGGGCGTGAAACGTTATTTCCAGTTCCTACAAAATATGAAACGCGCAAAGTCGCCTGTATTTTCGCAGACACTGAACAAGATTGACGTGAATTTCTCGAACGACCGCCGACCGGCGTCGGTGCGTCGCATTTTTACTCGGCAGTCGGTTTTTTAAACTTTTTCGATTGAACATACCCGAACCGTGTTCATCACTCTCTCGACCTTTATATTCGCGTTCAGCAGCGTCGCCGACAGTCCCAATATTCGCGGATGTTCCTCTTTCTTATAACGCTCGAAGCACTTCATGATACTTCGCATGGGATGATTACCCACGCCCTTGTGACACTCGTCGAATATCAACAGACAGACGGAACTGAGTAACATGTGGCCGTGATTCAGTACATTGAGAAATATGTCGCCCACCATAACCAGAACCTGAAAAAAAAACAACAAAAAAGAAAAAGACAAGAATAACAAACACGGTGAAAAATGCCAAGTCACAGGTCTAAGAATGACAAATACTTGAGCCTCTTGAATTTCCTTGTGCCATTCCTCTTTGCTCCAATAATCCACGGACATATCGCCACTGTAGCCTCTGCAGATCAAACCTGTGTGCCTGGCGATATAGTCGCTCTGCTGACCGACCAGAGGTACCGTATTCACTATGAAAATAATACGTTTGCCTCCCTCCTCGTAGGGTCTGCAAGTCAATAATATCTCCGGTCATTATTTCTCCGATAACTTTAAACGTGCAATATTTTATCGAGTAGAAACGTACAATTGGACCTGGCTGCTGTATTTCTTTATCAACATGACGGCTATGAACGTCTTGCCGGATCCGGTCGGCAGATAGATTATCGTGTTCTCCGCGACGGCCCTCTCGTAGAGTTCCACCTGGTAGGGCCTCGGCCTAAATTCCGATTCACTTTCCTCCATCCTGGCGACTCGGTGCGGACGGAATTCACCGACACGGCGACGAAGACGGCTATACGAGCCTGATGTACTTAACGCTCGCTACAAAAAAGAACATTACGGTGCAAAAAAAAATTAATAATATAAAATATTTCAGGACGCGTTCGTCGATTATTCGTGACAATACTCGGTAACTGCGATCTCGGGCGTCGCGACTGTACGCTTATCGGTACAGGCAAAACAGCGACGTACCCCTTAACGTCTGACGTAACCTTAACAACGTACTTCGTGTACTTCGTGACTTCGTGTACTTCGCGCCCGGCGTGATGCAAATTGAGTCGAACCGCGCACTGCGATTTCGCGACTCGTAAGGTTTCGCGTTAACGATAAATCGGCAAATGGCGACGTCACCTGGGAGCCGACTCCTGTTGAACTGCGAAGTTTGCAAATCTCGTCGACGTCGACACCCTTGTCGTTTTTCCCATCTGGAATGTCGCAAAATCGCGGGAATACCCGTTTACGCGAAATCGGCGGATTATCATGTGTATTTTTACCATGGAGGTTAGACAGGAGGAGACCACACTCCACTCTCCAATGGCAATATCTGGCAATATCCAATCCTACGAAAATGGTACGAAAATCGTGGAGAGTAGTGAGTTCCGAAAGGTGCCACGAGTGGCGCTGATACCAGTAGAGTCTCACACGCGACGAAAAACCGCTGTCCCGGAGATGATTTTCGGTTTGTCGCGAATTATGAACGGATCGAAGTGAAAATTGAAACACAGATGCCAGTAATGAAAATCTCGGGAATGAATTAGTCAGAATTTTGATTTTAGAAAAAAAAATTACAGATCGGTTACCGACATCAATTTTTTTTAATTAAAATCAAAATTCTGACTAATTCATTCCCGAGATGCACATTACTGGCGTCTGTATTTCAATTCTCACTTCGATCCGTTCATAATTCGCGAAAAAAAGCGTATCCGCGTTTTCGAGGTGAGGGTCGGTATTTCACATCGCCTTAAGGGGCTGCTGGAGTAGATTTTTTTACCGACATTGGTCGGTAAAACTAGAATTCCGCAATTGACGCTTTACGTCGTTATAACGCTACAGATATACTTCAAATTTGACAGAGATGTTATATGAACAACAACGGTTCGGCGTAGATTCGATTTGTGGTCGAAAACTAACAAGAAATAGAAAAATCGTATATTTTGAGCCGATAGAGATCTTCTTTATCGGCTGAAAGTTTAACCAAAAACACGTGCACGCAGTTTACGCTTTACGTGGATTCAGTTTCTATAATCGACATTTCGCCAGTTCTGAAATATTCAGAAAACATCAAAGAATTGGCGTAGATACGGATTTGGCACGTTTGAGTTCCTCAAACGATTATATCTTACCGCAAATGTGTTGTTGACATTTCGAGCGGCCATATTGGTTTTCGAGGGTTTACAAATATACGATTTTTTCTATTTCTTGTTCGTTTTCGACCGAAATTCGCATCTTCGCCGAACCATTTATGTTCATATAACATCTTTGTCAAACCTGAAGCATATCTGTAGCGTTATAACGACGTAAAGCGTAAACTGCAAAAATCTATTTTTACAAGACCAATGTCGGTAAAAAAGTACGGTTTCGTAGTTTACGGTATACGTCGTTATTGAATTACAAAAATGTCTCAAATTGCACAGGATTATTATATCAACGTAGGCGCAACGGCGTAGATTCTCGTTTTTCGTATGGGATTCCTGAAAATGTTTATATAATACGAAAAAGGAAGGTTTATATAATACGAAAAGGTTGCAGTTGACAGTTCTAGCGGCCATATTGGTTTTCGATAGGCTTACAAATTTACGATTTTTTTTTTTTTTTTACGTTTTCACCCAAAATTCGAGTCTACGCCGATGCGCCTATGTTGATATTATAATCCTGTACAATTTGAGACATTTTTGTAATACAATAACGACGTATAACGTAAACTACGAAACCGTACTTTTTTACCGACCAGTCGGTAAAAAAATCTACTCCAGCAGCCCCTTAAGGCCATGTGAAATACCGACGCGCATCTCAAAAGTTTGGGACAGCTTTGTGTCGCGAATTATGAACGGATCGAGGTGAAAATTGAAATACAGACGCCAGTAATGTGAATTTTGGGAATGAATTAGTCAGAATTTCGAGTTTTGCACAAAAAAAAATGCCGAGGGTAATCGATCTGTAATTTTTTTTTTTTCGGAAATCAAAATTCTGACTAATTTATTCCCGAGATTAATATTACTGACGTCTGTATTTCAATTTTCACTTCGATCCGTTCATAATTCGCGACAAACCGCAGTCTCGGAGATTTCCGGCGCTCAGTGTTTCGCATGCCCTTCAATGTAGTGCGACGCTATCATACAAGTGTCAACTGTCAAACAACGGCAATACTCCACAAATAAAAACAGATGATCGCGTTGTGAATTCGGGTACGTAAAATCTGTTATACATTATATTTTGTATATAGTAATTATTTAGTATGTAGCATATTATTAAATACCAAATGCATATACGCATGAGTTAAAAAATAATTACAAGCCGTGATCGAATCGTGAGGTGAAATACCGACACTCACCTCAAAAGTTCGGATATGTTTTTTTTTTTCGTGAATTATGAACCGATTGAATTGAAAATTGAAATACAGACGCCAGTAATGTGAATCTCGTGAATGAATTAGTCCGATTTTTTTTTTTTTTTTTTTTTTTTCGAAAATCAAAATTCTGACTAATTTATCGACGAGATTCACATTACTAACGTCTGTATTTCAATTTTCACTTCGATCCGTTCATAATTCGCGATAAACCGCGCATCGAAGATTTTCTGCGGTCGGCGTTTCACATGCCCTTAATCATTTAATAAATCAAGCTTCAATAAGAAAAGTAAACCTAGCATTAATTAGGAAGTAATTCTTAATTATTTTCAGTAAGCCGCATATCTCCTCCCCATTGCTGCAGGTAGCTGCTGCAATGGGGAGGCGATGCGCTGTTCCCGGCTGTCTGTCAGGTGATTCGGCAGATGTCAAAAAACGAAAGTTGCTTCAAGAAAAACAAGTCGTTTTATTTAGGGTGCCAAAGGTATAATGGCTATCTATTTATTATTATCTATTTTATCTTCTAAGCAAATATTAATCAAATTCTTCTGTTCTGTAGTTTCTTGATGTTGCCCATGCGTGGACAATCTCGACCGAGGCAACATCTCTATTGACCAACAAGGATTATGTCTGCCAGCACCATTTCCGGCAGGAAGATTTAATTACCCACTTCACCCAAAAAATGCCAAACGGCGAAGTGGTTTTGATAGAGCGTGAGAGACTCTCACTCCGAATAGGTGCGATACCTGTTGTTAGACGATTAGGCGAGCCAGAAGAGGTTGGCGAACAACCAGAGCCACCGCAAACTCCTGAGCAAGCACAGCCGCAAGAAGTTGACAAACTACCGCCAGCTAAAATTGTAAGTAGTCTTTAGTTACAACGGTATTAATAATTGCGGACCAACTTCAAAATTTATAAAATATTATCTAAATCTTCCTTGCAAATTCTGCGAAAGATCTTTCCTATGCAGAACATTTTTCTTACGAATACAATTTAGTCAAGCGGGGATCCTGCTTTAGAAGGCCCAACAAATCTTTTTTTTTTCTATTGCCTAAATCGATAGATAAACTATCCAAGACAATATTCACAAAGTTACAGATGCCAATTGCAAGTATTTTCGGAAATACGGAGCTGAACGCAAAGGGGCGTGGAGCGGATATACAAGCGTTCACGGGGCAGGGCTCTGGCGCGCGCTCCGCGTCCCTTTTCTAAGCGTTTTCTCGAGTTTTTATTTTTCCGACTTTTCTGTATTGGAAACTGAATTGGCAAGGCATTCACGAAAAAGGTCATTACTTTGCTGTTTATCATTGCATCTAGTTTAAAACAATTATTTGTACACTTCAAATACATAAGAAAATCTGCCCCAGAGGTCGCTGGGCTAAGTCGTTTTTCCGCGTCCAAAAAAATCCTCGAAAAATATTAACGCAGAAAAAAAGAAGTCGTCGAGTCACTATTTTTAAAAATATTTTTCTACAAATATAAACAAAATATATTTTTTAAAACTTTAAGCTGAAACGTGTTGACATAAAACGTGTTAAAAAATAAACAAACATAAGAAATATGTCAATCCGTGTATTTTTATAATCCTAGCTCCATGACGTATCTCATTCGGCAGGCATTCGCAAAACAATTTCACATATCGCGGGACAATCTTACGATCGAGCGAGACTCTACTTATTTTCAGGAACTTTTTCGCAAAAAAAATGTTTTCATCGGCCGGTATTAACAAAAATATGGGACCCTGCGTACCTGTTGCGCTTTTTGATGTGAAGGCAACAGGAGAAAGCGAAACACTTGAAGGAAGGGTTGACTTTACTTTAGTCATACAGTCGAGGGGCAGCGTTTTACGGCCTTATCCCCCGGACCAACGCGGGTCCCTTAGTGAACACTATATAGGACGAATTCTTATATATTGGTTAGCACTGGGACCCGAGCGTTTGCGAGAAACGTTCTGGCATTTGGCCATCTATCGACATTTTACTCAACTAAAATGTGTTGCGTAGGTTCTTCTTCTTCTTCTCCTTTTCACCTGGCTATCGCCATCTATAGACGGCATGTGCCACTTGCGTAGGTTAGGAAACGACATCGCAGCCTAAGGGCCAAGGTGGCGCCATTTTCGAAGTTACCTTCCCCTGCTTAAATATTCCGATAGAAAACGATCAAATGGACAAAATTCCGATTGAAAAATAATCGATTCCAATAGGATTCAATTGGATTTTTGTCCGTTTTATTGTTTCTTATCGGATCGTTTAACCAGGGTTCGCTTGTCTCGCACTGTAGACGGTGTGAACGCACCTTAACGCCATGTGCAATATCGACGCTCACCTCGAAAGTTTGGGACAGCGGTTTGTCGGGAATTACGAACGGATCGAAGTAAAAATTGAAATACAGACGCCAGTAATGTGATTTCAAATGTGATAGATTTCGAAAAGAAAAAAAAAAAATCCTCAAAATTTGTCTCTTTTCGCGACATTTTGTTCCGCAATTGCTCCTGTAAACACATTCAAACCGACCCGCGAAAGGACGTTAGACACAATCAGCGACCTCTGGAGTGTCCATCGTGGTCGCTGCTGCGCTTTGCCGATCGCTCCTGCCGGCAGATGGCGCTACGCGACGGTTCCTCATTCGTGATTGACGTTCCAATTGGCCCGGACGGTCACCCACCGGGACAGTCGAATCAACCCGTGTGTTGTCAGACGTTCGCCTGGTACCCATGACGCATTCGGGCCGCATATTTTGAAAAACTTAAATTAATTTTAATTTACTTCATCATTATTTTATTAATTAAATTTACTGAATTTATCAATTCGGTGGATTAATAATCGGTCCGAAAATATCAATCCGAAAATTGATTAATTGGTCACAAAACGATCGATTTTTCGATTAATCGGTTATCAAGGCGAACAATTCCGGCGCGTCGCGCCAGTTTTTCGAAAAAAAAAAAAAAAAAAAAAAAAAAAAAACGTTGCCCTCGGTGCGTTTAGGAACGTTCGAAAGCGGTCGTCGCGCGACGACGCAACGGTGGCGGCAGCAGCAGCAGCATAGGCGTGCATAGGTGCGTCCGTGTGCGTAGGCAAAGTGAGGCAAAGGGGACGGCGGCGGCGCGGGACGACGAACGGACGAACCAGAACGAACGAACGAACGGCAATCCCGCCTGTGTGTTACGGGGTGACGCTGCTACGTCGCTGTGAATCCGCCGATAACGTTTGTGTGTTTTACGTTTCGCCGCCGCGGTAAAACGATAACGCCGCGCGCCCGCGGTGATAAAATGACATCGGGCATCGCTACCTGACGCGAACACACGAGGAAGTCGCAAGCGCGAGGTAAGTTAACCCGCGGACCCGCCGAGATTTTCCATATTTCGCCGAGCTAACCGCCAAAATTTCACCGTCGACGACGCCATCTTGAGACGGTTTTGTTGACAATACGCAGCAGGCAGCACGGGAAAAATACATACACATAGTATACGCAGACACGACGCGCGCGCGGCAGCAGCAGCAGCAGCAGCAGCACATCGCCAACGTTTTTCGTCTACGCGCGCCTCGTCCGTCGCGCGGCGACAGAAATGCCATTTCGTCGCGATCGTCGCTCGTCCCGCGACGAAAAAACTTGAGATCCGCGCGTGTTTTCGTTCGCCGCGCCAAAATGTCGTGACTCGCTCGCGTGTGCATTTCCAGCGCGTCGGACGGGGACGTGCCGCCGCCGCCGCCCCCCGTGCGGCTGATTTTTCGGCGGGTCGCTGATACCCAGGATTGTTGCAGATAAGAAGACGGCGGAATCATGTTTTACGCGCACTTTGTGTTGGCCAAGAAGGGCCCGCTGGCCCGGATCTGGCTGGCTGCTCACTGGGACAAGAAACTCACCAAGGCGCACGTCTTCGAGACCAACATCGAGAAGTCCGTCGATGGAATTCTACAGCCCAAGGTACGAGTCGTCGGAACATCCACAGGGAACGTCGGGCATAAGTATCCGACGGACCGGGCGCAGGTATCGCGACGAACCCGCGACGTCGAGATTAATTTGAGATTGTTGTGTTTCGCAGGTGAAAATGGCTCTGCGAACGTCGGGCCATCTGTTGCTCGGAGTCGTTCGCATCTACTCCAGGAAAGCCAAGTACCTGCTGGCCGACTGTAACGAGGCCTTTGTGAAGATCAAAATGGCGTTTAGGCCCGGAATGGTCGATCTGCCGGAGGAGCACAGAGAGGCGGCGGTGACCGCTATAACTCTGCCCGAAGTTTTTCATGACTTTGACTCGGCTATGCCCGAATTGAAGTACGTGGATGTTTGTAACCGTTTGTCGCTAGAATCGTCGTCGGCCGGTACCAATGAATTTTATTTCCTTCTCCAGGGACGTGGATATCGAGGCGCAATTCAGCTTGAACCAGTCGCGAGCGGAGGAAATCACGATGCGGGAAGATTACGGCAGTCTGTCCCTCGTAACCCACGATCAGGGCTTCGGGGACATGAGTTTCGACGCGGAACCTCCGGAATTGATGAGGCACGCCGGTACAATGGAACCCACGCTCGATCAGGTAACCAAATCCCGCCGATTTCTTCCTCCAATCAGTTTCACATTTCATTAAGGTAGGATAGACGCAGCACCGTTTGTGGCCACTGTACCATTAGTGGCCACCTTAAAAATGTATATATTAATTCATCATATTATCAATCTATTCAAATTAATAAATGAGATTATTTTGCACAATTTTAAGTAAAGTTTGCATTGAATTTGAAGCGCTTAAAATGCATAATTGTTTGATAAATAATGTTCAAAGTACTTTGCGCCATTTGTGGCCATCATCGTCATTTACGTGCAATAAGTATAGCCACAAATGGAACAAGTCGATGTCCACAAAGGGTACTAAAATGGCCAAAAACGGTACTTCAACCCTAGTTCAGTAGCTTCACGCTCACTTCGCATAAGTTTCCGAAAAATGAGAGTGAATCGCAAACACTTCGGGACAATATAAAAATCTGAAAAATATTATGCATATTGTAAGCTCTGAAAATATTACTTTAGCATTATAATTATTCCAAAATATGATTAACAAATTAATGAAGAATAAACATGTCCAAAATATGATTAACAAAACAAAAATAACATTGTTTAACAAATCCATTTTGTTAACATTGTTTAACAAAATGATTGGTTTATTTTTCTGAATACGTATGAATTTTTAAAAATTGTTGTTTTTGTTTTGAATTTTTTGTTTTTTTTGCATTGAAATAATCACAAAATTCAAAGCAAAGAAAAAAATTTGAAAAAAAAAGCAAAGTGCTTTGAAAATTATTTATTAAACAATTATGTATTTTAAGCACTGCATATTCAATGTAAAATTTGCTTCGATTCATGTAAAGTGATCTAATTTATTAATTTGGTTAGATTGATAGTATAATGAATTAATATATACATTTTTTATGTGGCCACGAATGGTACAATGGCCACAAACGGTGCATCTACCCTACCTCTCATTTTTCGAAAACTTATGCGAAGTGAGCGTGAAGCGACAGAACTACCTTAAAAAACAAAAAATACGAAATTCACACCGCTAAATCTGATTTTCTCAATTCCCAGAGTCACATGTTGTTCAGCGACGAGCCAGGAATCGACGCTACGCTGGAGCAGAAAGAGAAGGAGCCTGTGCCGGGAACTTCGTCGACGACTCAGCCGATGGACATTGACGCGCCGATAAGGGACGACGGTTTCGGCGGTCATCTCGGCCAGGACATAATAATATGTGAGCGTCGTTTCGAAGCGAAACGTTCTGCAATGAAATCCTCGTTATTTGTGGACAATTCTGTGATTTTCCGTGGTGTTTTTCATAGCCGGCGGCCTGTTCGAGGGTGGCGGTCTCTTCGACGAGGCGCCGATGGGCGAGGTTCCGGTTCCGGAGGTGAGCAACGCGCTCGGCGAACAGGAAGAAACCGCAGCGGCGGCCGGAGTTCCTCCCTCGGTTCACGACGACTCCGACGAGGACATGGGCGATCATTTCGGTGGAGGACCTACATCGCCGATGGGCGGAATGAGGTAAGACATTTTTTTTTATTTCGTACAAGAGGAAACCCCAGATAAAAAAAATATATATATTTTTTTAGATTTTATTGTGTATGAATGCTTTATTTATTATTACTAAAAAAAAAAAGTTAAACTTCGTGAAAAAAAAAGATCGATTTTACGAAGTTTTAAAATCCTATCCGATAGCAAGTTTCCCGCTGATTCCGAAAATTTTGGGTGTTAGCCAAAAAATCGAAAGTTCGATTAGAAAAACGCAAAAATCGATTTTTTTGTTTTCTGACAAACTGCCAAATTTCGCGATATTAAAGAACGAACTGCCGGTTTCACAACGATCAATCGGAGGCTTTATAAATCGACAACAATGGTTGCTCAAGATCGTTTTTAACAGAGGAATTTGTCTTTGTTACTGCAGCAGCACAGATGGCTCGAGACCAACGACGCCCGCGGCGATCAGCGAGGAGATCGAGGGAAGAGCGAGCGTCGCGAGTAGAAGATTCACGCCGGCGCCGCTGATGATTCCCGAGGAGAACCCGATGGACATAGTGGAGGAGCCTCCGCCGCATCAGGACCAAACGACTTTGCTTCATGACGATCAGGAGAGCTTCGCGCTCGCGCCTGTCGACGCGTCCGCCTTGAAAGGTAGGCGGATTTTCATTCGCGTTTCGATTTAAAAAATAAAAAAAAATATAAAAAAACCGACTAATGTGAAAAATATTCGTAGGTTTCACAAAAGCGAAACGCAAGCGTAAGCTGATCGTCGACGAGGTGAAGAACATATCGGGCGAGGAGATGAAAGCTCAGCTGTCGGACACGAGCGACGTGATAACGACGCTCGACCTCGCGCCACCCACAAAGAGACTGATGCACTGGAAGGAAACCGGAGGCGTCGAGAAACTGTTCGCCCTGCCGGCGAGGCCGATTCCCGCGCGCGTTCCCTTCAAGAACTACCAGCGTCATTTGACCAGCAAATCGTACGACCACGAGGACTTTGGACGCGTCGGCGCCGAAGAGGACGGAATGCCGTTGGAGCAGGTGCGCGACGCGCCCGAGCCCGATTTGGGGGCCTTCGAGCAGAGCTTGCTCGAGAAGCGCATGAGCAGGAAGAGAAAAGCGCCGGACGACGAGGTAACTCTATTTTCTTCTTCGAATATACTCAAAACATGTCGCGATAAATTATCAATAAATGTGTTTTCTATTTTTTCTAAATCAGGAGCAGCCCAGCATCGAGCAGCAGCAGCAGCAGCAACAGCCTTTGGTACCGCCTCAGACTCCCTCGATAGAGGAACCGCCGTCCGTTGTCGCCGAACCTCCGCAAACTCCTAGTGCGATACCCGCAACGTCTCTGCCGCCGGTTGAGGAATCGCCGGCGCCCGCCGAGGTCTCGATGCCAGCGGAACCCACCGTCTCCGACATCAGCAGCATCCTGCCGCCCGTCGACGCCTCCGACATCATCGGCGAGCCCGTCGAAGCGCCCTCGCTCACCCCGGAAATGCCGCAGATTCCAACGGCGGACGTGACGAACCTTCTCGGAAATACTCTCGACGAACCGAACCTACCGCCGCCGCCCCCGGAACAACCGGACGAGAGTCACGTTTTGCCACCGTCCGATTTACCACAGATGGAGAACATGGGATACGATCAGGTTTGTAATAAGCTTTGTTGTCATCTCGTAGAATTGATATTTTCAACAATAAATCAGCTAAAACATGGATCAAAATAACGAATGACCAAAAAGCGATAATGGCCAAAATAACGAATTTGAAAATGATGGACGTCCGAATCTAGAATAACCGTCATAACGAAATTTGCTATTTTAGTCATTCGCTATTTTAACTGCATTTTAATCAAGTGTGGGGTCAAAATACCGAATGATAATCAAAATAACGAATGCCTAAAATAGTGAAATCCGTAATGATGATCATTCTAGATTTAGACGTTCGTTAGTTTTAAATTCGCTATTTTAGCCTTTCGCTATTTCGGTCATTCGTTATTTTGATCCCCACCCAAAACATGGACGTTTTTGAATGTCGATGCGGGATTTCGCAGTATCAACGGGGATTTTTATTTACAGGCTCAGCACCAAATGTCGTACATGGGATACGACGAGCTTCCACATCCCACGGCGCAAACGCCTGGCGCAGTGTCGGAAAGAGGACCGTTCACCCCGTGGAATCAAGAGGACTACGAGTTCCCGCATTCCGTTGGACCGGTAAGAGTACAAACAATCAAATCTTCTTCGTAGATAATTAACACCGAAGAAAATGTACTGAATCGTCGCTTCGTCCGTTGGAAAATAATTGCAGCAAGAGGAGCAACAGGTCGACGAGACGTACGAACAATTCGAGGAGCGCGTTCTCAACAAGAGGGCGGCGCACATGTATCAAGTAATCAAGAGCAAATTGGAGGTGAAAACCAGATTGACACTTGCGGATATGGCGTACAAAAACTCTCGCAAACAGGTAAAAATCACTTTCTTTCCACACATTTCACGTACAGTGATTGATATCGGGATTGAAGCATTACACATTGTTTTTTTGTTTTTCGTTCCAGGCTGCCCAAAAGTTTTATACGTTATTAGTCCTAAAGAAGTTCCAAGTATTGGAATTGAGTCAGGAGTGTTCGTACGCCGACATCGTGGTGGCCAAAGGACCCAAGTGGGAGGATCCAGCGTTATAAAAACCCTAAACTACAAGAGCGTAAGCATAACGACTACAGTTTTCAGACTATTTAACTTTGTCGCGCCGATCGTGTAAAAAAAAAACAGAGACGAACAGAGGAAGGAAGAGAAAAAAAATGCGTATCAAATGTTGCACGGCGTTTGGGTTTCTTTACTCGTCGATAACGGACGACAAAGGACACAGAGAGAGAGTGAGAATGATGATAAATCTTTATACTGTACGATGATTATTTAATGGATCGTCGTCGTTACAACATTCGATCCAGCGAATATTTATTTAATATTCAATGTACTATTTTGTTCTTTATATAAACACACACACACATTAAAAAGTGAAAAAGAAAAAAAAAAAAAAAGATGGGAGAAAACCACAAAAATTAGTGTCTAAGGGTGCGATGAGACGAGCAAAAGGGTGACGATAGAAGAGTGAAAGATGAACAAACAAAAAAGAATATATTTCTACCTAATGACGATTGAAATTCTTCTGCGATGCGGATGGAACGTTTTTTCCACGTCCTTCCCCCAGGAAAACGGCTCGCGAGGCCGACGAACGAGCATTGTGTGTGCGTGTGCGTGTGTCCTGCGTTCGAAAAGGAAAAAAAAAAAAAAAAGAAAAAGAAAAAGATGATATACAGACTAAAGAGTGCGAGTCTATCGCCACTTTATCACCACTTTTCTATCGAATAGTCGAAGATGCCTTCAGGTTTTTCAAGTATGAACAGTATGTACTGGTATCCTGAATACATATCGCTTCTTTTAAAACACGTTCGGAAATTTTGTCGCGAGGATGGTCGTTCGGTCGAATTGATAACAATGATTTTGCATTACAGAAAATTGTCCGACGTGCGATAAAACATAATCACGTGAAACGTGAATCATTCGTCGAACGCCAGACAATTTTTTCCCACACAAGTCGTTCCGAAAAAAAAACGATGTTCCTTTGTTTTTCGGATCGCATTTGCTGTTTTAAGTTGAAAACACGGGCGGAAATTGTGTTCGGTAATGAGTTGCTGCATTTGATAGTCCGAGGAAAGAAGCGCCGGGGCTTTTCTCGAGATCACCGACTTGATGCAATCGAGCGCGGGAGAGAAAAGTGTCGTACAGCACGATTAGATGCAGCATCTTTACGCCTGAGTCCTCTCTGAATTTCACGGAATGCGAAAGTTCCGCCGTCGCATTTTTCTCGATTGCCAAAGTTCCAATGTGCTTTATGTTTCTCTTTTTTTTTATTTTTTTTTTATCCACGTTGATTATCGATCGTTAAGGTCGGTGCTTTCACATAGCCTATAATTGATTTGCTTTTGTCAGCGCTAAAATAACTGTGTCGAAAATTCGTTTGGAAATTTGAAGAAAACATTTCTCCGAATGGTAGAGTGAAGGTTTTTAAAAAATTACATGGCTGAGCCACGTTGACCGCGATTCATAGTTTGATTATATACAGAAAAAGCTCGCGGAGGTGGTATGTATTCAATCTGTACGTATTCAATGATACAGGATAAGTGAGTTGCGTCTGTAAAAGATTAAGATTACGTTGCATAGTACTATTAAATACTACATCATTTCAACATCATTGAACAAATGACATCGTTATATTTGAATGATTTATATATTATATATGTATAATTATAATTAGGGTATGAGCTAATGTAGAATAGTCCACAAAATCAGTACATGTAATATATTATGAAGAGAAGAAACACGGTTCTGACAAATCAAAAAATTCGCGCTCGTCATTTTACCTTTTCCCTTGATCGAAAATTAAATTATTATTACCGTGCACGAAATAGGTTCCTATGGTATACAGCATTTTAAGTACGAACATGCCGTGATACCATGCATGGTTTTAGATGCCTCAACAAATTTACGCACGGTCTGGAATAGGTAACTGAGATACCGTCGCAATTCGATGAAATTTATCCTTACTAAAGCGAAAAATTTGCGCTTTGGTAAAGAATTTCGTTGGATTTTCTCTTTAAAAAAACTATATAGAATATTTGTGTTTCGTCGATATTTCTGACTAAAGCGGAAATTTTCCGCTTTAGTCGAGCGGACATTTTCTGCTTTAGCAAGAAATTTCGTCGAATTTCGACTGTATCTTAGTTGCCTTCTCCAAGCCGTACGTGAATTTTGTTTAGACATCTATAACCGTGTACGATATTACGAAATCTTCTGATTCAAAATGCTGTATACCGCAGGAATCTATTCCGTGCACGGTATAATTATTCGAAAAATGCAATTATACCGTGCGTTGGCTCACGCTATACCGTGATTCTACGGCCTGGTCTCAATAGACACTTCATTTGTTTATTATACAGGGGTAAAAAGTCTTTTGCATAGTTTACAGTTTCCTTGTGTTTACATTTACATCGATGCGAATTATAGCTTTTATTTACATTACAGTTGGTGGGCACGAATTTTGGTAGTAGAAACATAGAAAATGACTGGATACATCATATTATGAATTATATTTTGGGTAGAAGCGGGAGAAAAAAAACGTTCAGAGACAGCGAATATGGTGAAAAAGCTTTATTTCTCTTTATCGGTGAATTCTCATAGAAACAGGGCGCATCATCAATGAGGACAGCGATTGGAGTCGGTGTGGAAATGTGCTATTTGATGGCAGAAATTAGGCACCATACAAATAATCCAATAAACAGCGTGATAAATTAATAATACATTAATCATCGATATTTTTTGAAACTTATGTTTATCGATCGTGTTTGTTTGTTTGTTTTGTGTGTTTTAATGAAAAAATATGTTAACGCATCGTCGCGATCGCATCCAGTTTTCCCGCGTGAATCGTTGCTCGGTGGCAGTAATAAAAGTAGAATAAATGGAACGCGACGGACGAACGAACGAACGAACGAGGAGCTAACGAAAGGCGAGCTCAACCCTCCAACTCGCCGGACATGCAGGCGTCCTGGTAATTCTTTCCGCCCTGACGATCGGGATTCAGCTTGATCATGTCGTCGATTCGGAGAATCGTTATCGCTGCTTCGGTGGCGAATTTCAGTGCCTTTATCTTGGAAATCGCGGGCTCTAGGACGCCGGCTTTCCTGTTGTCCTTCACGGTTCCTTCGAGGAGGTCAAGGCCAACCCTGTGAATTGAGACACGAAGATTAAATTAAATTTTCCACACGAGTACGGGTTGCGCGTTTGACCAACACAACGGGAAAAACGCGTAAGTAAGGCATATTCACCATTTGAGATTAGCGTGGTCGACGGTAGTCTGACTGGAGTTGTGATACGCGCGCAACTTCGCGACGAGATCGGTTGCGTCCTGCGCAGCGTTCACCGCGAGAGTCTTCGGTATGACGAGGAGAGCCCGGGCGAATTCGGCGATGGCCAACTGTTCCCTCGAGCTCAGCGACGTCGCGAAGTTCTCGAGATAAATCGACAGCGCGGCCTCGACGCTTCCGCCGCCGGCGACCACATTCTTACTCTCGAGAACGCGCTTCACCACGCAGAGCGCGTCGTGCACAGATCGTTCCATTTCGTCGCAGTAATAGTCGTTCGGTCCGCGAAGAATGATCGAGCTGGCGGTTCTCGCCTTGGGTCTTCAAAGGGAAAAGATAAATAATTCAATTGTCAAATTTATCTTCGGAGAAATCGTTAATTTTCACTAAAAAAAACATCATTTCTCGTCTTGGGTCTTGAAAGGGACAAGAAAAATAATAATTAGACAATTGTGAAATTATGTTCGGAAAAATCGTTAATTCTGACTAAAAAAATAATCGGTTCTCGCCTTGCGTCTTGAAAGGGAAAAGAAAATTAATTAAATTGTGAAATTAATGTTCAGAAAAACCGTTAGATCTGACGAAAAAAAAAGAAAAAAAAAACAAAAAGAAATCCTCACCCCTTGATGAGGATGAGCTCGTCGTCGCAGACGTATTCCTGAACGACTTCGGCAGCCTCGCCGAGGAAATTCGCGTCGAAACTCTCGTCGCCCTCCATGTTCGTGAGGGACGTGAGGAAGTGAGCGCCGGTCGCTTTGGCGATGCGCTTGAGATCGGCTTTCTTGCACCTACGAACGGCCATCGCGCCAGCTTCGACGAAGTACTGGAGAAAAATAATGAAAGAATAATGAATTTGATTAATTTCCGAGGATTTTCGTGAAGGTCGATGGAAAAGTTGGTTCGCTGAAAAAAAAAAAAAAAAAAAAAAAAAAAAAAAAAAAAAAAAAAAAAAAAAAAAAAAAAAAAAAAAAAAAAAAAAAAAAAAAAAAAAAAAAAAAAAAAAAAAAAAAAAAAAAAAGTACCTTGAGGCACAGGTCGTCGATTCCACCGGAAAGAAGAACGACGTTCGTGCCAGCGGCGAGAATCTTTTGTATGCGTTCCTTGGTGATGTCGGCCTCGCGCTGACGAACGCCCTCGAGTTTCTCCGGGTCGGTAATGAGAACCTCGACTCCCAGCTTCATCTTCGCTTTCTGCAGGGAGAAGTCGAGGCAAGCGATTTTCGCGTTGGTGATCTTCTTCGGCATCGCCTGCGATGCGACGGTGCAGTTCAGGGCGTAACCGTGAACCAAAACCGACTCCCTCACGCTCTTTCCGTGAGCCTTCAGTACGTTCACCGCCTTCACCGGGTACAGATGTCCGCCCTTTCCATCGTTGATTTTCACCGCGTTCGCCGCGTCGACGACCATGTTACCGAAGAAATTTGCATCACTGTTTCGTTTTAACCGTTAAGAAAAATACCTCGTCACATATCCAATAGACACGCAATTTTCATCATTCTCAAGTTTGCATCGTCGGAATGCAACGAAAATTACCAACAACAACAAAACATATTATAATGGCCTCAAAACATCGAATTGGATGTTATTAGAAGCGTTAGAATAATTTTTTTTTTTTTTTTTTTACTTCGTTGCATTCCAACGATGCAAACTTCGACATCATCATTTTTCATCGATTTGCCTTCCTCCAAACCTAAGTTGTGGATTGTCAGAAAAAAAAGGATACGCTCCGATTATTTTGCTGGACATAGAGGTCTTGGCGACATTCACGAGGCAATCGCGCCCGAGTTCCTCGACGGTCACCGTCAGATGCTCCTGAATGTATTTGCAGGCTTCCCTGAAACGGATAATTTTAATAAATGAAAATCCGTGATTTCTTCGAGATCAATTGACAAATTGAAATTCAGGAAGTTACTGACTTGCAGGCCAGCCTGTAGCCACTGATTACAGACGTGGGGTGAATCTTTTGCTTGACGAGTTCGTCCGCGTTTTTCAGCAGCTCAGCCGCCACGATTACCTGAAATTATT
The DNA here is from genome assembly GCA_964034905.1 of Itoplectis maculator. NCBI lineage: Eukaryota > Metazoa > Arthropoda > Insecta > Hymenoptera > Ichneumonidae > Itoplectis > Itoplectis maculator. Next base: position 7,954,727 of record OZ035862.1, read on the forward strand.
AACGTCAGTTTTTTTGTCTCTTCGAGCGAATAAATATAAAAACAATAAACGTTAAGAACGAATACTCACGACGGATGTAGTACCGTCGCCCACTTCCTCGTCCTGTAGCTGCGCCAACTCCACCAGCACACGAGCCGCCGGATGTTCAACGTCGAGAAGACGCAAGATGGTCGCGCCGTCGTTTGTCACTGTGACATCCTGCAATTAGAAAAATTGTAAAAAAAAAAGAAAATTATTACAACACGGTCTTGTGGAATTTTTTAAGCGGAGTCCGAATGAAACTTACCCCAATATCGTCGACCAACATTTTGTCAAGTCCGACCGGTCCCAGCGAACTCTTCACAATGTTGGCAATTGCACACGCAGCCATAACTGAAAAAGATCAAATAATTTAATCATTCCGCATAGTTAATCACTTTCGACCGATCGCATAGATTGATCACTTTTTCTCATTATGCGTCGATTAAACATTATCTTCGAATAATTTTTCGGAAAACCGCGAATCAAAAGTAAATAAAAAATGACAAAAAAAAAACCGAAAAACGCCGAATTCGTGGAACGAAAAATGCCGGAAAATTTGCGATTTCGGCAATTTCGAGAGAAAGTGAAATTTTTGTCGACGAAAAAGAAAAAGAGCCGGCGACTCGAGGGGCGGGGCGCGAGGAGATCGCGAAATTGTCAGAGGCGAGGGGAGCACGCGAGGCGAGCGTCCGGCGAAAAACGTTCCGACCGCGAGGTTAATCGCTGTGTGAAACTTACCATTTTGGGTGCGTACCGGAGCCCCGGATTGTCGGCTACCGCCGACGGCCAAGGCACTCGCCACGGTCGACATTCTGACTCTCGGTCAATAAGCAAAATAAAGTCACTCGTCGTCCGCTGATCGGACACACGGACAATTCTTCGTTCGGCGTGGAGTCTCTGATTGCTGCTGCGACACGGCGGAGAAAGATCGACGAGCGAACGTGCAATGGAGCCAGCGAGCGAGCAGCGGGCGGCGCAGCGGGCAGGGTGAGGCGGCGGCGGCGCACAACGAGAGAGAAACCGCGTGCGGCTCACGATGCGCGCGCATGTGTCGCGCGCACACACACACGCGGGGATTTCCCCTCGGCGAGGCGCGTCATTGGTCGAGACGCGCGGAGCGCGCGCTGCGATTGGTCAACCGCGCGCGACGGATTTGAATCTTTGAATCGTCCCACGCGATACACGCAAAGCGGCAGCGGCCGCGTGAGACGTTGTGTGTGAGTCACGTTTCACGGCCGCCGTGATGCTGCTTCTTTTCTGTAAAACAATCGAGATGCGTTTCTTTTCAACGACAGAGACCTTTATGCATTATATTTTCAGGTATCCGCGGCCGAAGATTTTATTTTTCGACCGTGGCGAGGATAATGGACACAGAATGGGGTGATGTGGGAAGGGAACACGGAACGACAATTCTTACCTTATATGGCTACGAAAATCTCGATTGCGGCTCTCGAGCGGCTGCAGTTCCAGCGGGATTTTTCGAATTTTGGTTGCGGGTTTTATGTTGCTTTTTTGGGAGCAGTTTAGGGGGAGTTCAATAATGCGTGGCGGACGTTTTTTTTAATTCATCATTGATGAATACATTTCGGCGACACATGTTATTAATTCGACTAAATTTATTGTAGTATTTACAGCAGCTTGATTATGGTACACGCAAATATGTGTGTACAGCAATAAAGCAGAGGGTATCTTATGGCATTTTTTGATCATCGTCATATTTCCTAGGAGGTCCAGCTGGTATTTGCGTACGATCCGCGTAAGCTAAGGTTTTATGGCCCTCTGGGATAATCACCTTGAACACCCTAAAATACTCCAGGATGTTCTCTGAAAATTCGAATACCATTTGCAAAAACCCGCGACAGAAAGAGCATCGAGTTTTGAAAAAAAATGAGTAATTCATCCGTTGGAAGTTTATGCTCACCGACATCCTTGAGCTCTAATTTGTACTTAGCGGCTATCGCCTTGGCAGAATGTTGCAAAGGGTCCGCTCCGTGATCAGCCATAAATTCCATAGCCGTCTTCAGACTGCATCTGCCCACTGTGGCGTCCTTAGGCTCCCAAAAACCATACTCAAAGTCATTCTTGGATCTCGTCAAGGTGGGAAGCGGCCTATTGGGATTTGCTTCAGTTTCCGGAGCCTGCGAATTTATTATCGTTAGTTTTTCAAGTCTCGGATGGACCGAATTGAGAATAGGAACGGCGCCTCACAGTTTGGGGGTCGTGAGATTGCACGTAGACGTTTTTCAGACGTTCGTCGAGATCGGCATCTTTTTTGTATTGCGTTTCCATGAACGTAGGATTGACTGTAAATAAGAAAAGTACGAAATAATACAAAACCGCAACGAGAATTGTCGCATTGTTTTTCTGCGAAAAATAAATCGGAAAAATAGTCACTCACTTTTTTGTGCAAGTTCGAGTTGCTTTTTCGAGCTTTCGTGGAGCGGAGCGGGCACCGGCTTGTCGCGACTAATCACTTTGTGGGCTCGGTTTTCGATGTTGAATTTCTTCACGGGTCTCGTCATCATCGACATGGCTTTGCCCATCTTGTCGTCGAGCGTGTTGCACGTCCGCTCAACGAGAAAACTGGAAACGCTCGAAATATCGGAAAAAACCGGAAAAACCCTCTAGTTTGAGGTTATGTGCCGAAATTGGTTCGAGCGACTGACATAACCTTAAATCTACCTGGGTTATTCAATTTCCAGCTCGATGAATTATCGCTCGGCTGTCATTTCAATGTCGAAATTCCCGTCGATCGACGTCGACGCCAGTAACGCGATAATTAGGGCCGAGGAAATGCGAACAGAAATTGCGATAACCGATAAAGGAGCATTCGCACATTACGTCCGATTCGATCGCGTGAAAATCAGCTGATTTTCTTCTTTTCCAACACCCTCCGCTGCTCCTCTCATTGGCCTCTCGAATGAACCAACGAAATGTCCCCTCGCGACCGCGCCGCCGCCGCAAAGGGATTCGAATTGTAAACGCGCCCCGTCAAAAGAGTCGCCGAATTAAAAAATCTTCCGTCGATCATTGACCGAGTTAAATTATACACACGCGAAAATCCACGCAGCGCCCGAGCGTCGCAAAAATCGCATGCGACAAAAAGCCGCATCGCCGGGAAAAACCGAAAAATGGATAATTTTCGGAAAAAATCTCGGCGAGCAAAACGTCGCCCAGCGAAACTCGGAGTAAATGTTCCATTCCCGCGCCCGTTGCGCTTGATCCGCGCGGTCGGTCGGCAAAGAAGCGACCTGCGTCATTTGCAGGCGAGGGCGAAAACCCGTAAATTCCGCAGAGGCAGCGGAAAATATCGCGACAATCGCCGACGATCGGATCCACTATAACAAATTTCTATATGAGAATTAATATACCGGTATCGGATGTTTTTATGCATAAACCGTCTATTAAATTTAATAACGTTTTCGCTCTTTAAATTCATAGTCACTGCACTTGAAAAAAAAGTCACTTTGTCGTAATATTGCAATCATTCCGTATTATGATTCACTGATCCTTAACGATATTCTTGTGTTTCAAGTGTACAACAATCACTATGTATCAAACATTTTATTTTTAATTACGTTGTATATTAAAAATTGTGCAAATTGTAGCATTGTGCGCTGGGCTGCTCAGTTTAATGTCAGATGCTAATGATTTATACCTCATAATCATCGCATTGAACTTAATAGAAACATATATTATCCACGAACTCGGCCACTTTTTTCTCGGCCCTCTCGGATCCGAAATCAAAACATACGTGATGTTCGATAAATTTTATTTATACTTGCATAGTAAATTTTTTAAGATTTTTTACAGTATTTCCAAGACCAGCTCGTTGTGTTATTTTTTCAGCACCTTAGCTTAGTTTATCATGAACATGAATCGCACTTTTAACGTAAAAAAGTATATTAAAATTCAAATCGGACTTGGTCACTTCGATTCTGTGAAGTATTTTTCATACGCAAGTCTATTAATCATGATAATAATATGCATGTGGTGTTCATTTGAAGCGTAATCGGGTAAATTTTTAACAAGATTGCTAGATTTACAACACGGCGCATATTAATCTTCATTTTCTACACGGAGCTCGGAAATTGAATGTACACGTGAATTGTGTATTTTCCAATTGTGCATTTTTGACAGTGGACCGCGCGCGGCCGCGACCTGGCGAACCGATCGGCCGATCGCCGATCGATGTTGCGGGGATTTTCGAAAATCCCGCCATTCGTCGTGATTCGGCGCGCGCGCGACGGCGACGGCGGCGGCGGCGACGGCGGACACACACGGGGCACCCGCAGCTCCCCGTGTGTAAGACGAATTTTCGCGAAAATAACAGAGCGAACGGGAGGCGACGACGTTATTTTGGCGCCCCGCGGGTTAATCGTCGCGAAAGGGTCGCCGTCGCGGTCGCGGTGGTCGTGGCCGTCGTGCGAAACGCGCGGGGGTCGAAGCCGCCCGCGGGGAGGTGGGAAATTTTCGGCGAGGACCGTAAATTACGAAAAATAGTGTGTCAACCTCGGCGCGGAGGAATGTGGCACTTCAAAATGGCTGCCAGTTACTTTACTAATTTACGGCTGTATCTTTCTTTGTTGTCGGTTGTTTAATTGCGTCCGATAATCGTCGCAAGTCGCGCGAGTGTCTCGCGATGATCGGTGCGACGAGACTTTCGTGAGAGGCTACGGCTCGTGCAGTGAGCGCTGTAAATACGCGACACGGGAATATGCTCGGCTACCACACATTCGCATCCTCGTCCTCCTCTTCCTCCTCCTCCTCCTCCTCCTCTTCGTCTCCGTCGTCGTCGTCGTCGTCGTCCTCGTCGCCCTCGTCGTCCTCGTCGTCCTCGTCGTCATCCACGTCTTCGTCCTGAGCCCCGTCGCGACGTTCCGACGTCCTCGCGTTGCCCCTCGTCTCCCCAGTGACCACCGCGTATTACAATGTCGCGATTCTCGTGCAAACGCCAGACTCTCGTAGCTCAGTGCGTTACGTGCGCAGGTTAGATCTTTGGAGAATTCACCGATACGTGCACCCCGCATTGTCACCTTCGAGGAATCCTCACAATTTTAGTACGTACCGCCTCACGACGGCTCGTCTTGATCTTTGTTTTTTTGGCCTGCGTCCACAGTCGCACGATTTACCGATTCGTCACAGAGCTATTGCATTTTTGGGAGAGATACATAAAACGCCACCCTCGCGTGGCGACATTTGCGCCGGCTGTGTCGAAGTGAAGTTTGCGGGATTCGTTTATTTATCACCAGGGACATATGATTTTGGGGATAGCGTCGGTTAGATAAATGGAGAATAACGAAAAGGTGCCGGATTGGACGTAACGAATATCTCGAATATTCAAGGTCTAAGGGTCGCGAGCGTCATTTGACAAATTTACCTTAGTCCGATCCAGATATAACGTCGCCGGTGCAGTCAAAATGCCATTGATATTGTCTCGAGATTGTTCCACTGTTATTATTGTTATTGACTATATATTACTCATTTGTAAGAGTTTTGTATAAAGCAATTATGATATTAGTCAAGTCAGAAGTGAAAAACAGCTGTTTTTCCAAAAGCAATCGATAAGCAGATTTACGAAGAATAAGAAGATACTGTTCGAGTAAACACAATGCTCACAATGGTATTTTGAATATTGAGTTTCAATCTGGTAGTCCTATAATATAGAATCAAAGTTCTACGGGGAGGAGGCACATATTACAGCTGCGCAACAATTTATTGATAATAATAATAATACTATTTCAGTGGTTACTTCTATTCGTGGAAACTAAAACAAAATGTTTTCAATTCCACAGGGTCATTTATGTCAGAATCGGATTGGAGCTAGGTCCCAGAGGGCCTAGCATGGGCCACTATGAATCCACCCGCGGTCAGCAAGTCAGGCAGTCGCGGCTCTGGATACCACCAAAAAGCGCTAGCTGAAATTCGCAATTCGCTGCTGCCGTTTGCGAACAGCGGAGGTGCAGGGGAAGTTGGCTCGAGCGCGGCGAGCACGATATCCACGCTATCGACGACGAGCGGCGTGAGTTCCGCGTCCGGTCTCAGCGGATTGTCCGGCGCCTCCGGAAATCTCGTGGAGAAGCCCGAACAACGTCAGGCGATCGCCCAGCTCGTAGCAATGGGTTACTCCGAGGTAAATATCTTTCCCCCGCCGCCCCCCTCCCCCGGCGCCTATCCGCGAATAAACGCGATAAAAAGGAATGATATTTGTAACACTCGACCTCGAATGAATTTCCCAGGAAATCGGCGTGCGCGCTCTGAAACTGGCGGGATGGCGTCTGGACGGTGCGCTGGAGTTCCTGAAGCAGGCGCAGGGCGAGTCGATGAACGGCCTCGGCAAGCTCAACACGAAGCTCATCCGGAAACCGAGCCTGGAGCGCGAGCTGAGCCTTCAGCGCGGCAGTCCGGCCCTCGACAGCGGGGCCGGCAGCTCGCGATCCGACAGCCCGCGTCAGACCGAGCTGAGCCCGCATCCGCAGCTGAGCCGCCAGTACTCGCCGAGTTTCGTCGAGCGCGAGCCTCCGCCGCCGCCGCCGCCGCGTTGCAGCTCGACGCCGCCGCCGCCGCCGCCTCCTCACGCGCCCTACAGCCAGCCGAACGTGCCGACGAACATGCAGCAGATGCTCAAGCGAATGTCGCCGGCGCCGGTGGTGCCGACGCGGCCGCCGCCCGCGACTCCCGGTGGCAGTGGCGGCGGCGGCGGCGGCGGTAGCGGAGCCTCGTCCGCGAGCAGCGTCGCGAATCCGCCGCAGCGCGGCACCAGTCCCGTCGCGACGGCGAACGGCGCCGTCGCGTCTACGGCGCGAAATCAGCCGATGATCGTGCAGAACGGTCCGCAGGTGCAGCAGCAGCTGACCCAGCAGATCCAGGCGTTGAGCATCTATCAGTCGGGCAGCGGCGGCGGCGGCAGCGGCGGCGGCGGCGCCGTCGCCTCGAGCGGCCAAGTCGAGCCACCGCCGCCGTACCCCATAGTCCCGTCCTCGTCGTCCCAGGGCGCCGTTCAACCGCCCTCGTACAGCGCCTCGATGCAGAATCGCCAGTCACCCACGCAGTCGCAGCAGGATTATCGGAAGAGCCCGTCCTCGGGTATTTACTCGGGTCCGACTTCGGCGGGCTCGCCGAGCCCGATAACCGTGTCGACGGTGCCGCCGAGCGCGCAGAACTCGATGGCGCGGCCGACGCCTTTGCAGGCGTGGGGCGCGCGCCAGGCAAAGACGCAGCCGCCGATAATAATGCAGTCGGTGAAGAGCACGCAGGTGCAGAAGCCGGTGCTGCAGACGGCGATCGCGCCAACGTCGCCGCAGCCGATCTCCTCGGCTAGCGGCACGACGCCACCTCCTCCGCCGTCGTACGCTTCGTCGATACAGCAGAAACAGCAGCAGCAACAGCAGCAGCAACAGCAGCAGCAACAGCAGCAACAGCAGCAGCAACAGCAGCAGCAACAGCAACACCAGCAGCAGCAGCAGCAGCAACAACAGCAGCAGCAGCAGCAGCAGCAACAACAGCAGCAACCTCCACCCCCGGCGTATCCGCCGGTAAATAGCGTCGCCTCGAGCGCCACGGGCTCGATGAGCCTCGGTGGCGGCGTCGTCGTCCCGGGAGTCCCGACGACGGAACCGCCGAGCTACGCGACGACGATGCAGGCGTTGGCGGCCCAACGCAGCATGCATCATCCCCTGCCGCCGCCGCCGCCGTACGGCACTCCCGGCGGCGGCGGCGGCGGCGACGACGTTGCCGGTATCACGACGGTCGAGAGCGCGGCGGCGGCGGCGCCGCGATCGTCCCCCGTCGCCCATCATCCGCCCCTCCAGCGGAAATACTCGCCGGCCGAGAGTAGTTGCCAGCAGCATCCGGGCGAGACGCCGCCGCTGCCGCCGACCGCCTCGAGCTCCGTCGCGTCCGCCCGGAACAACAACAATCACGGGACGGACGCCAAAGGTGGCGGTGGCGGCGGTCCGTCGGCCTATAAGATAAAGCACCAGTCGCCGATTCCGGAGCGCAAGCACATGAGCAAGGAGAAGGAGGAGGAGCGACGCGACTGCAAGGTGCGGAATTACTCGCCGCAGGCGTTCAAGTTCTTCATGGAGCAGCACGTGGAGAACGTGCTGAAGTCGCACAAGCAGCGTCTCTACAGGCGATTGCAGCTGGAGCAGGAGATGGTGAAGATCGGGCTGAGCGCGGAGGCTCAGTGCCAGATGCGGAAGATGCTGTCGCAGAAGGAGTCGAATTACATAAGGCTGAAGCGCGCGAAGATGGACAAGTCGATGTTCACGAAGATCAAGCCGATCGGCGTCGGCGCGTTCGGCGAGGTCACGCTCGTCCGGAAGTTGGATACCAATCAATTTTACGCGATGAAGACGCTGCGCAAGGCCGACGTGCTCAATCGAAATCAGGTGGCTCACGTTAAAGCCGAGAGGGACATTCTCGCCGAAGCCGACAACGAGTGGGTCGTCAAGCTATACTATTCCTTTCAAGACAAGGACAATCTGTACTTCGTGATGGATTATATACCGGGCGGCGATCTTATGTCGCTGCTCATTAAGTTCGGGATATTCGAGGAGCCGCTCGCGAGGTTTTACATCGCCGAGCTCACGTGCGCCGTCGAGAGCGTTCATAAAATGGGCTTTATACACCGGGACATAAAGCCCGACAACATACTTATCGATCGGGACGGTCACATCAAACTCACGGATTTCGGGCTGTGCACGGGATTTCGTTGGACACACAATTCCAAGTATTACCAGCAAAATGGTAAGACGACCATTGTTTTTTCACACATCACGTTTTTTTTTTTTTTTTTTTTTTTTTTTTTTTTTTTTTTTTTTTGTAGCACGCAATAATATCTTACGCCACAATATCCGGGGTGAAAATATGATCCCAGAAATGATCCCAGGAAAAATATCCTGTGTCAAAAATAACACGTGTAACAATATCTATCAATGTCAATATATTTATTTCGGTGATTATGTACCATCTTCTGCTCTCGTTTTTTATTGTTCTAAAATTTCCGCTTTAGTATGACAAAAATAAATAGTTACATGTGTTACAAAAAAAAAAAAAAAAAACAAATGGCAATGGACACAGCCTGCATTTTTCCAAATGATTTTAATTCAAAACGGAGTGAAAATCTCGTCTACACTGTATACTTTACTTTATTTTCGCTTTAGTAGTGGAAGTATTACATATGTATACTAAAATGTTCACTTTTGTATGATAAAAATGAATGATTACAAGTATAGCAAAAAAAAAAAACGAATGAGTATGCACGCAGCATGTTGGGCTTGAGCATGACATGGGTTGAGAGTGTGTGTATGTGTGTTGAATTGTTAGTGTTGAAATTACGCGTCGAATTAACGTTGTGTTATTGAGGAATGGAACCTGTGGGATATTTTTAGGGCGGGATATTTTTGGTGGGGGTATTTTTCGCGGGATATTTTTGTCCGGGATATTATCACGGGGATATTATTGGGTGCAGCCCGAGATTTTTTAGTTGAGTCCTACGATCGGTTACTAAACGAATTTGTTGTTGGTTGCCGCAGGTCATGGTAAACAGGATTCGATGGACCCATCCGACGACTGGAACAACGAGTGTCGGTGTTGTTTGCAATTGAAGCCGCTCGAACGACGGCGACACAGGGAGCATCTGCGTTGCCTGGCTCACTCGCTCGTCGGTACGCCGAATTACATCGCGCCCGAAGTGCTCCAGCGAACGGGTTACACGCAGCTCTGCGACTGGTGGAGCGTGGGAGTCATTCTGTACGAGATGCTGGTCGGTTCGCCGCCGTTTCTCGCCGGATCGCCCGCCGAGACTCAGTTGAAGGTACAGTTCGCGCGAAAGATGAAGCAGCGTCGAATCCACGGGCGGACAGCCTTTTCTATATCTTTCGGCTAAGGTTAAAGTCACCAGTGAACGAACGGTTTGCGCACAACGATTTCTTTATCATGAGTTTTAATGAAATGCAATACTTTCGAATTGTTCGCGAAAATGTTAACGTTTCACCAGAATGTCAGAATATGTGACACAGCAAAAAAAATATATATATATATAAAAATAAATACTAAAAGTAAAAAATTCAAATACACTAGTAAATGAGCCAATCTAAAAGCAATCTAAATAAGCTTCTGTGGCAAAATAATCGCAGTAGGTAGCTAAAAAAATAAACAAATAGGAACCTACACTGTTAAAAATGGTTCTGGATTTGTTACTGAAAATTTGATTCATCAGATGATGTATTAAATACGCGAGTGTGGTCAAATTTCGAAATTTTTATATTATCTTTCTTATCGTTTATATTAAATTTCGAAATTTTTTTAGAATTCGTCAGAAAATGCTGTTATTTTGTGGCATTCCATTTACGTGTCAAATTAAAAATTCTATTTTATGTAAACAGGCTTCCTTTAGCCGCAATGGAAGCATATACGAAATGTTTAGAACGGTGTAGTATTGAGCCAAGTCGTAATAATTGCTCGTGAAGTCTGGAAAAGCTGTTAATTCACTGGTGACGCTGTTGAATTGGTGGTGCATTCACCGTATAATGGTGTGGTTATTCGATGCAGGTGATAAACTGGGAGACGACACTTCACATCCCGAAGCAGCCGATCCTCTCGCCGGAAGGGAAAGATCTGATATTGAAGCTGTGCGTCGGGGCGGATCGTCGATTGGGTAAGAACGCGGACGAGGTGAAGAGTCACCCGTTTTTCAGTAGCATCGACTTCGAGAAGGGCCTTAGACGTCAGGTGGCGCCTCACATACCGCGCATCAAGTTTCCCACCGACACGAGCAACTTCGATCCCGTTGATCCGGAAAAATTGCGAAATTCCGAGACCTCGGATTCCAACAAGTCCGATGAGCTGCTGGACAACGGGAAACCGTTTCACGGCTTCTTCGAGTTCACGTTCAGGCGATTCTTCGACGACGGCGGCGGTCCCGCTTATCCGAGCCGCATTAGCCTCGACGACAACGACAATCAGGGCCCCGTGTACGTATGACATTAGGCGACGTTCGGCGAGCCGGCGCAACGCGCGCGACGAACGCGCGCGCGCGATCGACGCAAAAAAAAACAAACAAAAACAACAAAAAAACAAACAAACACGTGGCCCGCGCGTCGTCGCGTCGACGGTGAAACCGCGGCGCCGTAGGATTTTTCAAATCAATAGAAACTGTAGTGCCAGAGTCTGCTGTCCGATGGAAACCGCGAGAAGCTTCGGAGTCGGCTTAATTAACAGGAATGTGATCGGGCCGAGAGTTCGGCGCGATTATAGTCCGAATGCCACGAGTGGGGCTTCCGGTTAACAGCTGTTTTCGCAATCTCAAACGCTGGAAAAATGTGTCAAACGGTTGGAACGAGAAAAAAGAAAAAAGGAAATTGAGAACGCTATTTTTGATGCGACGTTATTTATGGAAAGTAATTTTTTTATTATTTTTTTCGGCGGCAACAAATGGAGCTCTTCGATGTTTAGTCACTTTGAATTTCTAAATTGACGAGGCCAATGCTCCGCTTTGGCCCGACGATTCGATAAAGTCTACATTTCTCGCTGGCTCGGATCGACGTTCGCCGCCCGCCCGCCCCGTCTTTCGCTCTCGGTGAGCGAGAGCGCGAAGCGCACGCGACTGAAGCGAGAAAAACGGGGGGAATGAAATGAGGAACCAAAATTGTGGCTTATATCGTTACCGAACGATGCAGCGGCGCGACTAATGGGAACTAGAGGAGAAGAAAAAAAAAAACAACGGGATATAGTATTAGTATTTCGAAGAAAAATAAAAGTAAAAATAAAATATATATATTTCGACACAAAGTGAAAGTCAGCCCGCGACGGGAAAAACGGAGCTGGGGAGAAGCAAACGACGAACGGAACCCGAAATGACGCATAGCTGCTGCTGCTGCTGCTGCTGCTGCTGCTGCTGGTTTGAAAAACAAAAACTAAAACGAGAAACAAAAAAATATATAAACGTAAAAAGTAAACGCAAATTACCGTGTAAATTTGACTTTTTGTGCGGATATATTATGCTTGCCATTTGTCATTCGCTCGAAGATCGGCTTTTCGTCTCGGAAAGTGTACGCGTTTAGTATGTTTCAGCAAGTACTGTGATATTGCAGATAATTAGAATTAATAACGTGGCTTATATTATATAATACATCGGCCTTATTTAAACCTCCTTTTCTTTTATATCAAACGATACTTCTATTATTATTATTAAATAATATTATATATTATTAATATTATTATTATTATTATTATTATTATATTCTTATAATATTATTATATCATCACTGTATAGATTTTTCTTTTTTTTCGAATGGATGTCATGTGTTCATTGTGCGTATCATGCAGCTTTCAAATGCCTGAACAATTGTTATGTTACGCTATATAAACGGCCACCCCGCTCCTCCGCCTCTTGCGCCGCAGCGGCCGGGCATCATAGTCGCGAGATACATAATATACACCGCATACATTAGCCGTAATTCTTTTTTTTTCTCGCGCGTCTGTAAAATTCGTCGAGGCAGATGCAAAAATGTTTCTTCGCAACGGCGAAACAACGAGTTCGTGTATATATATTTTTTTTTTTCGACGAGTCCGCGGGATCGACGTGTTTGAGAAGTGATGGAAAAATAGTGCCTTTAAAAAGAAAATGTTGAACGCGAGCGACGAAGACGAATTGGGTGTAAAAAAAAAACAAAACATAATGAACCTGTTCGACTGGCGTTTAAGTGCTGCCCAATCGTTTGTTCGAGTGAAAAACACACACACACACAAACTGTATCATCCAAATACTCTATATTTCTATAATATATTTACACGAAGGAAGAGCGAAAAAAAAAATATTCCGACGGAAAAATCGGGCAGTGTGAAAACGAATAGCGATGTATGTACTATGTACAAAGTATAAACGAAAAGAAAAAAAAATGATATGCTATTGCACGTAGCGCTGCCGGTCGGTGGCGCCGAAGCGCCGATGGAACGAGCTGAAAGCGCCGAATTATCTATTATCTATTTAAAAAAACAAAATGAACTTGAGAGGCGCGCGTTTCGCGACTAAAGAGAAATACGTTGGAGGAAAGCGGGAAAGAAGGAAAAACGACGAAAAAGACTACGAACTTAAAACCGTCTAGTTTCGTTTATTTAAGCGTTGAAATAATGTACAACGACGCGTGCGATTCGTCTCTCTGTCTTATAATGAACCACGTGGTCACTCAACTATTCGATAAATGTAATAGTGCGCCTTAAACAAAAAAAAAAGCTTTTCATACATAGTAGAAATATCCGTACGAGTAATGCATAAGTCGATCGTTAATCCCACTCTGGGCCTCTGGGATCGTAATTTTTTTTTTTTTTCTTTTCTCTCACGGTCCTCGTTCTCTGTTTTCAGAGACGAGAACGACAACGTCGCGTCCGATTGTTCGTTTTTAATTCAAGCGGCGACGTCGAGCGGAAGAGTCGAGTGTGTCAGGTGATTTGTAAACAAATTTTGCACTTTCCCGATCCCACCAATAATTATATATTTCATAGATCATAGATACCAAAGGGATTATTTAATTGTCGAAGGAGGAAGGAAAAAAACGAGACAAATGTATTCGCGGTTGATACATTTGAAATATCGACGACTCTAGGATTATAGATCCACGCGTTCATCGTACCTTAGGACGTGCAGCGCGACGCCTGCATTCTACGTTTTTATTTTATTATTTTTTTTTTTTTTTGCTTTAGCGCGGGATTATTGTGCGATGCGACCGAAAAAAATACCCGGTCCGGCTGTCGATAACGGTAGAGCTCTTTATTTCTCTACGATACCTCTTAATATATACTACGAAACAACCCGATGTATGTGTGTTAGAGCGATGAAAAAAAAAAAAAAAAAAAAAAAAAAAAAAAAAAAAAAAAACGAAGCTAAAAGTTGTTTTCTCCCGACTTCACTGAAATAACCCCATTTCGTGTCCGCAACGCGGGCGGAAAATAGCTCATTTTTGACAAATGACTCACGCATGCGAAATACGATTTCATTTCCTCCCTAGGGAGGAAATCGGCTTATTCCTGCCCGGCGGGAGAAATGAAAATCGCATTACGCATGCGGATCGTCATTTGCTAAAAATAACCTAATTTTCCGTCCCCGTTGCACACGCGAAATGGAGTTATTTTGCAGTGAAATCGGGAGAAAAGTATAGTACACTACATGGGAGGGGTGCAACTTTTCACCTCGTGTGAATTTCTGCCCTCGCTTCGCTCGGGCATCAAACTTCACACTCGGTGAAAAGTTGCACTTCCCTCCCTTGTAGCGTAATGTACTACTTCATCGTGGTTGAATATTTGGCTTAAAAATAATGAAAATTGTGCGGCGCTGCTTTTATATTTATACCAATTTCGGTGATTACCTGCTGTCAGGTCATCACAAATATATTAATTTCAATTTTAGTTAAGCTGTACTTTAAAATGTCACAGCCACCAGAAAATTTGCTTTTCCTCCAAATTCGCAAGCACGAAAAATTCACAAGCGACAATTTTGTGTTTTTTTTTTCTTTTCATCCCCCTAATATATATATTTTTATATACATCTATATATATATATATACGTAGTGCATAAACCCAGTTCTTCCTAACGAAACGAAACGAAAAAAATCATCTCCCACGTGAAAACATTCAGTCCCTCTCCCCGCGTCTTTCCCTCGCGGCGAGCGGAACGATTGATTCTTCGTCTTAGTCTGGATTTTTTTTACTGCGCGCGATACGCGCCGCTTAGTTGATCGTAGGTCATAGTGTCATTCGCGTAATAACGAATCAGTACGTCAGTTTTTTTTTTTTTAGTCCGTAAACAATACAATGTTGGTTGCACGAGGCGCGAAAAGTGCGTGCGAAGCTGCTTAAGGTTTTCCGAGAGACACCGATGCCCGAGCGCAAATAATTCTCGTCGATGCTACGAGTCGAAAAAATAATAATAATAATTGAGAGAAAGTGAGAGAGAGAGAGAGAGAGAGTGCATAGCAATTTTATTTAACAAAAAAATGAACTATCGACTATACAACATTTAATAACGACTATTATATTATACGAAACAGATCTGTTTACCGTACCCTTAGTTATGCAAGTGAATTCGATCTACCTGTACATTCTGTAATATCGTTTATTACCCCCCCCCCCCCCCCCCCCTCTATCGTCCCTCCCCTCCTTAATACAAAAAAAAAGTAACTTCCCTTTGTAATTATTTTACAAATGTAATTGCCGAGAGATAAGGTATATAGATTTTTAAGGCGGTATAATATATGGACCTTATGTAAATACTTTGAATGAGTGTTCTAAATTAAAATTACGTCTAAAGCTCGTGCTACTTATACTTAATGTAATTGCTACCTTTGCCCGCCCGGTTGGATCCAGCCATTGGAATCTCGATGTTCTCTTTTTTTAATTCGAATGAAAACTGTTCAACGAAGAGAATGTCGAAAATTGACGTTTTTTTTTAATAATCTTGGGATTGAGATTCAAGTAGCGAATACCGAGTGCCGATTTTAGCCGGTGTTCGGTTCGCGACGTCCGACAAAACCATCCGAGATTCGCGGGATCGGGTGCACAACCCGATCACGCTACAGTAGACTCCCCGTTAACGCTCGTCGTAACTTTCTCCCCAGCGGGGGCGCATTATTATCAGTTCGAATCCTAAAATCCGTCGAACGTACGTAAACATCCGATGATCTTGATTCACCTTTACAGCTCACTTTATCCTCGTAGAAAGAAAAATTGTTAAACCAACGGAAGTCTCGGGAGATTCCACTGTAGGTGGGTCGTATAAGTGGGAAACTGTTGAACGAAGAGAATGCCGAAAATTGATGTTTTTTAGTTATCTTGGGATGAAGATTGAAGTACCGAGTACCGAGTGGCATTCGGTACTCGTGATATTCTAGTGGGTGCTCGTTTTCGCGACGTCCGACAAAATCATCCGAGATTCGCGGCCTTGTGCACTCGATCCCGCTACAGTAGACTCTCCATTAAGGTCATGTGAAACACTGAGCGCCGAAAATCTTCGGATGTGCGGTTTGTCGCCGATTATGAACGGATCGAAGCAAAAATTGAAATACAAACGCCACTAATGTGAATCTCGTGAATGAATTAGTCAGAATTTTGATTTTCGAAAAAAAAAATTACAGATCGGTTACCGACATCAATTTTTTTAATGTAAATCAAAATTCTGACTAATTCATTCACGAGATTTACATTAGTGGCATCTGTATTTCAATTTTCACTTCGATCCGGTCATAATTCCCGAAAAAAAGCGTATCCGAATTTTTTAGGTGAGCGTCGGTATTTCATATCGCCTTAACGCTCGTCGTAACTTTCTCCCCAACGGGGGCGCATTATTATCAGCTCGAATCGAAAAATCCGTCGAACGTACGTAAACATCCGATGACCTTGATTCACCTTTGCAGCTTACTTTTTCCTTGTAGAAAACAAATTGTTAAACCAACGATGAAAGTCTCCGGAGATTGCACTGTAGGTGGGTCGTATAAGTGGATCGTGTGCGTGTAGCGTGCACACAGCAGTTGATCTGCACCTGTGTGCGCAGTGCAGCCCGAGAATCGGCGCCGTTCTGTTCACCTCTGATCTCCTCGTAGTTAAGTAAGTAACCGCACGATTCGCAAGGTTCGCTGTCTCTCTCGCTCTCTCTCTCGCTCTGCGCGATCGCGCGATCAGCTGGCGATCAGTGAGAACGCGAGCAGACGACGCGTGTCCCACGACGATTCCAGTGCCGCTGGACGACGAGGCTGCGCGATAATCAGCGAAATCCGGGAGACGTCGCGAGTCCCGCGATAACCCAGCGAGAAGCTCGAGGAGCGTCGGACACGCATTTCGTAATCGTGCGCAGAGAAAACCCGCGAGGCCGCCGAGATGAGTCGAATTTTCAAATCGCTCGCGAGCAAAGAGACTCGCGAGTACCTCACGAGGTGAGTGACCCCTATCCCGGACTTTTTTTTTTTTTTTTTTTTTTCTTTTCCCCCGGACACGCTTCTCGCACGTTGAACGAGACACAATTGTCCTTTGATCAATGTCGATATCACACGTTTTTTTCATTTCTTCCGTTTGCCTCTTTCAGCACACATTTTTGGGGACCGGTCGCTAATTGGGGAATACCGATCGCCGCGATCGCCGACATAAGGAGAGACCCGAAGTTCATTAGCGGAAAAATGACCTTCGGTCGGTGATTCTCAACATTTTTTGTTTTCGCACGATTGAGTGTATTTTTTATTTTATTTTATTTTTTTTTTGAATGTCTGTAATTTTATTGATATTTCGAAGGTCTCTCCGAAATTGATGCATCAGAGCAGCCAATGGAGATGAAACAAAAGAAATCTTTAGTCATTTAGATAATTTGCTGTGAATTTTGGTTAATTATTATTTATTATAATTCGTTTTTTTATTTGAATCAATGGTGTTTGTTGGAAATTTCTAACAACTTTTGTTTTATTATTTCAGCTCTCTGTCTCTATTCGGCAATGTTCATGCGATTCGCCTTCAAAGTTCAGCCTCGCAACTTGCTGCTGTTCGGCTGCCACTTTGTGAACGAAGGTGCCCAGCTTACGCAAGGATACAGATTCATCGACTATCATTACCTGGGGAACAAGAAGAAGGATGACGCCGAAGAGTAAAAAGTCACAGCGAAGAGAAAAAAAAAAGCAAAAGAAAGCATTGTTTGTGCCGACTCAGCGATTCTAGGAAATGTACATCGTTGTAACGAGACTCCGAAAATAATGGGCACAGTGATACGAGCGATCGACACTCGTTAAACCCTTCACGTATCGTTGGTCGAGTTTATCATCTCGAATTGTAACATAGCCGCACTTATGCCGATGTTTCGCCGTGGTTATTTATTTATTATACAATAACGTCGTGTAAATATGAATTGTTACTCGAAAACTCGAAAGTGTAAACCTATTTAGTTACCCTGTTTCAAACAATTTCTGTAGTATCGCTGTACGATTTATTTTTATTGTAGTCGATAAATTTAGACGCGTCATCGAAGCTCGTTTCGTCACTCATCGACTCATTTTGATACCGAAGACAATTGTCATCCCGTCGTCATTTTTGAGCGTGATTTTTAAAGCTGGATTTTCAAACAAATTTTTGAGGCGGTCAGTTGATTTAGTCAGTTGTTGGGATTCGGATAACCACACGGGCTCATAATTTCACTCTGTCACTATCATTCGATCTTTCGGCCACGGAATTGTTCAATTTAATATCGCGGTACCACAAATTTCCAGTGATTCTATAAAAAGCTGAAACGTCAGCAATGTTGGTTATTTTGTTTATATACATCTGTATATTTTCGTTGATTTACGGTGTTGTGGTACTGGCACTGTTATTTCTAAAATTTTATATCGAGGCACCGCGACCACCCGGATTGAGATAAAAATCCGTAAATCGCTATGTAAAAAAAAATTCGAATTGCAAAAAACAAGCTACGCTGCTGAAACCGATTGCAGATAAATGCAGTGAAAAATATTAACGATATTCAGCCTCTGAATAACCTTTGGCCATTTGAATCTGGTATCGTTCGTGAGTGAGCGGCGCGAGCGCTGTTCTTCATTGCAATTCCGCGGACGATTTTCAATCGCCAATCGATTATTACACTAGCAACGACGACTTTTGTTTCGACAACAAGTCGTGACAATCGCGGCAGGCTGCATGGCAGCTTCAAATTGCAAATAAAATTCGTTAATCTCGGACAGCGTAGGGAATTGTCGAAGCTCTAGCAAAATCTTCGATTCCGGACGAATTTGTAACCCGTGTTCTCCGATTCATTTGCGACAATCGGCTACCCCCGGATGGTAGCACCGTCAAACTTTCTAGCTCGGCAATCAGTATTGGTTTCTAGTCATCGGTGAGTACACACGGAAAAACAACAAATATTCGTTGCCTCCAAATCTTTGTTTATAAAAAAACAAAACACATTTTTGCTAACGCGAAGACAGGAATCCTGAAATTCTCAAGAAGCGTCTTGTTAAATTGGAAACTGCTCCGATTGAAGATGCTCAAAGTCCTGTCCGAAACTTGTCCACTGGGGTTGCTGCTGGTGAAAAGCCGTGAGTAAATTATTGTCCCGTAATCGAAATCATGCGACCTCGAGAAAAACCAGCGGTTAGTCATTTTCGTATTTTATTTAGCGTGTCATATAAAAAGTACAAAGTCCTTAAAAATGTCGTTGCACCTCGCCTCCATGCGTATCAACGATATATCGGAGTTGTAAATAACATATCTGGTTAAAAAATAAAAATTAACAGAGAAAATATTCTCGACGTAAAAGGCAGCTCGAACGTAACTCGTCGGAACACAAAGTGCTTCAGTCGTGAATTGAGCGCACTTTTTTTTTTTGGACAAAAAATACTGTGCATGGGACGGAATACACAAGAACGAAGTATCTTCGTGTTCCACGAGACAATCGTTTTTTACATTAATATGTTACAGATCTATAGATTAAAGTGATGTAAAACGCTCTCTCCTCGTGAAAATCTGCGAGAGAGAATTCACATAAATATTCGAAGGCTACAGGTTTAAAATTTCCTCGCACAATAGTGCGAACAACTGCAAATTCGATCGGAGTTGCGAATAAAAATTGGTTAGATTGCTCAATTAAAAAAACGCGGAACAAAAGTTTGCGTTATGTCACGTCGAATGAGAATAAAAATAATAATACGCTGTGTCCTTTCTTGCAAAGGATTTCAGTGGCGAATAAAGCTCCGATGTCGAACGTCGACGAGTTTACAATAAAAAGAGCACTTTGGAACGTGTTTCGGTAAAGGCACTTAGCGTTATTAACGGTTAAATTTATCGGACGGATTACGAAGTACTTAAGCTATGCGATGATATATCTACTTGCGAACATTTTATACGATATAATTTCGGTGAAAAACCGAGCGAATTGCTAAGTGAACGATTCGTGAGATTCGCTTTTGTACTAGAGTATTCAACATTTCTATCTCAGGTCGTACGATTTTCTAGATCGTAAATATCGATAAAATATCTGTTAAAAAAAAAACGTTAACGCTTTCACTGTAAATCTAAAATAAAAAATATAATGATCGTGGACGGCGTTTTCGCACTGGCACTCGCGTTGCCATATCTCGCGCTGAGAAATTCTTATCTGCGTACGTAGAAGCGACAGAAAAACGCTAGTACCGAAAGTATGAGAATCCAACTGGATTGCACGGACGCTGCACCGGCCAGTCGGCACTTGAATGTGTCGTAACTGTGAATACAATACAAAACGATAATAAGGTCAATAACGTTGAATTGGATGAGACTATGGGAAGCAACGAAATAATATCTCACCGAGTCGGAAGATCGTAGACGATATTGCTGAATTCAGCCTCGACGAGCTGGCCATCGTAATACGTAATCAAGTCCTCGTAAGGATACTCGAATCCCTGTTTGCACTCGCACTTGTATCCACCAGACTCGAATCCTCGGCCAACAATCGGTACGCACTGGGAAAAATCATGAAAACATGAAAAGCGTTTCGTCGCCTCGGAATTCGCCTCGAGCCGTGTTCTGCTGCTGCTGCTTGATACTCACGTATGAAGTTTTCCTGTCGCACTTGTGAGTGTTCTTAAATGCGTTGGGGACGTAGAATTTATCATCGCACTGGTTGACGTCCAGTTGAAGCAAGTTCATGGTTACGGCTACGACACCTCTGTAAGTGTCTCAATGTTAGCAGCCGATCTCCGTCGCGTCTCGCTTCCTCCGTTAAATCAGCCCCGCGCGAACGGGTTTCTCAGCCCAACTATCTCACACTCAATTTATTCCCACACGATCGACGCGCGATTCGCGGGGAATGCGAGTGGAAGAGAGAGAGAGGACGAAAAAAATAAAAAAAAGAAACGGCGCTGGACACCGACGAAAACTCATACTCACTTGAATTCCAGTTTATCCTTGATGCGGTCCCATCCGAAAAACGGGGATGCATACGTAATTACCCACTGCTGCTTCCCCGTGCCGTTACAATTGAAGTACGGAGTGGTCCAGTGGCCTTGGTTCAGGTTTGCTGCCCTACGCACACAGACGAAAAACGCGTACAGGACACGGCTGCGAATAAGCCAGACTACTACCCCCCGGCCGGACGTATTAAAATAAATTACACCACCCAGGATAAACCAAAGGGCTCGGGACCCCCTCCTTTTCCCGTCGCCGCGTCGTCGTCGTCGTCGTCGTCTCATCCCCCTATCTTCAAAACCATTATCCCCTTTACTTCTTACAATCCTGCTCTTTCACCTCTGACCGCGAATTATGATACTCGAAAGACCTTCGAACCCTCCCCGCTCGCTTCTGCCGATTCTCCGAGTCCAACAATTCGAGCGAGAATCGCGGCGGAGCTTCTTGTTTTTTTGTTGTCTGTTGCGTTGCATTTATCTTCTCTTTGTCAGATCGTTTTATTTGATATTTTCGCGGATTCTCGTACCTGTAATGAGTCGGATAGTGCTCGTATTTCTTCTTGTGCTCGCCCGTCTCGTTGTATCGGATGTTTATCTTCAAGAAGTATTTCTCGAGATCGTCGAAGTTGGCGGCCCACCGTTGCTTCAGAAATTGGAACCACGGCTTCTTCGTGTAAACCTCGTCTGTCGGAGAGAATTCGGGGGGATGATGATGATGATGATGATGATGATTGTTGTATTTTATCTCTTATTTATTTCCAGGTAGAAATGCTGGAAATATTGTTTACGCTCACCGGTATCGTTGAGTCTGGCCAAATCCTCGAGTTTGAATTTCCGCGCGTTTATGTCATTCTTGTAGGCGAAGGGCGCGAAGAACGTTCGGTTGGTGAATTTATTGCGCTCCCAGTAGGTTCCGGCCGACCAGATTCTCGTGTCGCCGAGCAGAAGCGCCAGAGTCTCACCGATCATCTGATCTTCGGTGAGCGGACGATCGGCCACTCGCTTCCCCGAATAAACCTCCTGCGGGTCGTTGACTTGCAAAAATGCGCTTATGAAATTGGCCAATCTCATCGCCATCTTCGCCTCGTTCTCGAAGAATTCCTCGGCACCGAAACCAATGTCACCGTGCAGCGTCAATTGCTGTTTCGTGTATCTGCGAAATTACCCACGAAAATACCGTTTTATTTACGACCCCTTCGCTTTACGTTTCCTATCCTTCGGTTATAACATTTCGAGCTTTTCTCACTTTCGACAATTTTTATCGGTCACGCCGAGGATGAATTTGAGAACTTGGTCGGTGTTCATTTTCACAGACTGCAGAGCGTCCGGACCCGACGAGAAGTTCTGATACTCGTAGAACTCCTCGAGATACTTGTCCTTCATGTAGGGCGTCGCCTTTTCCCATTGCACCGGCAATTTGTGCTTCCCTGGGAACCGAAACATTTTTCTAAGTCGTTTTGTTATTTTGCCAAATGAAGGCAGTGGCCAAATCACTCACATCCTATTTTCGAGCAGTCGAAACCGTTGTAGTACATTTCTTGAGTAGCTCGTTCGATTATTTCACCGAGATACGGACGACGCACGTACGATGGTAATCGGAATCCTGGTCTGCATCTGCACTGGTAGCCGCCTCTTCTGAAGCCCCATCCGTGCATCGGTTCGCACTGCGACGCGACAACAAATTGTACAAAAGAATTGCATCGACGCAACAAATCATTTTCCAATCGTTCAATGTCTTATCTCACCTCTGTCGTTTCTCTTTTACATCTGGCAGTATTTTCAAATCGATTAGGGCCACTGTTTCCTTTGCTCTTTGGACACTGATTAATGTCTATTCTCTCAAAGTCCATTTCCATGACCGTAACAGCGGTGTATCTGGAATAAAACATTATTGTCGTTAAAAAAAACAACGTCCCTTCTCCATTCACACATATTCGCGATGTGAAAAAGCAGAATACGCCGGGATCTTTGCGACGATGAAGAGTTCGGTATCGTCCGCTGCAATCTTAATCATTCGCATAAGCGTATAATCCTCATAGTCAGATTACGCGAATCTCGTCAAGGAAGATTTTTCGCACGTACATAAAGAGTGTCCCCGATCGAGACGAGGCGGGGCGAGGCGTACTAGTTTGACCGGTAGCCGGGGGGGCAGCTCGTCGGCACTTTATTTCCTCCCCGATTTTCTACCGAGCCTTCGGTGAATTTCATTACAATAATCAATGGCTCGTCGCGTCCCGAAACTCAGGACGAGACTATTGAGTTTCGTCTCAAATTATTTATTGTTATATCGAAAGATCCGGGTGAATTCATTTTTACCGCGACGATTCTGGTACTTTCGTCGTCGTCGTCGTCGTCGTCGGCGAATCTATGGAATTGCCGCGGAAAAACGTTGAAGGGGACTACTCACGTGGGATACTCGATGTGTCTGTAACCCGTGTGTCTCGGGTATATATCGGAAATGGGAACAACTGCGGCGACCATCCAACGGTTCGAGCGTTTGCAATCGAAATAGGGTCTGGTCCACTTGACGGGTCCGGGATTCTCGTCCGCACCTGAAAAAAAATGCAGTTTCAATGAAATATATTCCTCCCCTGATGCAACCGGACGCCCGCGGTGTATCAATGCGGCGTATCACCTGGCGGCCCGTGGAAGCTGAACGTCTCGTTCGTGTTATTCGCGTAACGGATTTCTATTTGATACGTCGTTTTTGTGTCGTGTTTTCTGTCCACGTTGTCCGGCAACCACATTCTGTACCTGCAATTAACAACCAATTAGATTAGATCGAGCTAACATTTTTCGTATTTTTTCTACAAGTACGCGACAAGTACCATTCGTTGATGCGATACGCGTCCTCCGTGTAGTCCAAGCTGGGACTTCCCCTGGGGAAAGCACCCAGATCCTGAATGTGAAAGGTATTCCTGGTCGATATTCTCTCCATGTGAACCGGATCGTTGAAGTCGTCGGCCCTGAAAGTTCTGGGTGCGAATCGGGGCATAGTTTTGTTGAAGAAGCCTCGATAGGACGGCGTGTACGACATGTTGGGCGAAAAATACGTCGCCGAAGCGTTGATGTATTGATTGGCTGCCACATCCGCCACGGAGGACAGGAAGTAGTACATCATTCCCGGATCGTACGTGTCGTTGATGGCCGGTCTGATGAATCGAGACTGGAGGATGTAACTCCAGAAGAACGATCGACTCAGAGCCATGTTGTGAAGATGCAGCAGCGCCGTCCTGTTGGGGTAAACGGGATTGACGTTGACGTCTTTGATGTCCGGCAGATGCGATACCGAATCTTCGGGCAGATACAACTCGGACTGGTGCTGAATCTCGCAGTTGTCCCCCGACACCTTGTCCATTCGCAGGCGAATCTCGTCGAAGGCGTCGCGAGCCTGCCACTCGTATTGCCCGACGACGACGCCCAGGCAGAAGCAAACGGCGACGATCGCCGACGATTCCACCAGACGTGCCATCCTCGTTGCGATTCGTTATTATTATTATTGTCACAAATATATATATATCGTATATATATTAAACGTGTGTACGGACGACACGAGCGCGGGCGGTTCTCCTCGAGGAAGGACCGCGAGAGCGACTTCGCTGATGACTTCCCACCTGTTGCCGATGACCTAACGACCTCGCGAAAACATCGTTTCGCCCCTAGTCGCGCGATCTTCAGATCGGATATCACACGTCGCGCACCACACCCGATATTCCTCGGGACTCGCGGGTCTCGCCTCGTTCACAACTCGTGGGCCGCCCGCTTCGGACACGCAACGCGACGACGACGACGACGACAACACACGCCCTAAAGAGTGAAAACGCCTGGTAGTACAGTGCGTGACGCGGCCACAACGCGGCACGCACTATAGCAAACGCGCGCGCGGTGTGTCACACACTTTCTATACCGCGTTCGCGATAACACGGCAACAAATGCGGGGGATGAAGATACGTGCGCGAAAAGCTGTTTTTTTCACGCGGAATATTCGATTTGACATTATTTTACTTGCGGCGAGGTCAGTGTGCAGCTTCGGATTTTAGAAAAATCGTGGAATATTTCTGGAAAAAAAAGGATTTTTATTCATTAGCGAAGCGATTGTCCGATTCATTGACAATTCGAATCTTTGACCGGCGGCGATGGGACGCAACAGCGCGAGAGCTCGAGTTAGCTCGAACAGGTTATCGCACTGTACCAAACGCGCGCGCGCGCGGTGTGCCACACAGTTTCTATATCGCGTTCGCGATAACACGGCATCAAATGCGGGGATGAGGATACGTGCGCGAAAAGCTGTTTTTTTCACGCGGAATGTTCGATTTGATATTATTTTACTTGCGGCGAGGTCAGTGTGCAGCTTCGGATGCAGTTTCAGAAAAATTGTGGAATCTTTCTAAAAAAAAAAAAAAAAAAAAAAAAAAAACGGTTTTTTTATTCATCAGCGACGCGATTGTCCGATTCATTGACAATTCCTCGTCACTCGTCTTTCAGAATCCTCAAACGGCGGTGATGGGATGCAAAAGCGCGAGAGCTCGAGTTAGCTCGAACAGGTTATATGCGCTATAGTGGACACCTGTTATAATGCAGTGTAGTAACGCTGCAGCGCACATAGCTATACCTGTTTTCATGGTGCGTCACGACGCTATAGTGCGTTTCGCTGACCGATCGACGGATGCGCAGTCATTCGCCTCGGAATTATCAGAATTTTGCAATACATTTTTGTTTCTCACACCCTCGACGAAACGAATCCGGCGGATCCGAAATAATTCGTATCAAAATGACCGTACAGCAACGCGACCAGGAAAGGTGACCGGAGTTATCACGAATTCACGAAGTACGCTATAGTCAAGCCGCCCGCGCAATGTACCGGGTGTTTTCATCGATACTCAGCATCGATCGGACTCGATCGTTGCCATCGTTGAGGATTCCGCGGATATTGAAATTCTGTGAATTTTCATCTACCATTTTTGCCACAGAATAAATAAATTGTAACGTTATTCAGATAATCGGAACTGCGTGATCCTATTTAGCAGGAGGAGGAAGTATCGTGGCTCGAGGTCACCCGTTGGATGATCCAACTGTAGTACAGGGATCGACGCGCCTGCGTATCGCGCGTTGGTACGCGAAATAACCTAGAAATCTGCTGCGACGAATTAATTCGCAATTCCGCTCTAATATTCAAAGCGAGGATCGATAAATCATCCGATCGTTCGTCAAACAGTTGACTATCGATGCCCGGTCCTCGTCGCGGCGGTTTCTCGGTAAAATTCGTCCCGACCCGCGGCGATGCGAGAGAGTGACGCCGAAGAGTTAGCAGAAACGCGGCATGTTTTCGAAGCAAACGAACGATGACTCCGCCGCCGCCGCCGCGCGTCCCTCGACTCCCACCGCTAACGACCGTTGAGCTCGCTCGTGATTCGCCCGCGCGTTTGCCGGAAAGATTCGGCGGTTACGCGCGCATGGCAGGCGGCACCACGCGGCGCCGCAATTTTCGCGTTTCAGTCGGAGGCCCAAAACGTCGAGGCGTCCGATTCGCGCATCGAAAACGCGAAGCCGTCGAAGCCTCGGAACCGCAGTTGCACCATTTTCGGGCGAATCTTTCCTCGAAATTCGAAACAAAAACAGGCGGCGGCGGCGGTTGAACGTCCGTTCGCGAGGCCCGGGGACGACGCCCCGGAGACGACAGATTAACGACGAGCTAATCGGACGCGTGGGCCTCGCGGAGAGGCGAGACAATCTCGAGAGCTTCGCGCGCGCGCGTCCTCCGAATTTTTAATCGTTCTCTATTGGTCCTAATTGTAAAACAGGCTGCGACGCAACTGCGTTTCAGGGCTCGCTTCATTTGCGGCAAATTGTCGAGATGCTATTATTATTATTATTTATTTATTTATTTATTTATTTATTTACGGCTTTCTCCGTTACACTATGTGATTCGAAAGCACGAGGTCAGAATAATTTTTAATTCTTAATAAATACACTGTTAAAAATCCGGTGTTAAAAACAACACCAAGTCGGTGTCTATATAGGTCCACACGAATCGCGGTGATAATGAGCGGTGTTAACTGAGTCTGAAATACCGACTTTCACCTCAAAAACTCAGAAGTCCCGTTTTTCGCGAATTATCAACGGATCGTAGCGAAAATTGAAATACAGACACCAGTAATGTGAATCTCGTTAATGAATTAGTCAGAATTTTGATTTTCGAAAATAAAAATTACAGATCAATTACCCGGTAGAGAAATCTGTAATGAAAAAAACGATTTTTTTCTTCAATTTTTCAATAAAAACTGAGAAAAGCGACTATCTTATTCACGAGATAATAAAAAATCACACATGATACCTGCATTCATGCCTTTAAAGCAAAAAGTGTTATAATGCTTCGTCGGTAACACAGGAAAAATTTAACGAAACGGCTGGTGTTAATTTAACACTGTGAAAAGAGTTAATATTAACACTGTAATAAGTAACACCGGGAAAAAGTCCACACCAGCAGCGTTTGACACCGTAGATTTTTAACAGTGTATACATACGATCTTTTTTTAAAAACAAATTAGTAAAATCAGATACTATACCATGTCACTATACAATAACATTTTCTGCCTGTTCTCGAAAATTTCCGAATATTCGAAGATAATTAAACTCGTTGCTTGTTGCGATATGTAATGAAAAGTACGTGAAAATAACGCGACGGCGGCGGCGGCGACGACGAGAAGCGAGAGCAAAGCGCGAAGGAGAAGAATAAGTGCAGCTGCGTTTAGTGCATAAATCTGGTTCGAAGGTCCCGGACAAAAGCTGCGCGCGCGCGCGCGCGTGGCCGAGAGAGGCCAACGACATCACCGGTTGGCTGCGGCGTCGCTGCGCAAACATATATCACAGAAATAACACGCCACATCATCGACTCCCTGTGACGACCTCGCTTTTGTGCTTGTCCGACGTGTATAAAGTGTAATAAAATACGCAATGCGCCGTATCGGCACGGACTTAAACAAAACATCCACGAGGCACGCCAATATTTTCCCCTTTACCTTTCCAGCGGCGAATTTTCGTTTTATCGTTTTTTTCTTTTTTTCGGTCTGAACAATTTCCAGCGGTGAATTTTCTTTTTTATCGTTTTTTTTTGGTCTGCGCAATCACCTCGACTTTGGCTTGCAAAAAAATCTAAAAAAACTGATGAAGTACGTGTCGTCGCTGTTAGCGTCACTGCTGCCACCCGAAAAACTCATCGAATCATTCGCGGGCTCTGAAATTTATTCAATGCGACTGCGCGCCAAACGAGTTTTTTCGGCGAAAGATAGGAAGAATATTTTTTTTTGTCGTCGTTGGGAATAGGATAGAAATTTGTGGGCATTTTTTGTGGTTGGTAAAGATGGCTGCGCTTGTTGTTTTTGTTTCACGATGACGTTGACACTGCGGAGGCGAAGGACGTTCGAAAAGTTCTGGAAATTTCGGTGGGACGAGCGTTCAGTCGATTCCACTGTGTACAGCGAATTCGGTTTCAAAGATCAAAATCATTCCGATTCATTTGTACATTCTGATTCGTTTGCCGCGCGAATGCTACCTTGCGGCCCGGTTTAGCGAAGGCTCGAAAGGTCGAGGATCTAACCTTCTTAGCGGTTTCGAGGTCCCAACGAGTGCGGCAGGGGTCGCGCGTCGCGCGACCCGTCCGTCGCCCTCCGCCCCTCCCGCCGACACCCCTGCTTAGAAAATCTTATTAAAACCGATAAAAATAAAGCAATGGGGATGATACGTGTGTGCTTTGTCCAACAAATTTTGGATTCACAGAAGCAAAGCTAATACATATTTTGTATAGGAAAACCGTTGTTGAATTGGAAATTTCTTTGGATAAAAAAAACGATTGAAATTAATGATTACTTAATGCGACGATACCGATTAAATTCATTTCTGAATTTGGCGATAACGATACAATCCCATTAAATTGCGTTGCCTATTCAATCGCGTTATTTCTTATTCGCGTTCAATTGGAGAGAAGAAACACTTGCCTCTTATTGAGCATATTCATTCCAATTCAAGGTCAATCGGATTCTATCGCAGTATCGTCAGTAGGGATGAATGGGATACTTTAAGGTAGTCCTTGCGTCTAGTATTCAATTCACATAAATTCGAGAAAGTTGACAAGAAATTGCAACCACTTCTCGATAATATAAAAATCTGAAAAAAATCATGCATGTTATAAACGTTGAAAAGATTAATTTTCCACAATAAAAATTCCAAAATGTTATTAACAAATTGATGAAAAATAAAATTGTTCAACAAATCCTTCGATAACTTATTTTTTTTTGTTTCAATGAAAATAATGCGTTCATTTTTCTAAATATGTATGAATTTTTTTAATTTTTTAAATTCACTTGCATTTTTGCGTTTTTTAACATGGGGAAAATAAAAAAATTGAAAGTGAATTGACAAATTTGAAAAAATTCATGCATATTCAGAAAATAGAACGGATCATTTGCATTGAAACAAAAAAATTAGGTTATCGAAATATTTGTTAAATAATTTTATTTTTCATCACTTTGTTAATAACTTTTTGGAATTTTTATTATGCAAAATTAATCTTTTCAACGTCTTTAACATGCATGATTTTTTTCAAATTTTTATATTATCGAGATGTGATTGCAATTTCCTCTCAATTTTCGAAAACTTATGCGAACTCGGCACCAGGCGCAAGGACTACCTTAAGCAGGGACGTTTACTCTTCTCGCGCCCACGTTTCCCGCAAACGACAATTAAAAACAAACCCTACTTCGAAATATTCAGAAAAGTCACTGACTACATATTCCTAAGCACAAACGTCGCTCGGCACGCCAGCACAATTTTACCCGGGAATCCCCGAGAACGTCGAGTCACATCGAACCTCGCGAATTCGCTGCACAGCGAGCCAGATGCGAAAATCCGCGTAGCCTTCCTCGAGACGAATTCCCGGTAATTATATTATATTCCGATCAGAGATGTCAGCTGTTCGTTACTTCGAAAAACATACTAATTTGTTTATTATTAAAAGTTTAAGAAAGGTGGCATATACGTTATAAAACTCATTGTTTTTACTTTATAGAAAATTCTTGAGAGCCATTTTTAGCGATAAATTTAATGAAAAAAATAATAAAAAATACTTTCGTCGTTACTCGTTACATTTATTTTTTACATATTTCTTTTAATTAAATTCAAGGCCAAAAATGGGTTTTAAGGATTTTTTGTGAAGTTAGAACATTGAGTTATATAACGCTCAGGCCACGTTTGCTAAACTTTTAATAATAAGCAAATTATAGGATAAATAAAGAAAAATGTGTGTTTTGAAGTAACGACCAACTGACATCTCTGATTGAGATTCATTTGCGCGCTGGTCGATCGATTCCGGCCCGCGAGTTTGCTGCCAATTCTACCTTGCACCCGGTTTAGTGAAGGCTCGAAAGGTCGAGGATCTAACCTTCTTAGCGGTTTCGAGGTCCCAAAGAGTGGTGGCAGGGGTCGCACGACCCGTCCGTCGCATGCCCTCCGACACACTGTTAAAAATCTGCGGTGTCAAACGCTGCTGGTGTGGACTTTTTCCTAGTGTTACTTATTACAGTGTTAATAGTAACACTTTTTACGGTGTAAAATTAACACCAGCCGTTTCGTTAAATTTTTTCTGTGTTACCGACGAAACATTATAATACTTTTCGCTTTAAAGGCATGAATGCAAGTATCATGTGTGATTTTTTATTATCTCGTCAAAGAATTAGTCGCTTTTCTCAGTTTTTATCGATAAATTGATGAAAAAATTGACTTTTTCATTACAGATTCCTCTACCGGGTAATTGATCTGTAATTTTCATTTTCGAAAATCAAAATTCTGACTAATTCATTAACGAGATTCACATTACTGGCGTCTGTATTTCAATTTTTGCTTCGATCCGTTGATAATTCGCATAAAACGGCACTTCTGACTTTTTGAGGTGAAAGTCGGTATTTCAGACTGCGTTAACACCGCTAATTAACACCGTGATTGGTGTGGACCTATATAGACACCGTCTTGGTGTTGTTTTTAGCACCGGATTTTTAACAGTGCATGCGTACTCTTCCCGCGCCCACGTTTCCCGCAAACGACAATAAAACAAAAACATCCTTCCTCCAAATATTTCGAAAAATCGTTAAAAATATTTCGCATAAGCTTCCATCACTATGGCAAAGGAAGTTTGATTACATAAACTTGTATATTAAATTTGACACGTAAATGGAATGCAAAATTACAGTATTTTCTACCGAATCCTACAAAAATTTGGCAATTTAATATAAACTTTAAGAAATTGAGTATGAATATTTGAAATTGTACCACACGCGTAGAAAATTTAATACATCAGCTGATGAATCAAATGTTCAAGTAATGTAAATTTAGAAAAATTTTTAACAGTGTACATATTCCTAAGCACAAACGCCGCTCGACACGCCAAAATTTGACCCAGGAATCCCCGACAACGTCGAGACACATCGAACCGCGAGACCGCGAGTTCGCTGCACAGCGCCAGATGCGAAAATCGCCTTCCTCGAGACGAATTAATTAAGCGAGAAAGAGCGAAAGGCTTTAAAAAAACACACGTAAATCTCTGCAAACCCCGGATAAATATATTATATTTGACCAAATGCACAAGCATAATGCTTCGATTGTCCGGCAACATTTGGCGAGAGCTCCCGCCCGTTCGACTCTCTCTCACTCTCTCTCTCGCTCTCTGGCTCTCGGCGCAGCAGCGACGCAGACCGAAGGAGGGACGTAGAAGAAGGAGAGCAAAAAGAAGATGAGAAGCAGGCCGAGGAGGATCGGAGGGCAGCGCCGCGGCGATGTCGCCGCGCGCACCATCTGCACTTGTTTCCCACGTAAATATCGAATGACCCCCGGATAGAGGAGGAGAAGCTGAGAGAAAGAGAGAGAGAGAGAGAGAGAGAGAGGAGAGAGAGAAAGGCACGGACGCGCGGACAATGCGAGACGCGGCGAGCGAGAGTTTTTCACTATCGCGGGAGCCGGTGTAGCAAGAGCATAAACAGCGCGGAGAGCCTGTTGGCATTAACGCAGCGGAGTGACCAGAAGCGGCGGCAGCAGCGCCAGAAGCAGAAGCCACAGCAGCGACCCCCAGCGAGTCTCTAGTGTCTCCTTCTCGCACGAAGCTGCGACGAGCAGCAGCAGCAGCAGCAGCAGCAGCATTACCACCCCACATTACAGATCAGCTCTGCCTCCCCTCCCCTCGGGGGGGGGGGGGGGGGGGGGGGGGGGGCGAACGGAGGGAGGGCCCTGAAAACTCGTCCCCGTCTATGAGAAAATCTTTCTGGGGGTTTTTTCTTCGTCTTCGTTTTTTAATCTCATTCTTCACGGGTAAACAGGGGTGAACCTGTGTGACGACAATGACGCCTCTGACCTGCCCCGGCCCTGCCCCGTGCTCTGTACTCTCTGCCCTGACCCTTGCTCCTCGGCACCTATACCTATATTTACGTGCTCTCTGGCTGCTGCTGCTGCTGCTGCTGCTGCTGCCGCTGCTGCCGCTGCTGCTGCTGCTGGGTATTCTCGGACCCCGCGCGCCGCGCGACACTCCCCTTTGTCCGATACGGACGCCGCGTGTACGGACACGCGGACACCCCGCCGCCGCCGCCGCCGCCGTCGTCGGGGACTCTCGGTGACACGTCATATTCAGTCGCGGAAATCCTCGGATCTTCGGTACTTCCAGAAATTTGTTTCGGCTGCACCCAATAACATCCCCACGATAATATCCCATAAAAAATAGCCCCTCACAAAAATATACCGCCATAAAAATATCCCCTTGAAAAAATATCCCCTCGAAAATAACTCCCACAGGTTCCATTCCTCAATAACAACGTTAATTCAACGCGTAATTTCAACACTAACAATTCAACACACACAACAAAACCCATGTCTATCCAACATGCTCAAGCCCAACATGCTGAGGGCATTCACATTCGTTTTTTTTTTAATTGCAACATTTGTATCATTCATTTTTATCATACTACAGCGGACATTTTAGTATACATATGTAATACTTCCACTACTGAAGCGAAAATAAAGTAAATTATACTGTGTAGACGAGATTTTGACTTCGTTTTAAATTAAAATCATTTGGAAAAATACAGGCTGTGTCCAGTAACATTCGTTTTTTTTTTTTTTTTTTTTTTTTTTTTTTTATAAAACTTGTAACTATTTATTTTTATCATACTAAAGCGGGATTTTTAGAACGAAGGAAAAAGAGAGCGGAAGATGGTTAATAATCACCGAAATAAATATATTGACATTGATAGATGTTTTTACCACGGGATACTTTTGACACAGAATATTTTTCCCGCGGGATATCTTTGCTATGGGATTTTTTTCCTGGGATCATTTCTGGGAATATTTTCACCCGGGGCTATTTTTTGAAGAGATATTTTTGGTGGGGCTATTTTTCGTGGGATATTTTTGTCCGGCATATAATCACGGGGACATTATTCGATGCAGCCGTTCTCGGCCGGTGCAGAGCGAAAAAGTGCGTTTTCCGCGATTTTCGACCGCAGCGTGCTCTTGTCCGGGATCACCAGCGACTCGTGCACGATTTGCCGATCGGCAGACTATCAGGTGCCCGAATGCATTTCGAAGTATTTCTCATATACTGGAATTTTCACAAAACGCCCCTCGCTACAGCTGACTAGAGTGTCACGTACGACAGCCATTGATGCATCAGTAGAACGGAAATGCTACTTCCATGATTGGCTATCGCAAGTTACGCTGATCAGCGAAGACGAGGGGCGTTTTGTGAGACAGTTAGAGAGAAATAGGGTAGACGTACCGTTTTTGGCCACTTTAGGTCTGATTGTGGCCATCACATTCAAAGGAATAAATCAAAACATTCAATCGAATAAAAAAAAAATGTCGGGTAGGTCATTCAGTGAATTAAAATGAATTTGGTAAAAAACAACCAACATGCAATTGTAGGGAAAACAATAATTTGAGGAATAAAATAATTAAAATGGCGACAATAGGTAGAGTGGCCACTAACGGTACATTTACCCTACCTAAGAGTACATTTGGGCATCTGATAGTCTGCCTTCCAATCGAATGAAACCCTACGCGGGCAGCGGCAGCGTTACCGAGGGGTTCTCGGCCGGTGCAGAGCGAAAAAGTGCGTGCACGCCGAGTGCCGCACGGGAGGAGAGCAAAAGGGGTCCCGAGGGGTCACACCTAGGGATCCCTCGCGAGCCCCCGCGGGCCAAACTCCGAAGAAAAAGTGCGGATTGCATGCTGCTGAGATTGCAGCGGCGGTAGAAAGAGCGCGAGGCTCGACCAGTGTCAATCGAATCCTGCATGTGTGCATCAGGGTGGCCCAAATTTCAGATACATTTTTTAATTTTTATTCTCACCCAATTAAATTGTTGTTTTCAGTGAAAACAAAAATGCTCACGAAAAATGGAGCTTGTAAAAAATGATTTGGAGGTCGCTTAGCAATTTTGAAAATACAAAAAAAAAACACACAATTTCCATTTTTTATAATCTCTCGCCCCATATATCATCTTGTTATCTTATTCCTAGTTTCTGGTTGAAATTTTGAAAAAGATATTATCATTGAAAGGTCGCTCAACGACAGAATACATTTTTTAATAAATAAATTAATTTATTTACTTTTTCTCAGCTGTCACCCTTGTTTTCCTCCCATTACCCAGCGCCTAGTTCATAGTAAAACAAATGTTGTGAAAATTATTCAAATTTATAAGTCACTCAACGCCACCAAAAATTCTTAAGCAGTTTTCAAAAATGTACGAATACTATTTTTTTTTACTTTTCCTCTTATTTTTCGTAATTGCTTGAGTGGATTTTTTTATACAAATATTAACATTAAATGATCGCTGGTATTAAAGAAATGTTTAAATATTCTGTAAGTGCCTCTCATGAAGTTTGGTTCTATTTAAAGTTTCGACAATAAGTATTGATTTGTTTTACTATTAACCAGACGCCGGATAATCGGAGAAAACAGGGGTGACGGTTGAGAGAAAAAAATAACTAAAATGAAAATTCAATTGATTTATTTCAAAATTTATTCTGTCGTTGAGCAACCTCTGATTTTTTTTTTTTTTTCTAAATTTCAACCAGAAACTTGGAATGAGATAACAAGATGATATATGGTGTGAGAGATTACAAAAAATTAAACTTTTTTTTTTTTATTTTCAAAATTGCTGAGCGACATCCAAATAATTGTTTAAAACCTCCATTTTTCGCGAAAATTGTTTTTTCACTAAAAACAACAATTTTATTGGGTGAGACTAAAAATGAAAAAAATACATAGGAAATTTGGGCCACCCTAGATGTGCATCACTCGAGTGCTCGCGGGTATAGTGTAAGTACGCGCCAACATTCGGACCGTGTGTAATACACGACGCGGCGACAGACGAAAAAGTGTCCTGCGAGCGCGTATTGTTGAGGTTACGTTCGTGTAGGTTCGATGGCAGGACACAGGGGGTCGTTGTACCGGGCCGCTGCGCTTCTACCCCCCCCCCCCCCCCCCCCGCACGCTTTTCGCACTCGCGATACGCGTCGCGCATGCGGCCCGGAGCTCTCTTCCTCGCATGCGTATTAGCATGACAAAAAGCCCGCCTAAATGTTGTGTCCCATTAAGTCACCGTCCACGGTTTTCCTCTTTT
This sequence comes from Itoplectis maculator, assembly GCA_964034905.1. NCBI lineage: Eukaryota > Metazoa > Arthropoda > Insecta > Hymenoptera > Ichneumonidae > Itoplectis > Itoplectis maculator. The sequence continues at coordinate 7,990,314 of OZ035862.1, forward strand.
CGCTGGGAACGTCCGACGTCCGACTGTGAGCAGCAGCAGCAGCGGCAGCAGCAGAAGCAGCAGCAGCAGTCTGCCCCTCTTTCTCTCTCTCTCTCACGCGCTCTCCGTGTTCTCGGTTCGCTAACCCCGCGCATTTTTCCCTCGTCCTTTCACAGTTTACACCTCTGCGACAAAGCGACACTGCCGACGCCACCGCCGCCGCCGCCGCCGCCGTTGGACAGTGGACGACGGTGCGGACGCGCCGGTGGCTCCTCGGGCGACGGGTCGACTCTTGCCGCCCGATGAGTTATGGAGTTTGCGGTTTGGGAACGCTGCCCGATGCGTTATCCTGCCTGCCCGATTAATACCGCCAGGATTTTCGCATACACGGATCGTCGATTCGGTATACGAGGCATTCCACTATACTTCAGCCACCAAAATTTTCAATATTTTATCATCACCGTGAAAATGCATGAAGATGGAATACTAACGCATTAAAAAAATCTAACGGAGTTTAGGGCCCCTACTAGCTTCCGGTTTTGAAACAAGCGAAAATTTCAGTTTTTCGTTCTTTTAACGATAACTTCGCGAGGATTTATCGGAAAAACATTTATAAAAAAATCCGTGTATAAAATGAAGATTTATATGCACCGTCTTGTAAATCTTGTACAGAATTTATTCGATTACGCTTTAAATGTACAACACATGTATATTATTATCATGATTAATAGACTTGCATATGAAAAAAAACTTCACAGATTCGTAGAGATCTGTCGTAGAGCCCGATTTGAATTATAATATACTTTTTTACGTTAAAAGTGTGATTCATGATCATGATGAACTAAGCGGAGGCTAAGCGGAGAAAAAATAACACAACGAGCTGGTCTTGGAATACTGTAAAAAATCTTAAAGAATTTACTATGCAAGTATAAATAAAATGTATCGAACACCACGTATGGATTGATCTCGGATCCGAGAGGGCCGAGAAAAAAGTGCCCGAGTTGGTGGAAAATATATGTTTCTTTTAAGTTCGATGCGATGATTATGAGGAATAAATCATTAGTATGTGACATCAAGCTAAGCAGCCCAGCGCGCAATGCTACAATTTGCGAATTTTTTTATGAACAACGTAATCAAAAATAAAATGTTAAATACATAGTAATTTTTGTACACTTGAATCACAAACATATCGTTAAGGATTAGTAAATCATAATACGTAATAATTGTAATATTACGACAAAGTGATTTTTTTTTTAAGTGCAGTGACTATGAATTTTAAGAGCGAAAACGTTATTAAATTTAATGGACGGTTTATGCATAAAAACATCCGATACTGAGATATTAATTTTCATAAGAGAAATTTGTTAGACTGTGTCGTTACCGTCGATTAGACTCTAGAAATCCGCAAACATTTTCTTTGTCGTTTCTCAGGACACTCGACTCGACGCCGCGGAGAGCAGCGTCAAGTCGGGGGCTACCGCGAGCTTATTAAAATAGAAGGACGCGGCGACGAGAGAGGGTGAGATGAGCGACACTTCCCACCAGCTAGAGATTCGCGCGCTCGAGCAATCCAGAGCCGCGCGATGCTCACGCTCGCGCTCACGCTCGGCCCGGTCCGGGCCGCGCCCAGTGGTAGCATTAAATTCAGACGAGTTCTCCGTCGTCGTCGTCGTCGTCGTCGTCGTTTTTTTTATTTTATTATTATTTCGTTTTTTCTTACAGGGTTCCTTTTCGAGATCGTGCAGACAGCTGTACTGCAGGGCAGGCTTTCTTTATCATGTAGAGCGTTGTGGTGTGCTGAGAGCACACAACACGTACACGCACACAGAGAGGGAGAGACGCGTCCAACGCTACAACGACCACTACTACTTCGACTGCGACTGCTGCTGCTGCTGCTGCTGCCGCTGGTCCTGCTGCGCAGGAAGCGCGTCGGATCTTTTAAATTCTTCCTCGGGACGCGCTGCGCTTTCGCTCAACAGCTGGCACCTGTTGCCCGATTCCATTGGATTTTTATTCACCCCCGGGAACGTTTTCTCGTCCGTGTTCCGCCTCGAATTTTCTTCAACGTGTCTCTCCAGCAGCACCTCGTCGGCCCGCGACGAAATCTCCGGGTCCGCGCGGCGAGGCCAGCGATTATATTATTACTTCTCCGTCGTGGGGGGAGGGGACAATGCTTAAACTGTTCTGATTTATCGTGGGAAGCACGAATTTTTATACCAGTTATGTGCGCCGCGAGAGCGAGAAACGACGGCTGAGGGGACCACCGGACCACTCGCAGCTTCTGCACGACTACTCGAATCGTGCTTTTGGGAATACGGATTTTTTTTCAACAGTTAGTACGTCGTCGTAATTCGTTGATCGGACCATCGATCCAAAGTCGACTGAAATTGACCGTAACAACGACAAATCTCGGAATACATTTCAATTGTCGCACCAGACCCGATTAAAATAATCCTTTCCTGACGAAAAAAGTGATCAAAGCTGCACTCGGAAATTCCGATGCAATTGAATGGAAGTAATACGAGATTCGAGGCTCGATCAAATCAATGGGCGTGGGTACGCCGAAAGTGCAGCGCGCGTTTTTGTGCGCACACGTGGGACTCGCGCGTCGCGGATGCATCGATGAGGCTGTGAGGCGAAATAACGGCCGGCAACGTCGCCTCGTGGAGCAGCAGCAGCAGCAGCAAGAGCAGCAGCAGCCGGGAGGAAAGGCTGTTGAGCGTCGAGCTGCTGCTGCAGCCCAGACAGAAATTCAACCTCCCACGACAATGCGAGAGGCCGCGCTCGCTCGGCGCGTGCAAAAAAGTGCATTGTGTCTGCGAGGACACAGGCGGCGGACGTCGGACGCCGCCGAGCGTCTTCCGAGCTGGCGCGATCGTCGACGTCGTCGTCGTCGTCGGCGTCGGCGTCGTCGTCATCGCGCCACACTGAGAAAACGGGGCTCGGGTGATAAGCAGTAAATTAAACTAAACTCATTTGAAATATGCTATAAGCTTGGAAACAAGTATTAAAATAAAAACAAATTTTCCCACGTGTCTGCCAATAGGTACTAAAAATATGACAGATTTTACTATGCGACATTGTACACTGAGAAAAGAGTTTATTAACAGATGCAGTGTTAAGGGGGGGGGGGGGGGGGGGTAGGGTATTAACATTTTTTTTTTTGGCATTTTTATTTTATATTTATATTTTTTACTGAATGCATAACACCTCAAGAATATTGTGTCAAATTTTCAAGTCAATCGGAGCAAAATTGACGACGTTATGAATATTTTTATACTCGCGGATTGCTGTACCTTCGCGGCCCGAGCGCGACTTTAAAACGTTTTTCCCACAACTCACGTTTTCAAAGTCGGTGCCCATCGTACCGTCAAAACTACTGCACCGATCCTTTTGAGTTTTTGCATACTTGTTCTGTACATATTTTACGAGGTAACGCGGAAGAGTTTTTTTTCGAATTTATTAGTATTTTTTATTTTACAATAGCAAAACAGCCGATTTTTTCCGAAAAATCGCGTTTTTCCCTTTAAAGTGTTCCCAAAAATTGAAAAATTAAAATTTCGAAAAAAAACTCTTCCGCGTTACCTGGGGAAAACGATTACCTAACGAATAAACTTTGGTTTTTTAATTTCGGATGATCCAGCACCGAGTTCTGATGGGCACCGCAATTCTACTTTTTTCCGAGACGCTTCCGAGTAAACGCCGCCATTGCTGTATTTTTTAATATTTCTTCATGAAAAAATTACACAATATTTTTCGAATGTTATACTTTGATGTGCAAGTGGTTTTATTGAATAGATTTTAACAGTGCCGTCAAAAAAAATCACAAAAACGTGCCTTTTTTGCACGAATTAACCCTACCCCCCCCCCCCCCCCCCCTTAAATATGGCGAAATGAACCATTTAGTTGTTATTAACAAATCTTATTTGGCTCAACAAAGATTTAGTAGTAATAACTAAATGGTGAACATTTCGCGATATTAAACACTGCATTTGTTAACTATTAACAAACTCTTTTCTCAGTGTATTAATTGGGAAAAAGATCGAAAGAGGTTGTAAATCGCTATGCTGGCCAGCACTGAGCACACAAATTCTGGCGCTACTGATCGCGACTGAAAACACCGTTTTCTCCGTGCGGAAGCTTCATCGCCGCTTCCCCCGACAATAATCTTTGCGCCGCGTGGAATCAACCGCCGCACGCCTGCGTCTTTTTATCTTCTTATCGTCAAAAAAACGCAAAGGCCCGAGTGGAAAATTCGTAGCGTTACATTCGGTCCAAACCAGGCCCTGATCAGGCCCAGACAGGGATAGCATGGCCCTGGCTAGGGCCTGACTAGCGCCCAGTGTAATGCTGTACATTTTCTACCAGGGCAACCTCCTATGCGGGCTAATCTCCTAGTATATAGTTAAGGTAGTTTTGTCGCTTGACGCTCACGTCGCATAAGTTTTCGAAAAATCAGAGGTAATTGCTAACACTTCTCGATAATTAAAATAATCGGAAAAAATCATGCATATTATAGGTCCTGAAAAGATTTATATGGCATAATAATAATTTCAAAATTTCATTAACGAATTGATGAAAAATAAGACTGTCCAACAAATCTTCCCTCAACGAAAATGATTCGTTATTTTTCGGACCAATTATTCTCATCGAAACTAAAAATTGGATTGTCGGAAGATTTGTTGAACAATTTTATTTTTCATCATTTTGTTAATATAATTTCGGGATAATTATAATGCCAAATGAATCTTTTCAGCACCTATAATATGCATGATTTTTCTTCAGATTTTTATATTGTCGAGAAGTGTTTGTAATTCGCTCCGATTTTTCGAAATATGCAAAGTGATTATGCAAAGTGAGCGTCAATCGACAGAACTACCTTAATTGTTCCTAGTAAACGGTAAATGCAGAAAAAAAAAACGCGAAATATCAGTCAACACGTTCGCGCGGTGCAGGAAGTAAAATTGGTGAGAATAAAAGAGCGAAAACCCATTGAATCGTGGAGACGAGACGGGCTCGGGGAGCGAGCCGCCGATTTCGCGAAGTTCACGGACAGAAAAGTGCGGATTCGGCGGGAGAAGACGGTCGACGACGGCGATACGGCGAACGAGAGAGGAGACGCGGAGAGAAAGAAGCAGAGGCGGAGCAGGAGGATCGCGGCGAGAACTGCCGCCGCCGCCGCCGCCGCCGCCGCCGCCGCCGCCGACGTGCAACAGGTTCTGCAGGCCGAGCGTGTACGCATCGTCAGTTCTCGGGTTGCCCGCGGGAGGGACACGTGTGGCGAGTACGAGCGAGCGAGCGAGCGAGCGGGAGGGAGAGGACCGACGAGCAGCAGCGTCGCGCGAGGGAGAAAAAAAAGAACACAACGAAACGAGGATGGGGAACGAAAAAGAGAGTGAGCGAGCGAGCGCTCTTGGGTCTCAGGGCCGTAGGCCTCGAGAGTCCTTGCGGCGAACCCGACGCTCCCGACGCTTCCTCTCTCCCCCTGGTTTCTCGTCGTCGCGACCGCACAAGTTCTGCAATTGAAATTCTCCAATTGACTCACCCGACAATCGCACTGTCAGAAAAGACTGGACATCTTTATCTACAAACTCGTCAATTAAATTTTATCTACAATTGTGACATTAAATTAAGGTACCTTTGCAATGAGATTAGAGTAAACTTTCAAAATTACAGTACTTTTACAGTAAAATTAAAGCAGATTATAAAAATTACTGTGCCAAAAATAAATTTAGCCTCGCGATTGTATAGGCATAGCCAGTTTATGAATAAAAATTTGCAGTACATGGACATTATATTTCAAGTAATTTTTGTTCAGTGCGGCATGCGACGAGTTTACGCGAAAACAAATGTCGCAATTTTGCGAATTTGTATTTCTTAGCAGAAAACGTTATAAACCTTTCGATATAGTTTTCCGAAATTCCCATCTGAATTAAATCAAAATAATTCGAAAGACAAACACCGGAAATTACTTTTTTTTATAAAGGTTAAATTGTTATCAATTATATTCATCAATATATAACTTGTTAATAATTATTTTGCTGATATCAATTCAGAAGGAAACAAAATTGTTTTCGTTTTTCGTCGGCGTCAAAATTGACGTTTTATTTTTCTCGGAAAATATCTCGATAAAAATAGTACATCGGGACGCGTAATGCAATGACGCAGGTGGTGTTTAAAGCGGGCGGTGCGGGGCAATGACTGAATTTTTACAAATCGCGGGGCTCCTCGTGCGGCGAAGCGTCGAGGCAGCGACGGCGGCAGCAGCAGCAGCAGCAGCAGACGCGTCGCGGCGGTCCTTTTATTCCGAGGTCAGGCGTCTGCGCCGATTCGCCGTCTGTCTTGCGAGAATTCCTTCCTCCTCCCTGTCGCCCTCTTTCTTCCACTCTCGCTCCGTCTCTATCGCTCTCGCTCTCGCTCTCGCGACGCGCTCGCCATTCGCCAAAAGCGTTTTCGAGTTTGATTTCGTTAATGCCTCGAGTCGCTATCCTAGATCACTCGACCGCTCGCTTTTCCCTCCAATTTATCGTCTCTCGTGGAATATTCTATAATGTCGAAGTTTGCATCGTTGGAATGCAACGAAAATATTTAAAAAAATAAATGAAGCAAAATTATTCTAATCAATCCTGAAGATCGTAATCGCTAGAATAATTCTATAATGTTGAAGTTTGCATCCTTGAAATGCAACGAAAATATTTAAAACAATATATATATATATATATATATATATATTATTCTAATGAACTCTGAAGATCGTATTGGTTATAAAATGTTATTATAACGATTAATCGTCGTAATAACTTTTAGAATCGTTAGAATATATATATTTTTTTCTGTTGCATTCCAACGATGCAATCTTCAACATCATAATATTGTCGAGTCTCCGACGTTTCAACTAGACTACATTTATTTTTCGAAATTAAAAAATTTGTTGATATTTTTTTAAGAAAAATTGCGCGGTTTTGTTTAACGATACAGAGTGGCACTTGGGTCGCGTTTTTTCGAGAGATTGTTTTTTTTTACTGGTTTAAAAAAAAAGTCCACAAAGCCTCGGTAGTGTAGCGCAGAGCCGAGAAGTCGTGGGTGCCTCGAGCCAGTGGAAATGGCCTTCCCGAGTAAGACTCGGACGAGCGATGGAGTCATCGTCGTGTCTGTGCACACACACACACACACACACGAAAAAAAAAAAAAAAAAAAAAAAACACCACCTTACTAGACTGGTCTAGATGGCCGTCTGCTAACTGTCTGACGGTTGTCCGCGATTCTCCGCACGTGCATTAACCGACGCCCGCGTCTTATGCGGGTCTACGGATTTTTCCCTAGCCGGAACAATGCGCGTCGAGCTAGCGCGGAATGTTCGCTGTAAATAGATTTCAACCGCGTGTCGTGCGACGAGCTAAAAATAAACATTTATAATTATTCCAAATATGTGCCGGTGAATAAATAAAAATGTTGTCAAACGTTGAAAAAACAATATTCCGAAAAGAATGAATTACGTATGTTTAAGCCGAAAGGTATTTCGAACAAACGTTTCGGACTTAACCCACGCGTTCTCGAATAATGATAATAATGACGCCGAGAAAGAAAAAATTACAAATTGCGGAGCAGGTGTCTCATCGCCACCCGGCGGTTTACTTTCACTCGCCTGAAACTCGTTACCCCGCGGGGCTGTCGTTTCGTTACGTAAATCTGTATCAAATTTTGCGCCAACGGAATTTTTTTTGCGTAAAAATAATTTATATTATTCTCCCCCCACAAAAAAAAAAAAAATTCTCCACCCATTCCCATTTTTTACACCTCTGTCTACCCATATTAAAAAATCGTTCGCGAATTCTCCCGCAGATTCTCCGTTCTGTCGCAGAGACATCAAACGTCCCGGAGACGGAAAATTACTTCTGAAACAAAAAGCGCACATTTGTATCGAAAACCGGATGGTTACAACTGGCGCGCAGTACGCTTAGCGTTGAAAGCGGTGCACGAAAATTCGCCTCGCTCGCCGAGCCGCTGTGCACAGCTGCGTACTCGCGGTATCGCGAGAATGGCCGGGGCGCTGGGGCCGGGGGGGGGGGGAGTGAGGGACGGGCCGGGGGAGGGGAGGGGAGAGGGTCTCGCGAACGTCCGGCGAGGCGTCGGGAGGTACGCGGATGAAGGAAGAGTGCGCCGAGGACAAGAGCGAGGAGCCGGGCTGCAGCGACGGCGGCGGCGGCGGTCGTCGTACGAGAACCGAGAGGCGAGAGAGAAAGAGATCGAAGGAGGAGGGAGGGAGGGAGAGGGCGAACGTCGGCGACCGCGCGCGCCGTCGCTGGCGGCCGCGGGAACTAAGGAAACCCAGCGAGCAAAGCGAAAAAACACACGCGTGAGCACTCAGTTAAATGTATGCTACCCAGTAAACACAAAAATCGGTTTTGTTGCACTTATATCACAATTTTCTACTCAGCAATATAAACGTTACATAACAATTACATTTGTGAATAGAAAATTGTAATATAACTGCAACGAAACCGATTTTTGTGTTTACCGGGGTAGTCTGTGCAATACGACAAAGCTGCCCTAGAGGGCAACAATGCTTTTCTGCTTCTGTTGTCCATAATTAATGCAAACGGCACTAAATTATGGTATCTGTGACCATTTATAATAGTAGAATTCACTATACTCCGCATTGTTATCTCACGAGCCGGCCGGCTGAGCGGGAACTTCCTGCCGCAATCGACGGCACTGCCCGCGCGCTCGCCGCGCGCCAATCTTCCACACGTGAAGACTTTTCGGCGGTTCGCTGAAAATTGTTTTTTTTCTCTTCCTCGTTTGATAAACGAGGCGACTGAGCGCGGCAAGAGGGGCGGAGAGGTACAAAGGAGGATATTTGAATTGATATATCTCTATAGGTTATCGATGGTCGGATGAAATTTGCTTTGTGAATTCAGCGGAATTTCCAGTCACGACCGCGCGGCCGAGATAACAAAAATACTCCCGGAGAAAAATATTGGAAAATTCCGCAAACGAACGTGTTTCCCGGTGACACTGCAGATCCAATCTCGGAATTTGACGCGGCTGTGGTCAAGACGGTCGCGTGCCGAAACATTGCAATCTGAACGGTGTTTTCCGCGACATTCCACCTGAAACGCATGGCTCTCCTCATTGTCGGTCCTGCATCGAGTTGCCGCGGGTTTCGAGAGCAGCCCGGGACTCAGCATCGACGGTGGCGGTGCGTCTCCCGACGAGTCCGTCGTGCGTGCGCGGCGCAGCGAACGACGCCGAAGGGAAACGAACAATCGGTAAAACCGAGAACACGGAGAAAGACGACGAAGCGCGACGAACCCTTCCCGCGAGCAACGTCGTCTCCGTCGCTCCTCCGGCGAAGCGCGCGTCGCGCGGCGAGCAGCGACGCGAGGGGGGGGGGGGGGGGGAGGAGGTGGTCGACTGCACCCAATAATATCAATGAAAAATATCTCATGAAAAATATCCCTTAAAAAAATATACCGCCATAAAAATATCCCGCCGTAAAAATATCCCCTCGAAAATAATACCACAGGTTCCATTCCTCAATAACACAACGTTTAATTCATCGCGTAATTTCAACACACACCCACACTCAACCCATGTCAATCCAACATGCTCAAACCCAACATGCTGAGTGCATTCACATTCGTTTTTTATATTGCAAAAACACTTGTAACCATTCATTTTTATCATATTAAAGTGGAAATATGTAATACTTCCACTACTGAAGCGAAAATAAAGTAAAGTATACTGTGTAGACGAGATTTTGACTTCGTTTTGAATTAAAATCATTTGAAAAAAATACAGGTTGTGTCCATTGACATTCGTTTTTTGTAACACTTGTAACTATTTATTTTTTATCATACTAAAGCGGAAATTTTAGAACCAAAGAAAAAGAGAGCAGAAGATGGTAAATAATCACCGAAATAAATACATTGGCATTGATAGATATTGCTACACGGGATATTTTTGCTATGGAATTTTTGTTTCCTGGGATGATATCTGGGAATATTTTCACCCGGGATATCATGTCGGAAGATATTTCGGCGTACTACCGAGGTGGTCGTCGCGGGGAGGGGAGCGAAGCAGGAGCTCGGGCAGTCGTAGGGACGGCCCTGGCTAAGGCGGGGCTCCCATATACGCGGCGAGGTTATATTCCGCGATAGCCGGCGACGGCGGCGGCGGCAGCGGCAGCGGCGACGACGACGACGACGACGACGTCGACGACGAGAGAGACGAGAAACAAGGCGGCTGGAATCGGATTGGATTGGGGGGCGCGCGACTCGCGAACCCGTGAACGCGGCGGCGGCGGCGGCGACGGCGACGGCGGCGGCGGCTCGAGAGCAGCGCCTCAGCCGCGCGCAAACTGGTTTCGCGCTTTGTCGGGGGGAAGGGGGAGGGGGGGGGGGGGGGGGCTTGCACCGCTGCACCGCGCGCTCGGCGAGACAGTCCAATTTATGCATCACGGCTATGTAGGCACTACACGATACACTCCGCAAAACACTCTCTCTCCGCGAGCAGACTTGACACACGGCAGCCCCCCGGACTCGACGGCAAACCCGAGGAGAGAGCGCGCGCGCCGTCCGCCCGAATAACACACAAAACTCTCAACCGCGCGCGAATATACACACAACACGCCCGGGACGCGACGCCGCTCTGTGACGCGCGAACAACACGTTGTTTTCTACTAAAAATAAAAAATAAAAAAAAACGTTCGTGAAAAATCGACGGAAAAAAAAAACATTCGAGAGCCGTGTCAGACTCAATGAAGACTCACAAGTGCCTACAGTACTAAATTCTTCCATCGAACGACGGCGAATTTGCGGAGAATCCGACGACGAAACTCTTCCGACGGACACTCTTGGGAAAACAGTTCGCAAGGACGGAGGAAGAAGGAAAATTAAACGACAACAAAAATAAATAATACCAATGGACACAAGTTTTTTTTGCTAAAAAATAAAAGTTTGTGAAATTTTGAGACCATTCTGTTTAAACGGTGCTACGACGGTTTTTCGACGATTCTGTACATCATTTTTTTGGTGACGTTTACACCGAATCATCAACCTCCGATATATCGTCGACTGGCAGCGAGCGACGAACGGCGCTGTGTGCAACGTGAACGCAGCGGCAGCAGCGGCAGCACCGGGAGAGCGGTGTGTTTTATTCTCAGTGCAACGCGCGCGCGGTTGTTGTTTTTTGCTTCGTCGAAGCGAGGGAAACAGCGGCGAAGAGCAGTGCTGAAAGGCGACGTGCCGAGATAATTGCGGAGCGTCAGAGGCATCACCCGAATGTCCCGTCGTCGTCGCTATTGCCGACGATAACGAGTATGCGTTACGTACCGAGCCAAGTTACGTCGTGACTACGCGATTGCAGTGTCGACAAGAATTATTGTTATTATTGTTATTATTATTATCGGTGGTGCGTCCCGTCTCGCCGCAATTGGACAAATATTTAACATTACCACACCACCGAATACGGCAAAGGTAACGTATACACACACACAAATATATCTATATCTACGTCTAAACTCGCTATTATCTACTTATCGTGCATTTCTGCTGTTTACTTCTCTCCCCCTCGCGACCGTCCCCGTCCCCCCCGCCCCCTCCTCTCCACTTCACCCTGCCGACCCCCCGAAAATACCCGCGCGTCGAGGCGCCTCTCACGTTCCCCGCATGCAACAGTTTCTCACGCAAACATCAAGCGAGACGCGAGAAACGCAAACTCGTTTCGCACGTCTCGCGTCCGATCCACCGCGAAAATTATCCCGCGGCGCTCCGACGAATCTCGAGGATATTCGCGTGGATTTACATTTGTCGAATAACGTCCCCCCCTTCCCCGGAGGCGTCTGTCGCGACCGTTGAATTTCCATGAAAATCGACGATACAATGAAGAAAAAAAAAAAGCGGCGCTGGATGTACGGAGAATTGGCTGGTCGCGAGCCTCGTGACCGCCAAACGCGTCGTGACGCCGCGTCCCGTGCGACGCACATGTGCAACGAGGCGGCGCGCATTCTCGAGACGACGATGCGACGGCGACGGTCTCTCTCTCGCCGTGGGCGACGGCGAGAAGCGACGCGCCGCGCGGTAAATTTACCGGCTCGTCGAGACTGCGCGGAGTCGATGAATCACGGGTCGCGCGCGGCTGCGAGAGAGCTCTCGGCCCGGGAATTTAGCGAGGTTAGGAACGCGCGAATGCTGCGCGCGACGGCCCTCGACTCGCGGTAACTTAACAGTCCGCGACCGGTAAATTTACCGCTCGCGGACTGTTAAGTGTGACGAATGATGTTGAAGTATCGTTGGAACGCAACGAAAAAGAAATATATATATATACTTTTTTCTTTTCCAACGATTCCAAAATTATTCTAGCGATTCTAAAACGTTATTGCAACGATCAATCTTTATAATAATATTTTTTATATCCAGTACGATCCTTTGGGTTCATTAAAACATTTTTTTTTATTTTCGTTGCTTTCCAACGATGCAAATTTCAACATAATTTTGACGAGCGCATTTGTGGCGATATTTCGAGAGAGGAAGAGAAAGAGAGAAAGAGAGAGAGAGAGAGAGAGCTCTCGCCGGGAATTTGTCGAGGTTAGGAACGCGCGAATGCCGCGAGTCGACGCCGTCGCGCTCGTGTGCAGCGAACGTCCGGTCAGCGACACGACGCACCGAGAGCGCGCGCGTTCTCGCGCCCGTGGAATCCGCTCTGCTCGTGTACATTCATATGTACAGTCATACACACACGCACACACATATGGTGGATGTATGTGCATACAGGGTGTCCCAAAACTTATGAACATTCGGCGGCTTAACTCGGTTCATATGCAGGGTTAAGCGAACAGAGTTAACAGGGCCAAAAGTTATGAAGTTCCGGCTACTTAACCCTGTTCGTTTAACCCTATATATGAACAGGGTTAAGGAAACAGGGCTAACAGGGCCATACGTTACGAAGTGCCGGCTGCTTAACTCTGTTCGTTTAACCCCATATATGAACAGGGTTAAGCAAACAGAGTTAAACGAACAGGGTTAATAGGGCCGAACGATATGAAGTTCCGGCTGCTTAACCCTGTTCGTTTAACCCCATATGTGAACAGGATTAAGCGAACAGCAGGGTTAACAGGGCCGAAAGACACGAAGTTCCGACTGCTTAACCCAGTTCATGTATAGGGTTAAGCGAACAGGGTTAAGCTGCTGGCACTTCATTTCCTTTGGGACACCCTATATAAATGCACACAAACACAGGCGCGCCCCTCGCTTCACGCTGAGAGACAGAGAGAGAGAAACAGAGAGAGACAGAGAGAGAGGGAGGGAGAGAAGGAGAAAGAGGTGCGTATACCACACTCGGGGCGTTCTCGTTGCACACGGTTTACGCTCGATCGCAGCACTTGGCAGACTCGTTCGGCTCTGCGACTCGATCGATTCGAGCGAAAACTTTCAGTCCGCGCGGTCTTCGACCTTTCGGGCTTATTTTTTTTCCGCACAATCCCCCCCCCCCCCCATCCCTCCGTCCCATCGGCAAATTCACCGGCGAACGCCGGTTTCTCGGTTCGGTAATTTTACCGATTCCCCGGTCACTCTACCGGCGTCTAGAAAAATCCTTGGATTTTCGGAATGCCTGCGAACAAGAAAATACATATTCGCGGTTCGTTCGTTTTCGACACAGATACGGCGCGCGCGCGCGAGCCGAACAAAAGATGGCGACTAATTGTGTAACGACGTCTAATTCGTCGATTGTTCGTCCGTCGCAGCCGTCGTCGTCATCGTCGGCGTACACGCGAGAGGTCGTTAATTAGCGCGCGTGCGCGCGAGTCGAGAGCGCGCGCGGCGTTTCTTTGTTCGCTCGGCGGAGGGGCGTCGAACAACGCGCGCGCGCGCGTGTTTACGAAATATTGTGGCTCGCGGGCGTCGAGAGTTATCGAGACGACGCCGACGCGAGAGCGACGCACTTGGCCGTGCACAAGTTGAATGGCATCGACGCGGGTGCAACCGTCGCAGCCGCCGTCGCCGTCGCCGTCGCCGTTGCCGCCAGCGTAACTGTTACTCGCCGGCAGATACGGCAGTAATAATCGATTGGTCAATTTCCACTTGTACGCCTCGCTCTCGACGTCTTCGCAGAGATGCACAATGTCCGTCATTTCGCGTTCGCGTAAATTGTCACAAAAATGACTGTCATTCTGTTATTCTTCGATTCTATGTTGTGCAATGACCGTCAATCTCTTTTGCCGTCAAAAATATGGTCAAACGACTATACAGTTGCACACAGCTTTTTTTTCAAGAACAATTTAACATCGAAGTGATTAGTTTTTAATAAAGCTATCGAAATCATTCCACTATTGTGTACCAGCCACCGATCCAATAACATTTTTTTACATTTCTTACAATGAAAAATTCGTGAGAAAGGTTTAATGATCCAAATTTCATACAATTCAATAAAACTTTTACATTATGCGATTATTTTGTACTATAGGAATAGGTTGAACAATACGTTAAATATCTGTTTGATATCTCTTTGGGAAATGAAAAAAAAAAAAAAAAAACTATTTTGAAGTGCAGCGAAATGCAACATGCTTATATTCAGTTTGTCGAAATGACCGTTATTTTTACTTCGACTAAATGGGAAAAAAATGACGTCACAAGACCGTCAAATGACGGTCATTTCTTGGTCCTTTGACCGATTCTAAAAATGACCCTCATTTCGCATCTCTACGGCCGCTTAGCTGGTCGCGCAGGAGCAGCAGCAGCAGCAGCAGCCTATCAGCCAAGCGGTGCCGTCTCTACCCTGCCAAAGCGCTGCTGCTGCTGCTGCTGCTGCTGCTCCTGCTGCTGCTGCTGCTCCTGCTGGCTGGTTCGGCCCGTCGTCGCTTGTTCTCTCCCTCTCGCTCGCGCGTTCCTTCCAGACGCTCGCACCACTCGACCGCGAGTCGAATCTCCCTCTTGCAGCTGCATCGGCTATTCATCCCTTTTCTTCTTTCTCGCATTTACCAGCGCGACAGCGCTGAATACCCCGAGAGCCGACGCGCCGCCGCCGCCGCCGCCGCCGCTATACAGGCTCGACCCAAACCGGTAATTACTCGACATCGGGTTTATATATATATATATATACACACACACATCTTTTTTTTCCTATAAATGAATTTGTATGCACGATCTGGTTAAAAAGAGAAAAGAAAATAAATCAAAATTTTGTCCTCGAAAATGTTTCTCCTGGGAAAAGTTGTAGCTGAAGGAATCTTAAAAATATTGCAGTGCATTGACAAGATTTCTAGTACTTTCGTTTTTTTTCTTTCAACTTGTTTCAAAATCTGCGGTCATTCGATTTCTGGGCTAATTAGAGACGACCAATCGACACGTCGACAATATTCAGTTGCTGTGCATTCAATTCTGTCTAATGCAGAACAAAACATTTGTATTCATAATATCTGATCGTATTATCGAAATACATTTGCTAAATACTGAAACTCTCTGCAGTCTCGGAACGCATGGTGTCATCCCGGTCGAAAACTGCTCAAGAAACGTGGAACTCGCGGCGGTGAAACGAATCTCGAGTGTAATACACGCTGCATATTCTCTACATGCGCACTCACAAATATACGTGTGCGCATATATATATGTGGCAAATAACCGGTAGGCTGCAGACAATATGCAACAAGCGCGTGGCGAAGCCCGGTGCACGTTGCCGCGGAGTCGCCGAGTACCGGCCATCCGCACTCGTACATCGAGGCGTCGAGTTTGTATCGAGTGCAACAGCGTGCGGCTCGCGCGCGCCGCGTGAAAGTATTTTCCTTCGTTTTCGCGCCGGGTTTATTACACAGTCGGCCGCGCGCGCGCGCAACCGAAGCCCCCCCCCGCCGCAGCATTCGACACGCATGCTACAGGTAGGGTTGCCGATTAATTGAAAAATCGATCTTTTCGTCTCGATTTAATTAATCGATTTTTGAATCGATCTTTTCGGACCGATTAATCCACTAAATTGATAAATTCAGTCTCATATCGATACACTTCTTTACATTTATGTTAAAAAGTGGAAAGTTTCGTTTGCGTTTCCCTCTTTTCCAGTTTAAAACCCTTAACCTTAACCTTTCCTACGTGCAACTTTCGCGATAATGTACTTCGATGACTGATTCGTTATTTACGAGCGACGGAGCGAGCGCGATATCCGGTATAATTAAATTTAATTTTAAGCCCTTAATCCGAATTACAAGTACATGCAGTGCAATGCACGAAATATTTCAGTGAAAAGTAACAAGATACGTACTGTGATCATAAACTTCTATAGCATGTAATTTTGAGCTAAAATACAAAACGTTTTTATAGGTTGTATGACAGCAGGTTGCTGCATGACTGTACCTATTAGGTAGAAGAAGAAAAAAAAAAAAAAAAAAAAATTCTTCCGTGTATGGTTGAAGCGTTTTTATTTTTCTATGTTCAAGTACTACCGAAATTCAACCTTTTTTTTTACGTATAAAATATAGAAAAAAAACCATCCCAGAGATATCGTTGCTAATTATTGTCTAGATTGAATCATTTTGCATAATTCGATAGAATCTGAAAAATCGATCTTTTTCCATAAATCCGGCAACCCTAGCTACAGGTTATCTTTCGAATGAAAACGCGAGGCGTCGCGACGAGGCGCTGCTCTCGGATAGTCGACGGGACGGGGAAGAGAGTGGGGGGTACGTTCGAATACGCAAAAAGCGTCGTTGGTGCAATATGCGAAAAAGCGAGACTGAAGCGAAGACGACGGAGATACAGAATGAACGGGAGAGAGTGAGAGGGAGCGAGGCGCGGTAACGGCGTAGTCGGCGAGAGCGAGAGAGAGAGAGAGAGAGAGACGGCAGGACGAAAATCGCGAGTGGCAGGGAGAGGGAAAGAGGGAACGAGACAGAGGCCTCAACGTGGATTCGTTGCATTCACCCGGCGCATATTGCTCGCTTCAACCTTTTTTCCTCCGCTCTCTGCGCCCCGTGCACGGGGTGAAGGGGGGCATCCCGCTCGGCCAATGAGAATTCGCGAGGGTATCGCGAATATAAAATGGCGAGCGCGCGCGGCGCGCTCTGCCCGCCGCCGCCGCTGCCGCCGCTTGCTTGGCACACACAACGTTGCCAGCGCTGCTGCTGGGTTCGAGCTTATCTTTGCGCGTCGTTTTGTGGACCCCGTAGTTCGCGATCACGTTGACGTCTCTCCGTCGCCATTTCCTCCGCTGCGAGGGATACTCTCCCTCCCTCTCTCTCTCTCTCACTCTCGTCTACTCTCCTCGTGTGCAATTTTACGGTTTTAACCCCGAGGTAAAATATATAACGTGCCAACGCGCGCGCGGGAATACGACGACGACGAATATTTTTTGCGGCCCCGCGCGCGTCTCGCGAGACGACGTTGCGCGCGCGCTGCGATCTCCGCTACCAGGGATTATATCGACGGCTAACGAGCGACGACGGGCGAATTCGGCGGTGTGTGCGCGCGCGAGAGACGGCTCGGCAGGTGCGCGACAACGACGACGGCGGCGGCGGCGGCGACGACCGCGCCGACGGCGGCGGCGGAAACTCGGCGAGTGTGCGTGATACGCGACGGCGGCGGCGGCGGCGCGCCGAGAGGTGAGCAGCGCGCGGCCGGAAAGTGCATCGGCGCATTCGCGCGCCGACCCCGCTCTCTCTGTGTGTGTGAGTGTGTGTGTGTGCGCGCGCGCGCGCGACTCCGGTAGATGCAGTCAGAGCGGTTAAGCCGGCCGGCGGCCTCCACCTCGACGCGCTCGTAATTCCGTCGAACAGCAGCGACGAATTGTTCGCACACGCCGCCTTCGAGCATCGTCGTCCTCGACGTCCTCGTGTCGCCGAGAAATCATTTAGCACGGTAACTGCGCGCGCGCGCCGCGACCGTCCTGCGAATTATCTCCATATTTTTGTTCATCGGTGCGCCGCTCGCTCCTCGGACCGATCGACGATGGCTGCGCCGCATCCGCCACCGCCGAGTTGCCCTCCGGATATGCACTTCTTGCACTTGGCGACGCGTTCGCCGCGTACGAAAAAGCGACTGTGCGCGTGGATTCGCTAGTGTCTCCGGGTCGTTCGACCGCGAATTATTTATCCGCCGCGATAGCGACTCGTTGGCTTGTCCATTCCCGAGAATTTCGTGTGTGTGTGTGTGTGTGTGTGTGTGTGTATGTTTCTGTGCGAAATTGCCGTTGTGTCGATGTGTGTGGATGTCGAACGCGCGAGCGCGCGCGCAATTTGTCGACGTGTGCATCGTTATGTTGAAGTTTGTATCGTTGGAAAGCGACGGAAATAAAAAAAAAAAAAAAAAAAAAGAAAAACATTCCGATGAACCCAAAGGATCGTACCGGGATATAAAAAATTATTGTAACGATTGATCGTTGTAATATATTTTTCGAATCGGTGGAATAATGTTTAAATCGTTCGAAATAATGTCTTTCTTTTTCATTGCATTCCAACGATGCAAACTTCAACATCATTGTGCATCTCGGCGGCTGGCGACGATGCCAGTTTCGTTGGGCCGCCGGATGCGCGCGGTGCATCTTATCCGCGACGCAGCCTCGCTACGTGTTTTTTTTTTTTTTTTCGTCCGCGCGCAACGATCTCGCTTATTCGGTTAGCATATTGCGAGAGAGGCGCGCGCGCCGTTCGCAGCGTCGTGGGTAAACAAAAAACGAGTGGGCCAAGTGCAACGGAAGATGCAGAAAGTGCATTGGCGTAGCGTCGCTTTGAGTCCTCGCGGTGTCGTTGTCCGTTGCACTTTTTTTTTTGCGTCTCCTTCCATCTTGTTACTCTTCGAGCGCGGTGATAGATACATCATTTTTGTGTTCGTTTTCCGATGTTATTTTTTTGCGCGCGCGGGAAAAGTCGAGTGTGTTACGTGTGAGTAAGGGGGGGGGGGGGGGGGCTGGAGCTGGATACCGGGCGGCGGAATTGTTGCGACTGGTCACGAATTTGCGCCGTCGGCGTGTTCCCGTACCTACCTCTATGCTTGAGCTAGGCATTCGCGCACGACGTCTATTATTAACCCGTGTGATCTGTCAGTCGAGCGGGCTCGTCTATTCCCCCCCCCCCCCCCCTGCGCGCGCGCTAAGCCCCGCCAGAAGCGCTCGGCGCGCGGCTCGCGAGACGACAGCCGCCTCACTCGTTGACTCGCGGAAATCCAGAATGCGTCATGCGCCGCTGAATTATTAACAACGCAAACGCTCGGGCGGCATTCGACGTGGATCCGCTTGTCTGACGAGAAAATGGCGGGAAATTGGTTTTTCGTTCGCTAGACTTTTCGCGGGTTTTATGAAAAATAAAAAGAAAAGGGACGTTTTTGGTCTGATCTGTCGAGTGGTTACGGAGGACGGACAAAAGTAGTTACGGCCGACGATTTCGGGGAAAGTAGACAAAGTCATTGCCAGTCAGACAAATGCGCGTGTGCACGCGAACAGTAGGTTTGGTTATTTATAGAATATGAGTAGCAGGAAATAATAGAATATGAGGCACGCGATGACGTCGACGGGGGAGAGAGAAAATAATCCTTTTTGCGTACGTTTCGGCGATTTGACTAACGACGGATTTTCCGGTTTGAACATTGCAGCTATGGCAGAGGGGAATGGGGAACTCAAAATGGAAGAGAAGCAGTCGTCGAAGGAGGAAATGGAGTGCGTCGAAAGAACGGAGGACTTCGAGAAGCTGATTGAGTACGGATTGGACGAGAAGGTAGCCTCGAAGTTGGATGAAATTTACAAAACTGGAAAATTGGCCCACGTCGATCTGGACGAGAGAGCGCTCGACGCTCTCCGGGAATTTCCGGTCGACGGGGCGCTCAATGTTCTCACGCAATTTCTCGAGTCGAATTTGGAACATGTGTCAAACAAATCCGCCTACCTGTGCGGCGTCATGAAGACCTACCGACAGAAAAGCAGAGCCGGCCAGGGTACCGGAACCAGCACCACGCCAAAAGCACCCGATGAAGACAAAATCAAGGTGTGTGCCTGCCTTTCTTTTCCATCGATTCATATAGCATAGAGTATTATATTTGTATTACTTCGGAAAATTCTCTTACACCGGACATTTCGTTTGTTTTCCCAGGAGATACTCGAGAGGACCGGATACACGTTAGATGTGACAACGGGCCAGAGAAAGTACGGCGGGCCTCCTCCTAATTGGGAAGGTCCGACGCCCGGAAATGGTTGTGAGGTAAACATCGAGTCGGCAATCGCTTTAATAACATCATCTTCAAGTTTCCATCGTTCGAACCCAACGAAAATGAAGAAAAAACAAAAAAAAACGTTATTTTAATCGACTCGAAACATCGAATTGTCATAATAACTTTTTAAGAAATTTCGTTGCGTTCGCGAACGATGCAAACTTCAACATGATTTATAATAAGTTATAAGCGACAAACGAATTCGCGCCGCGACACAAGAGTAGCGCGCCCAGAGCTTCGTCGAGTCGAGTTACATTTGACACGCGAGTGAATATAAACTTGTATATTTACTCAGCCTCATCTCTTTCATAAAAATCCTTTGAATTTGATTGGGACTTAGAGTTTTACGTTTGAAAAGACGTCGCGTAAAATGCGATGATTCGCGTGACAATCAGGCCCGATCGATGACTCCGACGAACAACACACTAAAATGAATCATAATCGCTTGTTTTTCAAAAAGGTTTTTTGTGGAAAAATCCCCAAAGATATGTACGAGGATGAATTGATACCACTGTTCGAAAAGTGTGGAAAGATATGGGATTTGAGGCTGATGATGGATCCCATGACATGTACCAACAGAGGATATGCTTTTATAACTTTTACTAACCGGGAAGCTGCACAGCAGGCAGTCCGAGAGGTATGTACAAACCCGTGACAAATCCTCCTGTACAAATCGATACTACTATTATCTATACTATTTATCTATACATATATATATATCCGTTTAATATTATATCATTATTATCATTATTTTACTCTTAACATTAACTTTCGTTATCCTATAGTTAACAACCTTGACGCCTCGAACCAATA